>OY804603.1:6608950-6925190 GCA_963680895.1 Fragum sueziense
AAACGACAAAAATTTAGGGTGATCCACTTCAAAAACTGACAAAATGGACGTTATTAAAGATAGAATTTGTGTAAAATATGGCATAGAAAATATTGAGACAAAAGGAGAAACTGCTGGTTATCAGCAGTTTCTTCTTTTGTTTCAATGTTTCCCCAAGCCTTTTATAATAGGGACGTCAAAACCAGGTCTTGTTTGGGAAAGGGTTAAGACTAATCGAATGAGTAACCACAGCATAGGGTGGGATGAACAATAAATAAAATTTTGCCGATTGAAAAGCATTCACTCAGCTTTTACTAAATGAAAATTATTATATAAAACATATTTTAATAAAATGGTCTGATAGAGTATTGTTTATTGGTGTTATCATTCTGTTTTTATGTTGTAATACCAAGCCTTTTTATTTACTTCATCAAAGTTTTTGCTGAAAACATTTAGCATACAGTAACACTGAAAGAAAGTAAGACATTCTGATTTTTTGCCATACGGTTCCAACGTTTCAAGATTTCACTGAAAAAAAAAAAATAGAAATCACTTACAGAAAGGCTAAAAACTAGATCAAAATGTTCTGCGCAAAGTGAGAATAAGTACAATTCCGGAATTGTCCTGCGCAAAGTAGGAATTCTTACTTTGTCGGGCGAAGTAAGAATTCCTAAACTGCCCGGACAATTCCGGAATTGGCCATGCGTAAAGTAGGAATCGGAACAAAGTAAGAATCGATTATCGATTTTTTACACCTGCGCAATGTAGGAATGGAGAGTACAAAGTAAGACTATTTTATCGCTTACAATAAATATGCTGCATGCGCATGTTATTTATTTGAATTAAAATTATCTTATTAAAAATCAAACATGTAGAATGAAAGGACAATAGACAATATTTTATTGACGTAATCTTTACAGATTCTTGTCACATATATACAATTTACAAATACTAACAAATTATTTTATTTTAAGGTGAATGCATATTTTAATATGGTACAGTACCGTTCGTTTACCACGTTGTTGTCCCATAACTATAAGGTGTAAAACAGAAAGCTGTGACAAATTAATCCTATATACATTGAGAAGTTTGTGCAAACATTGTTACAACAGTTAATCCAAAGATTGTCAAAATACTTCTGCCCTTTCCGCAACAAGAACTATATCTTTCTAATATTTATACCTAAGTCAAATGTTCATTTTGTTGTTGAAAGAAATAGAAAAGTTAGCAAAAAAAAAAAAAAAAAAAATGATAGTTTGAAATTAACAGAGAAGGTTCTTCACCAGAATTATGGCAGACAAAAGACCAAAACAAGGGGAAAATGAACGTATAAAGCAATAATACGAATAACACGCGCACATTTTGTTTGATATTATTCGAAAAATATCACATTATTATTGCCTCTTTGTTCCCGGATTGACATTCTTACTTTGCCCAATAACTTCTTTCTTTACGCAGAGAGCAAAGTAGGAATGCAAATATGTGATTTACAAGCCCTGCGCAATTCTAGAATTGTCCGGTACAATTCCGGAATCGGCGGACAAAGTAAGAATTCCTACTTTGCGCAGGACAATTCTAGAATTGCACTAATTCCTACTTTGCGCAGAGCAAAAATAAGCACTTTCTTTTTTCCTTACACTTTACTTCACAGTAATAATCCTTGGGCCGCGACCTTCTCTCAGATTCCTTAAAGGAAATTTGATGGAATTAAAAAAATACATCAGTTATCTGCCATTGATTGTAAAAAAATAGATGTTTTGATTGATTTTTTACTATTTTCACTCTAAGAACTACAAATTTTGATCAGTCAAAACAAAATTGCCTCATTGCAATTTTCAGCTTGATCGAAATCTTAGATCATGAGTTATGTGCACTTGAATTTGATGCTATAGCCATTTTGCTGACATTTTTACTTTGTTTTGATTTAACAACCATAAATACTAATAGAGTAGAGCGCTATGTAATTCCGTATGCTTTTGATGATACAGGTCGCCAACATTTTCCATTACGAAGTCCATACACCGAAGGTGAAGAAACAAAATCTTGACATCCGTGTTCACGCGAGAGATTTTTGTGGCGTTACGTTAAAAATGACGTCCGGAAAAAATACTTTTAGAAATAAAAGACGTAAATGATAAAAAGTTTGATGAATATGCTTTAATCTTTCACAGTGCATTTATCTTAACGTAGAAAAACGTATTTTGTGTACTATGTTTAACCTTAAACGCCATTTCTGACGTCACGACCCAATTCAAACGTTGTTAATAAACAAGCAGACGTAGATATTTTTGGTTTCTTTAATGTTTTTCGGTGGATTATCGGGAAATAACGATAGATTATCATTTTGATAAATTCACCGCCTGTCCAGTGAAATTATCAAAAACTTGTGCCCCGCGTTCGTTCATTTCATCCTATCTGACGTTATATAAGCCGGGCCAAATAAGTGACGTCATCATAAGCGTTGCATAGCAGTCACGTGCAAAATGTAAAAAAAATCATATTTTTTTTTTGCATTTTGCCTAGTTTTTGCATTAAAGAAATATAATAATCGTTTGTTTTGTGAGTAAGATCGATTGATATTTCATTTCGTGAACAACGAAAGCTACATTTTCACTCGTGGCTTCGCCACTCGTGAAAACAAAGCTTTTGTTGTTCACCCAATGAAATACAGATCGATCTTACACAGAAACAAACGATTATCCTCTATATATTAACAGGTCATATTTACAATTACTCATTGATCAATTATAAAAAATATGAAAAATAGATTTTTATGCCACCGTGAGTACGCAAAATAAACGTAATTGAAAACCGGTGACGTCACTTTAGTATTATTTTCAATGAATACGCATAGTAATTAATCTAATTCAATACTGTCCGATCTAAAGCAAATATGTTTACCTTAGAAAACATTTGAGCCAGGATCTGGAAAAACGTACGCCCCTTATAGCATTTGAGACAGCTATGTTTCAAGACCATGCTGTGCCTTGATGCAGTCTGACCTGGATCATTGTTACTCTCTTATGGTTACTACGGACAATGTCGAAGCTATCAGAGAACAATATGGTTCCCGATCAGACTGCGTGTATACGCAGGCTGATCTGGAACTATATTGGGCTCAAAAGCCTTAATGGACCTTTTTCCAGATCCTGGCTCATTTAATGTACACAAGTAGATAGGAATAATTATAAAATCATTAAAATTGTAGTTGACGTTGATATTTTCCACCCTTTCTTGTTTGCCAACCCTTTGAAATTGATATACCGATATTTATGGTCTAGTATGTAGTATCAACACATATATATGTATACATTTCTGAGAAATATAGGAAGATTACAGTTTGCCTAGATTCCCAGTTTTGACGTTATCGCAAGTATGTCCAATTATATCTATTACACATGTTTCTGAAAGTCTATTAAAACGTTCAGAATCATTTAACTCTTTTAAAACATATAAAACGACGTAAAAGAATTCAAAAACGGGATAAAATTAGCTGAAATTCAATATTAGCTATAGATCTATCACCCAATCCTAAAAATGAGCGAAATTGATTGGCGGCATCTGCTCTGTTTTGACAAGTAGACTCATCTGCTCCACACGCGCACAATTCATTGTAATCCAGGTTGCTTGATTTGCACTTGCACTTTCTTTATCCACATTCAGATTTTGTGCAACCGCACTTTAACAGTTCAAGAAGTGCCAGTGGTGCTGTCAACAAGGTCGTCATAACCGGCTGGTATACACCCTGATCCTTTGTCCAACCAAAGATTTCAGGATCTGGAATGGGAGGACAAGGGACCATGTCAAAGTTCCAAATTATGCATTGGAACGCTGCGCGCTTCACAGCTTCCTTAAATGCCGCGTTTGTAGGTGGCAATCGCTCGGATTCGTATTGCTTTTTACGAAAAAGCCACCACCGAAAAGCTCCCAATTCTGTGACCTCTTTTCCAGGCTGCGTCGAATTTGTGACGTATTTAAGCAACCTGGAAATGACCTAATTCTGGGAAAATACCGCATCTCCCGAAATGTCAAGAAACGGATACCGATAACAGAAACACGTGATTACAAAAATGCATGTTGGAACACTGTATCATCAAAAACACACGGGAGCCAATTTCGTTACATAGCGCACTACTCTATAACCTATCAAGAATCAAAATTCAACCAAAATTTTGTGGTCTATATTAAGATCTCTTATTTGTGAAATTTTCAGCCCGATATATATCCTGGATTATGCTCCCTTGAATTTGACAAAATTTCGGTTTTCGACCACTCGTATAGTCACAAGTACTGACCAACCAAACAAGATTTTGACAGATATCCTGAGCTTGAATTTCTCTCCTTCCCTTTGATATATTTTTCCAATTGGCATACATCTAGTATCAATTTCTTATAGTTCTAAGAACCCCAAAAATTGAACAAGCAGGTCAAAACGTACTTAAAGTAATAAAACATATACATGACCGTGGAGCGGTTCAAGCCCTTTAGGGCTTTCTAGTTTTTCATTTCCAGGTGTTTTTGTGCTATTATCATTTGTTAGTAACCAATTAAACATTTAAACAAATATACAATATACAATACAAATATCTTTATTTTCCTCACAATTTACAATTATGTTATACATGTAACAAATTGCAAAAACATGTGAACAAGTGAAATACACAAAAAGTTGCGTGGGTAGTATGAACAGATGGGGAAAGCGGAATACTATCCATGCCATGAATTTTAAGAAAACTACATGAAAACATTTTAAAATGTATCGACGCAATCACGTCACAGATGACTGCTTACAATAACAAAATTTACATATAAATATACTGATCGAAAAAAGAAAACGAGTAGAAGATTGGGAAAAGGTAGTATATATAATAGTGTATCATCGAGTAGAGGTTCGATTTTTTAAGTAAGAGATAATCAATTTCATGAAAGTTGCAACGTTATTGACTTCTCTTTTGTTAGTTAAATTTATAATATCTTGAAATTTCATAATATTCGGGGACTTATAAAATTTTCTGTTTATGTGCTTAATTCTCTGATTTTTAAATCTATTACAAATCAAGAGGTAGTGCATTTCATCACCAACATCACCTGATTTGCAAAGCGTGCATTTGCGTTCTGAATAGGCAATGGTGCTATTTGTGTTATTTCTCCACCGGCCAGTTTCGACTGGAAGTTTATTATTACCAGTTCTGAAATGTAACATAGGAATTCTTAGTTGAGAAGGTAATGTAATTAAGTAATTTTCAATGCCGAAGTAAAGTTTATAGCAAGAGTATAGTTTACCTTTCTGTGACAATTGTGTTTGTGCATACCAATTTTGTTTAAATTGATCTATCAATGTTTGTTTAACTAGCTTGTGTGTATTTTTATTAACTAGCAAATCTTGACCGAGCCATAAATAGGCATTACCTGTGGTGTTGAGAATATTCTTTACTTCATTTGTCCATTTATTTTCTAAATTGTTTGTGATCATGTGTTGATAGACACGGTACGAGATTTTTGAATAAAATGTCTTTTGAGAAACATTTTGTTATGAAATACAAAATTACATGTGGGGCCCAAATGGACCCCAGTTGGTGGGATGTGTTTGTAAAATATGTTGGTAGGACGAGGGTTAACCCTTCCACAAACAACAAAATTTGAGGGTGATCCAATTTGAAAGCTTCTGCAGACGTCAAAAATGTGCTGATAAAGATAGAAATTTGTCAAAATAAAGTAACGAAACTATTGAGGTAAAAAGAGAAATTGCTGATTATCAGCAGTTTCTTCTTTTGCCTCAATGTTTTCTAAAGCCTTAGCTATTGGGGCCGTCAAAACCAGATCCTGTTTGGGAAAGGATTAATTGTGAATTTTTTTTTGTAATGTAAATGTCGTCTTTTCCTGTATCTATAGTCTATACCTGGCATATCGTCGGTATCATTCGAAAATGTCGTAACTGCAGCTTGGACAAGCTGCAGTTACGGCATTTTTGAAAGCGAACGACGATTATGTAGAATCAATGATATGGCTGAAACGGGTACAAAATTTCTACCCGGGTATACCTCACGATAAATGACCTGGCAGAGCAGCCCATGCTAGTCGAATGAGATGCTCTGCCAGGTCATTTATCGTGAGGTAGGCCTATACCTCTAACAATTGGATAGTTCATGAATTTAGATGACAAAATCCAATTGTGGTAAAGGAGAAATCCATTTATCCATTACCGTACAATTGCTCCTTTTGACTCGCCACAAAACAATGGGCTTGGAAAACATCATGGAAAATGAAGAAATTGCTTGTGACAAGCAATTTCTTCATTTCCCACAATGTTTTCCATCCCAAAAGTCCTAAAATTTAGAAACTCCATTCCATTGAAATTGTCGTCTGCAGGATCTTTCAATTTGGACTTCCCTAAAATTCTGTTGTTTGGAAATGGGTTAACGGGAACATGCAGACGAGGTGACAGGCCAATCTGCAAATATGGTGCCCCTTTACAAAATCCCGGATGAAATCTTTACCAACAGCTGTTAAGTTCTCTCATGGACGCCAAACTGTTCGACATTCTTATTACACCCTTCCCAAACGGCAGCATTCCAGGATGATCCCATATGAAAGTTGCTGCAAACTAAAATATAGGTTTTGATAAAGATGCGAATTGTGTATAATATGGACCAGAGAATATTGGGACAAAAGGAGAAAATGTTGATGATCAGCATTTTCTTCTTTTGTCTCAATGTTTTCCTTAGCCAATTCTATTTGAGACGTCAACACCAGGTCTAGTTTGAGAAAGGGTTAAGGTAGAACCCCTTAATGTCAACTTTAGAAATTGGGGTCATAACTTCTGTGTGATAGACATCTATGTATAATATGAAAGAAATTCATAGATTTACTAGAAAATTGATCTTCCTTTATTCCACCCCCACTTACAAAATTCCAATATGACTGCAACCACTTAAAACAAAAAGGTACCTTAACTTTGGACTTAAGGGGGAATGCTCCAGTTTTTCGGAACACTCGGTCTTTACTGTAGTAAATTAAATGTTTCGTACCAATATGTTTCGCTACCATATTTTCAATATTATAACACAGCATTACGATTTACCCTTTTTGACGGTAAAAGTGAATTTATTATGCAAAACTGATTTCCTCAAGATGGAAATCAATTATTTAGAGCAAGACAGTCGTAAGTATGTATGTAGTTACCACTGTTTTGCTTCATTTCATTCGTGTGTAGGTGATAAAAATTGCTGTAATTCACTAATAAGTGCGCTGACCTATACATTTTCTTTTTGAATTATTATCAGGACATGTTGCTTAATACAATGAGGGAGTTTTATCAAATTCTATTATGTAGAACTTGAAATATTTCCAAAAACATGCAAATTTTGACATAAAACACTCCAGATTCGCTGATCTATCCGAACACGTGAGCATGCTGTTTTATACATTTACGCGTTTATAGTAGCATATATTTTGGGTTTTCTGTTCTCATTAAATGTAAGACGTTACTTTAAATCCGTTTTCGGGACTAGGCGATGGATATTCAGCATTTTATTAGCATTTTAGTGACCTTGGACAGGTGCAAGAAATTGTGCATTTTTTCGATGTAGGGGTATGTGATACGAATGCCTATAAAATTCAAACAAGATCGCTGACCATCCATTTTTATTTTATTTTTCAATTGGTAATAACATGTTATTTCAACATACAAAATATAAATAAATTCTATTATTGGGAAAAAAATTAGGAAACTGGAGCATTCCCCCTTAAACACATTAAAAATGTATAGACTTTTGTTTTTATTATCAAAAACATGTTAACCCATCGTCTAATGGGAAATTAAATGACCTTTGAGCGCATAGGAAATTTAATTCGTTAAACCACTGCATGCATATTTAAAAATAAAGCCTCTATAGATTCTGGGTTGAAATTTAAACATCTGAAAAAACATGTTGACTGTGCCAGTAGATCTAATAAGTTCATGTTCTCTCTAAATCTGATATCAAAATTATTCTTATTCGTGTAGGAACACAATAAAATCTACAAATTAACATTTTATCATTCAAAATTTGAAAATATAAAGGTAATTCTTAGTGCCCTCATAATTTCCAACGCACGTCTTCTTTTCTAAAGACAGTCAATGTCTCAAATGAAGGGAACCGTAACCCATATCTAATTATAATAAGTTTATAACTAAAACCCAAACGTTATGTCTGACTTTCAGAAATTAGCAAATAATAACATATCAGTTGTGATCTCGTTATTTCAACTTTACCAGATAACCAATTAAACATCGCTTTTGGTAAATAAAGTGCAAATTCTAAAGATCGAAAGATCGGAGACGTATTGTTTTACTCGTGTCCGTCTGTCTGCCTGTTTGTCTGTCTGTCTGTTTGTCTGTCTGTCCGGGCCAACGTCCGGGGGTATATGTGGTTCAATCCGTCCATAATTTATATGAAATAAGAACAATGCCACTTAAACCATGCCGTTTTATGTGGCACTTTTCTTCTTAAAGATCAAAGAAAAAAATCACTTAATCCTGAAATGTTGGCGTGTCCGTCCGTCCGTCCGCACGTACGTACGTACGTTCGTCCGTCCGTCCGTCCATCTGTCTGTCTGAAAACTTAAAAAATTTGCCTTTTTCTCCAAAAGTATTTGACACACAAAGCTCAAATTTGGTATGTAACTTCCTTTCAATGATATTTATCTGTTTCATGCAACCTTCCTTAAGGTCATTAATTTTGTTAACCATTATCAACCCTTTACACGAAAGCTAACATTTTAGAAAAATGACCATTTCAGGGGCATTTGTGATTCACAAACACATCTCGTTTTTAAAAAGCAGTTTCGTTATACATGTATCGCAGAAATATTACTCAAATAGTATAATAATTACACTATGATTAGTGCTTATTATAGAGTAGTTACGTTGTTTTGACCAACAAACGATATTTTTATCGCCAACTTTAAGCCATTGAAGTGAGCGACCAATGCCAATGTGTTCTCTTATCTGACCTAATTCCCTAAAATCTTCCCTAAATCTGTAAGAAGCGTGACTTGCAAATCACGACAAAGTAACTAAACATAGTTACAGATAAGACGAGGATGATGTCCTTTCAAAAAGCAATATTTCATTTATTGTTCACCAAACCCTATGTTGTGGGTACTCATTAGAATCGTCTCGTTGAGACGATTCTAATGAGTACCCACAACATAGGGTTTGGAGTTGAAATAACAAAGTTAGAATGTATTTACCCCCACTTATTAAAAGCTCTGTTAACACTATAATACTATAAAAGGCAGCGTTTCTGATTTATTTTCATTCTATCCGGCTATCTGGAAACGAACGACCAAACAACCAACATGAAAATTGTTTTAGCTTTGGCTGCTCTCTGCGGAGTCTTTGGTAAGAGTTTTTTGTATTTCTTAATTTTATCATTGACACTATATATATAATAAATCTAATGATGATTATAATTATACTGTTGAAACTCACTCTGTTGAAGTAGTATGGAACATTCATAGCCGTAAGAAGGTTTAAAATATTGGGAGGGGGCAAATGTTTAAGTGAATGGAACCTTACCAAGCCTAGCGTTGCTAGGGGGTCTGGAGGCATGCCCCCGACAATTTTTAATTCTAAGAAGCCATTTCCTGCAATTTTGGCACTGTCAGACAGCATTTTATACCTGGACTTTTCTTGAAGGAAAATATGGGTGAATTAGTTGGGGGCAAAGGATACACTGGGCCCCTTCAAAATTATTGGAGGGGGGGGGGGTGTCCCCTGGCCCCTCTTCCTATGCCAGTGACATTGTTTTACCTTGATTTATCCAGACTTCGACTTTGATTTTAGTTTAATTCAATGCCTAAATATATTTTACATTACTTCAAATTATGTTGAATTTTTTATATATCAAACGCGTAATAAAAATAACAAGGAAATATTTTCAACATTAATGAATCCCCCAATGTCAACAGTTTACCCGTCCCCCATTGAAGGGAATTTATATTAGAGTTATGTTTTATCAAAATTTGCAAAAATATGTTAACTGTAGATTGTTTACATTTGACTGAAACCCATTACCCAACGGCACAATTTTGGACTGTTCCAATTGACAGGTGTTGCAGACCACAATTTAAAGTTGACGAAATTTAAAAAAATGTTGCATTTCAGGCTCGGAAACATTGTGGATAATGAAGTAAGTGCTTGTAACATGCAATTATTTCATTTTCTACAATATTTCTCAAGCCATTATCTTTTTGGGGTGTTTAAAAGAGTCACTGTGTGGAAATGGGTTAAAAGACGCGTGTAATTAATAGAGGGTGAAAAGTAAAAGCAGACTTGCAGCAGCATTTTGCTTAATTTCATTATTGGATAGGAACCAAAGGCATAAAATATAAACGAAATAAAACGAGTCTGTATTTTTTTTACCTGCCCCCTTCCCCCGTTATTTACACGTACACCAAACGTATGCTAACGGCCAAATAATACGTTTTAAACCATTCTTAATTTTACATATGTATAATATATAATTTTTCCCAATTTCTGATAATACACATTATAGCTTACACATACAAGATTCGAACCGACACATGCAAAAATTGTTTTGAAGATTGATAAAACGTTTCCCTATGTATATATACTGAGAGGCAAAAGAAAGTATACACTTTTGTTTTTCGATATCTCTCTTAATTTTCATCATATAGACTAAAATTTTATACTATATTTTATACTTTATTTACTTCTACTACTAAACAAACAATACACTGTTGTTAAATTTCACATGAAATTGCTTGATTACCCATACTCTTGCTACAGGCCGATTTTGCAAATTTTGCAAGTGCGCCATAATGGAGCACCAAATGTTGCTGTTAAAGCGTATTTAATTTCTGTATTCTTTGTCAGGTAAAATCACAACGTTTATTTTTCTCTAGCATTATAATACAATTCTCGGTGGCTGGTAGAAATCAATAAATATGCCCCCTTTTGCCATTAAGACCCATTTGCTATGACGCGGCATAATACGAAAGAAACGTGACACTATAGATAAATTTTACATTTAGTCATATAGCATAGGAACATTCTGTGCAAATTTTATCAAAATCCGTCTATAGATTTAGAAGGAATTATATCTGATAACTTGTTTGCATCAAGCCCCCTTTTGTCATCGTAATATGGAAAAGTACTAACAATATACGCATGGTCCTAGGTGATTAGGCACTTTCTGTAAAATGTTTATCCAAATCCGTTCATAAATGTCGGGACTGTGTCAATGGGAATTCTTGCATTAATTTATTAATAAAATCCCCCTTTTGATGACTCTGTGTGCTATGAAAGAATCTTCGGAACGGAAGGAAGGACGTAAAGACGGGTAGGCGATAAAGTTTACATCAAAGTAACAACCACATTGGGTGGCGTTAAAAATCGTTCTAATCTAATAATCGTTTTCTCAGAAAACGTGGAAGAACTATGGTGTATACTTATTTTTGCCTCTCAGTATATTTGCAAAATTTGTAATCATGTGCCATAAAATTATGACTGGACTATACTATAACGAGACTTAAAGTGACATTTCACATTTATTTTTTCATAAATTTCACTTTTATTTTTATCTGAAAGGGCAAACTTGCTAATGAAATTCTGAAAATTTCAAGCAATATATTGAACCGTTTACGAGAAATATATATTTTTGTGCTAAAATTAAACAAATTGTTGTGGACACGAGTTCACATTTATATGGAATTTGACATTTCTGTCTCAACTTTAAAGGCGTGTTTTTGGCTTATAAACAAAAAAAAAAAAAAAAAAAAAAAAAAAAAAAAAAAAAAAAAAAAAAAAAAACCTGATAGCATTAGAATAACCAATCTTTGCATCACGACATACTTTCAAATTATGAAATTCGAATGTTATGTCCCTTTAATTTGTGTTTTAAACCATTCAAAATATTTTAGTAATGAGGGGTTAGTTCGATCGCTCGAAATAGGTAGATCGCGTTATAGATTCACTATTTATAGAACTAACTTAAACATATTGATAGTTGCTCTAACTAAATATAACATACCAAAAGAAACGTAAGGACTCTCATTCAGTTTTGAATGCATTTTACTTGTACATCTGAAGTTAAGGTCTACAACCCATCATTAATTATAAAACACTTCGTGCATCGTCGGCCGTCACCCATAGCAACGGAAATAGACGGAGATATCCCTCGTAAATTCACGTTGCAGTGGATGACGCCCGGAAATTGACGAGGGCATCTTCCGCGACGTTCCGTTATTACGGATGACGCTGGAAAATGCACAAAGTGTTTGGTAGGCTTATCTAATATCGGGTTGTTATCCTTAAAATAAGTCGTGAATTCATGCGAGATTTACGTTTTGTTTATTTGCAGCTCTCTATTTTGCCGAGGTATGTAATGAAGACCAAGCCGTGGACAAATATTGTAATCACGTGATCTGTAACACGACAGGAGGCTGGGCCCTCGACTGTGTAGATGATCAGTGCACATGTACTCGTAAGTATTTGATGACCTTTATCACGGTTGTTAATCAGGAGACTCAGAATTTCAGACAACCATCAATATTTTTGTTAATATTTTTGATAAATTTGAAAGCGGTTTGAATCAGAGAAGGTGGGAAAATGTCCGAAATAAGCTAGGTATTGCTGGATATTTGAAAATTCTACTTACAAAAAAGGTATTGAAAATCAACCAAATTTTTGGTTGATTTCAATAACTTTTTTTATTAGATACTTTGAAAAAAATCCATTGCGTTTATCTAATGCGTGACCTCTGTCCACCTTCTCTGCTTCAAACCGAATTCAAATCGGTCCCGTATTTTAGAACAAAACTACGAAGTACAGTCAGAAAATTCCCGGACTGCCTTCGAATTGTACATGTATTTATTCCGACGTACTTACTTCATTTCTTTATTCAAATAGTAACTTTAATATTTAAAGTACCTTTTTAAAAAGTATTTGTGGTTTTAATTTGTTAAAAATCAAGTTAAAAAAAAGAAAAATATTATAATAATCAAGAGCACAGATAACCTTGAAATAACGCTTCAAATGATCATCAGCATTTTCTCCTTTAACCGCAATATTTTCTGTGCCATATCATGTACAAATCTTATCTTTGATAACAAAATAGTTTACCTTCTGCAGTAGTCTTGTTCCCGCACCTGAAATCTACTACGGATTTAGGTACGGTAATAGCAAATATCACGGTCACTGATACGGCCTGGACTGATTCTCTACTTTAATCTACTACGTGGATTTATTTAAACACGAATTAGTACCAGTCTATGTCAGGGGAAGCAACTCTGTAAACGGGCACCTGTAAGTGACTTAGAGTAGCGTCCCTTGGTAAAAGCGCGCCAAAACGTATTGTTTACACTTTTGTAACTTGGGCTCTGATTGGTCGAATGCCTCGGACCGTTTCATTTTTTGGTCGTATTTATTGACTAATCATAGGACAGGTTGCAGTAGCTGTTCCCAGTCGTTAATATTCAATTTACTCGAATGGGTACCAGTTTACGTCTGCAGCAGCTTTAAAATCGGACCATCCTTAATGTTTGGGAAAGGGTTAAATAAGCTTCTAGCTTTCCTTCCCAACGAAACCTTAACTTAAACCTTTCAGATCAGACGCCCTGTCTGGGCCAGTCCGATTGCAATTGTAGCCAGCAGCTTTCAAATCGAACCATCCTCAATCTTTGTCGTTTGGGAAAGGGGTAAATAAACTTCTAGCTTTCCTTCCTAACGAAACCTTAACTTAAACCTTTCAGATCAGACGCCCTGTCTGGGCCAGTCCGATTGCAATTGTAGCCAGCAGCTTTCAAATCGAACCATCCTCATTTTTTGTCGTTTGGGAAAGGGTTAAATAAACTTCTAGCTTTCCTTCCTATCGAAACCTTAACTTACCTAAATCTTTCAGATAAAACGCCCTGCCTGGGCCAGTCCGAGTGTAGTTCGATACCTCACTGCGACAGGGAAGACAAACACTGTATCGACGGGCTTTGCAGATGCGGCTTGCATGACCTTGGCCATGGGCATGGGCATCACGGCAACTAAAAATGGAATTACTGTAAAGAAACATATAACGTTGCTTTTCAACAGAAACCTCGTAACTGCAGCTTACAAAAGCTGCAGTTACGAGGTTTTTGTTGAAAAGCAGCGATAACATGCTTCAATAAAGGAAAGTTTCATCATATATTGTTAATTGTTATTTTCATGTTGTTTTGGGCTAGAAAATCATGGACTTAAATATCTTTCGCGCTTCACCAGCTTTTCTACCAAGTTTTATTGACAAATTTTGGCAAACGCTGATAGAAAATGAGAAATTCTGATTATCAGTTTTTTCTCTTATTCATATTTCCAACCATGCATAATCAATATATCTTTGAATTTTACTGCAAAATAAGGACACCCTCATGGTAAATAAGAAAACACTGATTATCCACGCTTTCCCTCTTTATTCACTACTTTAATCCACCAATATGATAGGACTTTTGGCTGATAGTCGGACAATGAGAAAATACTGATAACTAACATAATTAAAGTCAAAGCATTTGACCGGGATCAACAAAGATCTAGATGTTATTTTTTAAATCATTTTTATCCTGTATTCCGCCGGTGGGGATCAAAACCTCGTAACTACAACTTTGTCAAGCTGTAGTTACGAGGTTTTGACCTCCACTAACGATTTGTCTTTCTCTAGTAAGAATTTGACATTAAGGTAGAATAATTCTAATGGATATTTACTATTGTCGTACATTTTCGACAAATGTCGACAATTTTCGTATCTATTTTTAGCAACAGTATTGCTACATATAGCAACAGTATTGCTAAATATTACTTCCCTTTGTAAATGAAATTCCCCGAATACACCCCGAATATCTTTTTCTGGTATGATTCTCCGTTTAACAGCAATTTTTCAAAGACATTTTTCGTGTAATTTTATATGATTTTGATTGACATCATTAGTTTGTAAGTGATTAGAAACTTTGATTTTAATGAAACTGCCTATTTAGGAAACTAATTGTAGTATGTATAATACTCGTTTCTTCCCTTGATACTGGCTGGCTCAATATAACGAGAAATCCTACAGTAGAAGACACATACATAATGAAATCTATGATGTGGTTATCAAACACCTATCGTTTGAGAACGACGCGTGGATCAGATCATCATTGTTCAGACTTTCGCACTCGATTTTCATCACTTCTTTGCCGACGATCCTTATTTAAATGTGCAAACTCGTTGTCAGTTAATTGTAACGTGGTTTGATCCGTGATTTGATCCTTTCTTTTAGATTATTTTTCCATTTAAGTCCTTAGATTCAATATGCAATCCAGAAGAAGTGGTAAAAGGAAGCTGTTATAAACTATAAGAATATCAAGTACAATTTTGTCTTTAAAATTTGCATTACTTTTTACAAATAGCGATGTTCAATTGGTTACTAGGTAAAGGGTTAAAATGGTGAAAGTCATACGAAATCACAACTGATATGTTATCATTTGCCAACTTCTGAAAGTCTAATACAACGTTTGGGTTTTAGTTATAAGCATATAATAAGATATGGGCTACGGTACCCTTCATTTGGGGCATTGACGTCTTTTGGGAAAGAAATAGTGCGTTCGAAAGCATGAAGGTACTAAGAATTACCTTTATATATTTTCAATTTTTGACGGATAAAATGTACATATGTGGATTTTATCGTGTTCCTACACATATAAGAATAATTTTGATATCGGTTTTAGAGAGTGCGCGAACTTATTTCTGGCACTGTCAACATTTGTTTCAGAGGCATAAATTTCAAACTAGGAAATAAAGAGGGTTTATTTTTAAAAAAGCACGCAGTAATTTAACAAAATATCTCTCATATGCGCAAAAAGGTCATACCATTTCACATTAGACGATGGGTAAACAATTAGGGATGGGAACGAGTATTCGATTATTCGAGTACTCGGTCGAACGTCCGAGTATCGATTACTAATTTCACTAATCGATTAGTCGGAAAAAAAATAATATCATGTTAAAAAAAGATAAGTATCCGTCATTTTTTAATATTTTCTCAAAATATCGATCTTTCGTTTTCATCGCTGTATACAGTTCGAAGGGTACAATATGAAACACATTATCATCTACGGATCATATTATCCTTCGATATTTGCAATCAAGTGCCAACGATTAGGCCTATTGTTCTCGCTGTCAAACACTGTCATATTTGTTCGCACCTTTGTCCCTTCATACTTTGTAGGTGCATTTTAATTTGATGTCCGTAAGATTTACGTTGGAAGTGATCGGCTACTCTAATATAATATTCAATCAGCAGATAATAGACATAGACACTTGAAGAAAAAACAAAGTCATAGGCCTAATCAAAATATGTAATTTCTATCCGAGTACTCGAGTACTCGATCGGAAAGGTGACCGAGTAATCGACAAGACAAATTTTTGATGCAAAGCATCCAAAGGTAGCCCAGAATCTTTTGGCCAGCAATAATTCAAAAAGTTTCTGCATGGTGTCTACTTTAAAGTGATTGGAACAAGCACTAATTACCGATTTTTAGGTCAGGTCGAATAAGAAATATGTGTCTAGAATGGGTAAAGGAATTCTTTAGAATTAAGTTTCTGTGATACCAATGTTTAGTCGTGATATATGGCCTTGATTTATGAATTCGATTTGGCGTACCAGTATGCTATTACAAACGTTGAGACTTTGATAGGTTCAGATCAAATTGGCAGTTGTAATAATGTTTGTTTGTTTATTTGACTAAATTTGTGGACTAAATCATTTAGCAAGTGGCAAGAATCCGACAGTTTCAATTTCAATGTACACGACAAAAACAATCCATGTCAAAAGTGTATGTCATAGTATACAAATATTAGTAGAAAATAAAACATTTCTGAATGTATCTGGATTTCTCAGATCCAACATATTTTCTCACTTTCATTATATCTCTTATTTTACTTATTAGGGGTGTCAAGACGAGATCTATCTTGTTTCGGGCATGGTACATTCTGTAACCATAGCTTGAGCAAGACGAAATAAATAAGTATAGGTCATCCATAAAGACTGCTTTTTATACATTGTCTGCTATATATTTTATATCTTTATATTTTATATCAGTTATATTCTTGATGTACTCGGTAGCAAAACAAATTGGCGTGGCAAATGATTTTAAAACATGCAAAAAATACTAAACGACATTCTGTCAGTTTGAATCTACTACACGTTGTGAAGAAGCTTTGAGAGCCAATCATGGGTGTTGATCAGACGGTATGTATGCACTAGCCGATGAGGATCCATGTTTGACTATTTGCTTGCTAATAATGTCAACCATATGGTCAATCGAGTCATTTTCCCTAAAGTACACAATGAGACTTATTTAGCTATATCGGAGAAATGGAGCTGATGGCGCCGAAATGGAGATTGTTATTACAATAACTTGGTGGTCGTAACATGAATTCACATTTATCTAACGGCAATATCAAATACTTGTAAATGCAGCAAATATTTTGAAATAAAATAATTTCAAGCTCGACCAAAAGCAATTTCCATGTCGCTACCGCGACTGCGAAGGCGTCATTCCGAGTTTTATCTTGTCGCGTGACCCTTTGAAGCATTCTGGTTTAAACTGATATAATCATTTCCCAAATAGCAAAATTTAAATTAATTTGAATTGATAAAGATGTTCAACATACCATGGAAATATTTTGGCAAACAGAAAAAATGCAGGGGTCCGTATTATCAACGATCGTACGATTTTTTTGCGTAATTACTTGAAACAGCAAACCTTATTGGCCCAATCTGATTTCTCGTGCAAACAGATGTTTTGTTACACAGTTTACACAAAATCGTGGTCGTAAGATCGTTGATAATATGGGCCCCTGGTTACCAGCATTTTTTCTTTCGCATCTATGTTGTCCAAGCCTTTTCCTTTATGAAGCTTAAAATCCAAAGCTTGTTTAGAAAAATGTTAAAGGGCTTACATTCACTGACATGAGTATAAAATAATCAAACCATAGCATTCGATAAAATACAAAATTAAAGTTTACAGAAACAATAATGTTTTGAATGCTCAATGAATTGCTCATGTTCAGCAGCTGAACTAAAATTAATGAAAAAAAAAATAATTATGTAAAAAAGAAATATAAAAAAATCGAGAGCTAGCGAGATTTGAACTCATGACATATAAGCTATGATGAATTCTAAATCCGGTGTCGAAACCACTGTACCACTCAAGCTTTTACATATGACAAAGCTTATAAAAGTTTAAACTATTTACACAATTTGGATTTGTCCCTATCGAAATTGAAGGATATGGAACAATAAACAAATTCATATTCTATGCAGTATATTTCCTCATGAATGTCTTAACATGTCAAAAAATATGCTTTTAATTTAATAATCCTTATCGACATAGATTTCAACCATTTTCAACAAATAGGTCAAACATTCTGTACAATGGTCGCCTAACAAACTCTACAAGGGCATATCTCATAGCTCATGGCTCGGCTGCCAATAAAAAAGTAAAGCTTATTTGAAGAAATCATGAAAACTTTCTTATTGATTTAAAAATATACAAAAAAGAAGAAAAAAAATCTAGCGTGAGTGGGCCTCGAACCTATGGAACAAAAGCGTTCAGGCATTGGTAAGCCTAGTACTCTATCCATTAGACCACATCGGCACTCGAGTCAAGTGATATTAAAACAAAATTAAAATATAGTAGTATTTGTCATATTAGATTTGTTATCGCCTCTGAGTTGGTCCATAGAAATAACGAAACACATCAGTAAATACCAAA
Organism: Fragum sueziense; assembly: GCA_963680895.1. NCBI lineage: Eukaryota > Metazoa > Mollusca > Bivalvia > Cardiida > Cardiidae > Fragum > Fragum sueziense. Next base: position 6,627,713 of record OY804603.1, read on the forward strand.
ACACATTTACAGTATCGATTTTAGAATGGATCAGTTCATAGCGAATATATATTACCGTTATTTATTCAACACTACATACAAAATTCTCTTCTTGCTGTTATTAAGCATAAACAACAATAGTTAACATGATGTGTTATAGTTCTTCGTGTGTTTCGGTATTTCTATGGACTGATCCGGTCACATGATTAAGCGGTTAGTAATTCCCATCTGGGGGAAATTAAAATAGTATACAAATGCAAGTTTTATGCATTGTATTTCCTCGTAAATGGTGTAAGCATATAAAACAAACATGTTGTTAATGTAACAATCATTATCAACGTACAGTTTAACCAGCTTCAACAAATATGTCGAATATTTTGTACAATAATCGCCTCCCTAACTCTGCATGTGAATATTTTAAAATCGTTACAAAGGTAGCCCAGCTCAAGCTGGGCTACCAATTAGTAAAATTGTTACTCGTTACCATCCCTAGTAAACATGTTTTTGATAATAAAAACCAAAATCTAAACACATTTAATGTGTTTATGTCCAAAATTCAGATACTTTTTTGCTTTGAGTGGTGGCCGCCATATTGGAATTTTGCAAGTTGGGGGTGGGATAAGGGAATATCAAGTTTCTAGTAAACCTCTGGACGAATTTCTGTCATATTGCACATATAGATGTCTAATATAATGTACTATCAGGCAGAAGTGTTTGTCACCCCAATTTTTAAAGTTGCCATTAGGCGTATTCTACCTTAAAAGACACACTACTTGAAGTGAACAAATGCAAAATCACTGGTGTAGGAAGAGTGTGGCAGGGGGCCAGGCCTCCATTGATTTAGAAGGGAGCAGCATGTCCTTTGCCCCCCTCCCTCCTCCCACCATAATCCACCGATATTTTCCTTCAAGAAAGGTCCAGGTATAAAATGCTGTCTGAAAGTGCCCAGATTGCAGGAAATGGCTTTTTACAAAATTTGATGGGGACATGCCCCAGACCCCTAGCAACGCTACGCGCGGTCAGGTTTCATTCACTTAAACATTGCCCCCCCCCCCCAATATTTTAAACCTTCCTGTGCCTATGAAAATTACATGTTTTTAATTATTTGTGTAGTCGTTTGAGCTCCAAGTCTTGTTCCAATTGACAAAAGCCAGATATAGAATTGGAAAGTGTTTATCAAGAATATCATATTCCCTTGCACACTTGAGATTCGCGCGAAGTCGGAATTATCCGGGCGAAGTCGAAAACATTCGGCGGTGGAACTTTCCACCACCGAATGTTTACGACCGCGACCGAATAGGTTCTGATACGTAACTACACCGCTCGAAAAAATCCGATGTTTTAAGAATCTCAAAATGGCTTCAAGTTTCAAGTTTCTTTATTGTATGTGACAAAATTGTCAATAATACATGCATAAACAAATTACGTTTATCCAAATAAACTAATGTGTTCCGGTGATGATGCTATAAATGAAGAAAAACTATGATATATAGGTGTTTTTCAATGAAAATGGCTACATATCGGGTATTCTACCTTAAATGGAAAACAATTAAAAAAGGGGAATGTTGTAGCTTTACATGACGATATAGTAGCCCATATGAAAATACTTTGAATTGTGTGGTCTCGGTTTTTTCATTAAAGGCAGAATAACACTTAACATCTTGCAAATTTTCCAAGAACTTCGTACAAAAAAATAAATATATATTATTAAAATATGGTCTTTAAATTGCATATATGCCAAATCCTAGCTTTCTACCTTGTGTATTGGCTTAGATGTCGACGGATTTAAAACCCCATGATTTGTTGTCCCGGGTATAATATTTACAATAATAGAACATATGGGGTTTTAAATCCGTCGACATCCTAGCCAATACACAAGATAGAAAGCTAAGATTTGGCATAGATGCAATTTAAAGGCCATGTTTTCATAATACATATTTATTTTGTACGAAGTTCTCGGAAAATTTGCATGATTTTAAGTGTTATTCCCCCTTTAAACCTTTCCCAAACGACAAAATTATAGAGTGATCCAATTTGAAAGCTGCTGCTGACGACAAAAGAGATGCCGTTAAAGATAAAATCTGTACGTAATACAGTATGGTAAATATCGAGACAAAATGAGAAATTGCTTGTTATCAGCAGTTTCTTCTATTGTCTCAGTGTTTTACCCAAGCCATTGCTATTAGGGACTGCACGTCTTCAACCCTTGCAAAAACACAAGACCAGGTTTTGGTTTCCCTTATTGAAGAAAAATAAAGAAACTTTTAAGACATAAGAAGATTTTACCATTTTTATAATCATATTCCACAACTATATTGTAAGCATTAAGCAAGAATTCAGAAAATATTACAGCCAAAAGTTTGAGCGAAATGAATATAGCTTATTTACTGCTTATATAAATTTGTGCGCCCAAAACGACTCAGAAAACACGTTTAATATGATATTGATATTTTTTACGACAAATTCCAGGCCTTCAGTACTGTCAGTACTTTGATTTCTAATTTTACTTTTTAGGTATAAAATCCGTAATATGGCCATTTTCAGATTCATAAAACTTAAGGAATTGACTACCTTAAGTTATGTTTTCCCATGCATTTTGAAATACTTCGCTGTTTGGGAAAGTGTTAAGGTAGAACAAAACCTAGAATTTAAACTTCTTATCTAATTCTCTAAATAACCACAACCATAGAATCACCGACGCACTTTCGCCTTTGATGCTCCAACACATTTTCAAGTATGTCACATAATTATAGACAGAATTATTGACTATTTTCCTGAAATTGTTGTTTCATGTGATTCCTCGCCGTATCAGTTTTGGTAGAAATTTAATCATGACCGAAATTTTGAGAGGGGTCGGCTGGTGTGCCAATAAAACCGTGAAATGAAGGCCCATAGGAAGAGAATATAGGGCGGAGGGGCTAAGCCCCCCTCCAAATGTTGGCCAAAAACACCAAATGTTCCTTGTTTTAAACTGAAAAAATAGGGAAAATCCAATTTAGCCCCATAATATTCGGACTCAGGGACTAGAGCCCATCAAATATGAAATTGCTTCCTACGAGCCTGCAATGATAAAACGAATACAGTCGACATTCATTTTGTCGAATAGCAGTCATTTAGACCGCCAGAATAACTTTACAAATCTGTTGTTTGATTCGTCCGACTTTTTTCAGTTTCGATTGAATTGTCTCTTTATATTGCCGATTAAGTACGTTCATAATTGAAACAAATTAGGCAAAGCAAAGACATTGCTCGAAACGAGCATTTTTTTTTTTCATTTTTACTGTATTTCAAAGGCTATGTTTGTCTTAAGTTATTTTGTTCAATGTATTTGATATCCATTTATGAGGACGGGGCCACGTTTTCACTTTCATTAAAGCAAAAAAAAAAAAAAAAAAATCGGTGGGTCGTCAATAACTTTTTTATCGGCTTACTTTTTAACAAGCTGCAGACTTTACGAGGTTATCGTTGAAAAGCGACGTTGTGCAGGCTCGTAGGAAGAAATTTCATATAAGGTCCTTTCACTTATGTTTAAGCCTTTACCCACTGAACACACTTCCGGAGGCAAAGACGATGGGTTTATGGGAAATCAACATTTATACACAATATCTACCAATAGATGTCGCCACCTGTCCATTACCATCTATCTCTGGTGGGCATTCTGGGTTAACTACTTTCAAGATGTCAGCGCCCATAAAATGCATACACGTGGTACTTCCTCATGACTTCCTGTCACGCGGCATATTTGCTTCGTATGCTTGCATAGAGTAAAATGAATAATCTAATTTGAATTAATTATTTTATTAGATGAAATTGAGACGAAAATCAAACTTTATTTTGTTGCAAATGTATTTGTAGTTGCAATTTTCTGCTTGCTACTTTTGGCGACAGGATTTTGGAGTTATGCGCACCGCGTAGTGATTTTTATCCAAAAATGGATAAAGTGATGCGTCAAATGAGTCAGTCCGAATAAATAAAAAAAATAGACTGGAAATATTGTAGACTGGGTGCTTAGTCAATGCATTTATAGGGTAAGGAGGGGCAAAACGCCCCCCTTAAGGAAAGAGCTCTGTAGCACAAAACAAAGTATAATGTAAATGTTTCAACGTGAAATTAAACTTTGCCCTTTGTCCCAAATGTCTATACACAAAACAGCTTTGTCATTTGATTTAAAAAATGACTGCCATTAAAACAATTTTTCTCGAAATTTGGCCTTTTTGCCCCACCCTCGGGGCAAAACGCCTTTCGGGGTGGGGCATGAAGCCCACCACTGGGCTTTATGCCCCATATGAAAAAAAAATATTTTGAAAATATCTGGGGGAAAATAGGAATATAATTAGTTTGTAATTAATATACTAGGAAAAATATATTTTGAGTGGGTTTTATATTTTCAACATTTTTTATCAAGCGTAAAGGCTAAATTTGGGCATAATTTACTTGTCTATAAAAGTGGTTACGTGTTACTGTCCTTTGTCTGCAGCATCTTCATATCAGTCAAATTAAAACATACTGATGTTATGTTCCTTATAAGGCCCCTTTAAAGTAGATTAAATGGTCTTATTGTCTCATTTTAACACAAAATCGACGTTTCATGGGCGTTTTGCCCCACATGGATCCATCAGGTGACATAAAAGTTTGATATATTCGCGAAAAGTCGGTCTTTTTTGCCAGTTTTTATTTTGTAGACAACGAAATGTAAATGGATTTCGTCATTTGTACCAACCTTAGTCATTCTTCGAGTTTAAAGGAATTTTTTAGTACTTCTGAATACCTACTTATCCATATAAGGGGCAAAACGCCCACTATTTAGCCCTTGGAAGGGGCAGAACGCCCAGTATGGGCGTTTTGCCCCAAAGCAGGATAGGCGTTTTGCCCCAAAGGAGGTTGGTGATTTAATTTGGCCAGAGAAAAAAATGTGTTGATATTTTTTTCTTTTTATCTTTTTGTGTAGGCGACCAATTGGACATATAAATATAAAATGCATTTTGGTTGATTGAATACTCGGACGGAAATAAGATACGCAAGAAAACCCATTACCCAAATATTAGATCAAACATATGCAAAATAAACAATTATTCGCATACTGATAATTGAATGACGTTTAGATGTAAAAATTTCATGGGCATCTTTCTAAAAGAATACTTCAAGTGTAAAATCAAGACAAATATCAATTGACAAAATGAGTGACGAAAAAATAGGGGTGGGCGTTTGACCCCACCTGGGCGTTTTGCCCCTCCTTACCCTACATGAAAATTATTACTAAAATAGTCACTAAATAGTCACACATCGACATTATCAAAACGAGACTCCCTAAATATGTGGAGAAAACAATGACGACGCACGTACATTCAATATACATTGATAAAGAGCACGTGCATTCAACATTAAAACGCTTTGGGTTCGAGAGCATTGTTACCAAAACGCTTTGGGATTGAGAGTATGTTACTAAAAATAACAAATACTAAACGTTTGAGCGGCGTTTTAAGACTCCAAGGACGACTTTCGGAGGCTGTTGTGTGCGGGGGGGGGGGGGGGTCTTAGATGAAATAACCTAATTGGGTAGGCTAAAGCCCAAGTGTCTGAATATTGGGGGGGGGGGGGGGCTATTTTGCATTTTGCCTAAATTTTCAGGGTAAAATAAGGAAAATTCGGCATTTTTGGCCAATATGGGGGTGGGGGCTAAGCCACCTAGCCCCCTCCCTGTTCCTACGGGCCTGTTGTGCTACCACAAACTCAAGGGACAGGTAATCACTGACACGGCGAATGACACGTGATGTCACGTGATTATGGTATAATCACATGACATGTTTCAAGATGGTAGTTTGTTTGGCACACTCGGGTGTTGTCGGGCTCACGAAATTAGGCGAGTTCTATCGAACGGATCCATGCGAAGCAAAAAAGGTAATTTCATTATATTTTTTCTGAAGTTATGTTATTTTATTTCCCTTCTAACACCCAACGACCCTAAAACATTATCAAAAAACGTGCTTACTTTTAAAATCAAATATCGGATTAAAAAATTCACATAAGTAAATATCTTGACAGAGACATTCGCAATGGTGTTGCAGACGACCATTTCATTTGAATGGACTTTTGCATTCTTTCCTGACAAATTCATTGTGGGAAATGAAGAAATTGCTTGTCACAAACAATTTCGTCCTTTCCACAATGTTTTCCAAAGCCTTAATCTTTAGGGGCATCAAAAAATCGCAAACGAGCGGGAATGGGCCCGAAATTGCTTTTCTCAAAAACACGCAGATAAATGAGCTTTATCATCACTGGTGGTGAACTCGGCCAAAGCGTGGGACGGTTTTTCGCGATCATTGTATTCCGTCGGTGTTGTTATAAAAAATCGTATCTACGGCTTCGATAAAGCCGTAGTTACGAGATTTTATAACAACACCGACGGTTTGTCACTACATATCCGTAAACCCGGTCTGTTTTTAGAACAAGTTCATTGTCATTAGAAAAAATCTATAAACTCATATTTAAACGCAAAACATCTATACCTTGTTGTAGCGAAAAAAGTCTCTCGCTTTAGCCGAGTTCACCACCAGTGATCATGGCATGTCTACAAAATCATCGGTATCATGCGTTGTAAGGGCCATATAACTTTCTTTTTCATAAATGGGGCTTGTTTGTTTTTACCATATATATATTGTCATTACTTTCTACAAGATAAGACCGTTTTCGTCTTCTTATCTAAACTAGGTTTGTAAATTAGTAGCCTACATTACATAAAAAGGAACCATCTGAAAATCATCCCGCAATGGCATTATAAAAAATTAGTAATCAATTTGGTGCAATATAAAATCAGACCCATATTACATTCTAAATACATGTATTAACAACCCTTTCCCAAACAAGACCTGGCCCCGGTTTCTCGAAAAAACTTAAGTACAAACTCATGAGTCCATGCTCAAATATACTACAACTTCAAAGGAACACTCTCCAACGTTGAAGGGTATTCGATTGAAGTTCACGTGGATTTCGTGCGATTTGAGCACGGTGCTCAGATTTGAGCATGAGAACGTACTTAAGTTTTTTCGAGAAACCGGGGCCTGGCCCCGGTTTCTCGAAAAAACTTAAGTATATTCTCATGAGAACATGCTCAACTTCAAAGGGATACTCTCCGACGTTGAAGGGTATTCGATTGAAGTTCACGTAGATTTCGTGCGATTTGGGCACGGTGCTCAGATTTCAGCATGAGAACTTACTTAAGCTTTTTCGAGAAACCGGGGCCTGGTTTTGACGTCCCTGATAGAAAAGGCGTTGGAAAACATTGAAACAAAAGAAGAAACTGCTGATAACCAGCAGTTTCTCCTTTTGTCTCAATATTTTCTGTGCCATATTTTACACAAAAATTTTATAACTTACAATTTGTCATTTGTGACAGCTTTTGAAGAGGATCACCCTAAAATTTTGCCGTTTGGGAAAGGGTTAAAGTGAAGTAATTGGAGAATATTACATGACTGATGAGGACCGGAGAGTGATAGCGGCCCACCACCGTGATATCTGCCCCGAGGGCTTGCCCCGAGGGCTTAAGTCCGAGGGCAGATATCAGGGTAAGGGCCAATATCACTCTCAAGCTCGAATCTGCCTTGTAACAATCTGTAATTGTGCGTACAGAATGGTACATCTGGTTTCAAAAATGATAGAAAACCCCTAAATCGCAACTTTTCATAAACAGCGCCAGTAAAAACGACTTCTTTAAAGTAGTAGTTCTTACGAGGTTTCCTGACAAAAGCAGCGAAATGCTCTTTTCAATAAAACCGACCAGGTTCAAAATGTATATCTTCCGAGACGGCACACTTTTTGGCAACGGGTCATGAAATGATAGAAAAGTACATAAAACGTGATATAAAAGCCGATCACAATATTGCAAAACATGTTTATAAATCTTACAACATATGTTTACAAATTTTACCAAAGTAAAATATAGAAAAAACATTCATAGGCCTAATCTAAATGAAATTTTGCATGTGTTGGTTCGAATTTTGCAGGTGTCATCACATGCGAAATTACAATAGTTTGGAGTAGGATATTGTGTTGTTTACATTGGTAAAATTTGTACACGTGCCTTAATACCACGACCGGACTATACCGGGACTCTGTTACTATAATAGCAGAGCACCACCAAAGAACTACTGCGATTACTTAGTGCGAACAACCGAAGAACGACCACCATGAAATCTGTATTTGTGCTAGCTGTCCTTTGTGGATTTATAGGTTAGTTTTTCTTCTTAGTTTTGTTTGGATTGTTTTAATGGGACAATTTCACTTCTTTCATAAATTTTACTTTTATTTTTATCTGACATAGCAAATTTTCTTATGAAATTCTGAAAAAAATTCAAGCAAAAGTATTGAACCGTTTTTGAGAAATATATATTTTTGTGCTAAAATTAAACAAATTGTTATGGACAACAGTTTATATTGAATTTGTCATTTCTGTCTCAACTGTAAAGGCATATCTTTTGCTTATAAATAACTACTTCAAAAAACTGATATCATTTCTACGCATTAGAATACCTAATCTTTGCATCAAGATACACTTAAAAATGATAGGAAAGTTATGTCCCTTTAAGGCTCCGGTACCTTTATGACTGAAATTGGTAGAAACAGTTCTTGCAGATATATCTCTATGAAAGTTGGATATCTTGTAGACATTGATAAATAAAAATGTTTTACCATCTGACGTTACAAAATGAAATGAATTCAAATTGGATAACTGGGTATAAATGTATTGATGTCTATAAAAATAGCTATTTTGCCAATATCTTTGAAATTAGACCAATGCGACTTTGCCTGGCTGTAATTTTCAGTTCGATAAGAACCCGGCGACCCCAGTAATGTGCCCTTGAATTTGACGAAGTTGCCGTTTTAGACTGACTTTGTTTTCTATGCAGATGTAAAGACTGTTCCCTAATATGGTATATAACCATGCAATAGTATCGCAGTTAAGTAATTTTTAAAAGCCGTGTCAAAATGCTCTCCAGTAGTACTTTCAGTACTTTGATTTGTTACTTGCAGCCCTGTCCCTATGTGAAGACTGCAATCCCATGCACCATTGTAGCCACGTGTCTTGTCCGGAAAACGACTGGACACAAGCGTGTGATCACGGAGAATGTACATGTATCCACAGTAAGTTTCATACATTCAAAATTTAACCGATCGATACCGTTGTTTCGGTCTATTTTAGGTAAGATAGGTGAAATGAAAAAACTATTTATAGAAACAACTTAAACTCATGGATGGTCATCTTAGCCTGTCTGGTTTATCTATATCTGAAAATCGGTCTTGCCCCTCACTAGTAAAAGATTTTGAATCGATTATAGGCATATGGTCTGACAGAGATACAAATAAGGGGGAGTGAAGGATTTTTAAGTTGCAATAAGTAATTTATTGTTTGTCAGACACTATGTTGTGGGTACTCATTGGAATCGTCTCGATGAGACGATTCCAATGAGTACCCACAGCATTGGGTTTGAACTTTAAATAACAAAATACGAATGCCTTAAGCCCCTCTTAACTGTTGCTCTGGTCTGGTATCGATATTACGGTACATGTTTACAAATCTTGCTTAAATTTCAAACAACTTAATACAATGTAATTACACTTGCGTTGGTTCGAGACTTGAAGGCAAAGGCCCTATAACACCCTCACGATTCAAACCATTTTATGCAAAAATACAGTAGTTTGAAGTTACGATATTGCGCTGTTTACATGAATAAATTTTGTAAACATTTGTCAATCCGTCGCCGGATTATAAACTCACGAGCGTTAATCAAGAGACTTTAGTTTTTAGCCATAATTTTTTTTGCATTACGTTTGTCATTTTTTATCACAAATATTCTCACTAAAATGGTATATGGGACATTTTTCAGATTCCCGATAATTTTATATTTTCAGCTAAAGGCTGCATTTCTGTGCAAGATTGCAACCACCTCGACGAGTGCAACGATGAAAAACACTGTGTTGATGGCAAATGCGCTTGTGGAAGATTCCCTGTCAGGCCCGGCGGACCAGGGTTCGGTAACCACGGAAATTAAACTTAATATGATTCTGTATTGTTACGATTAATGCATTAAAAGTTCAGAAAGAGTAATTCTTATTTTTTTTTTAATTTTTGCATTTTACTCATTTTTTCAATTATTTTCGAGCGGAGTGTTACCATTAAAGGGGCACATGGTAGATATTTCAGGACAACATGGGGACAGTCAAAGTTTGCATCGTTGTGTGGTGCATTGCATTATCTTGGGCAAAAAATATATAGATATTAATTTTGAGTAGAGCGACGTTTTTCATTATCTAGCATAGTCCCATCCTCGGAAACCCAGCGGTCATAGCTACGCTACATGACATGTAGACCGCTGGGTTTCCGAGGATGGCATACACTGAAAGACACTTCTAACGCAACACTTACATTTTTCATCATAATTGAATAAATAATGCAGAATATTTTATGAAATTTTCAGCAAATATTTATAAATCAACTACGTTTACATGTTTTCTGTAAATTTCAGCGAAATTGATTGATCCGAACATCCAAAATATCTAGGTTTTTCATTACGACTCAAATTTGAAAAGTCACAAAACCCCAGACAATTGCAGAATTCAATAGCACCAAAGCAGCGTCACCAAAACATGCTCATATCTCGAACCACTGCTTCATAAGATTTGATAACATTCTTTCACGTGCGAAGCAATACTATAATTCGGGTGCACCTATTTTTTTTTAAGAGATACTGTTTTGTACGTGTCAGCATTGCACAAAATCATCAAATTTGTTAACAGACATTAGTTTTTCGCATTTTTGCTCCAATACATTTGAAACAACTGGATTAGGAACTTAAAAGGGACGAGTTAAGAATTATTCTGCAAAGATTCATCATCAATTATGCTTTTTCAATGAGAAAGGGGTGTCTTCGTGTCATTTAGGTCCATTACGGACACACAGGATTTTAGCAGAATGTCATGAACTTTGCTGCTGTCACATCAATAACACGAATTTACATTAATTATCAGCTCGCACGGCTTTTTTGCGACCATTTGCTTTCTAGTCATATTATATGAACTGCAAATTTAACCATTTCTACTCAATGTTTCTTTATGAAAATTACAGATATTATGCAATTGTAAATGAATTAAATTTGTTGAAAATTTGATGAAAAATGGTTCATTAGATTTCAAGTTATTACCAAAAAAGGTAAGTGTTGCGTTAAAAGTGTCTTTAAGTGTAGTCCAGTTTCCAATAAATGTTACTATAAATAGAAAGTGCGGGTAGCAACAGCATTCTGGCGGTGACCAGACATCCATTTGGAACACCAAGGACATATTCTTTCGAATCATACCTTGGGTTTTGGATCTACTTTCAGACTATGAATAGAATAGAATAACGACACAAAACGTTCGTCTGTAACTATTACAACAATGAAACGACAATGATACTGAAATACATTGTTTGCAATTCCAGTGTCCTCCTTTTTAAAATGATTACAACCTGCAAGTACCGCAAGTTGCCATGGTTGTTCATTCGGATGACCTCGAAAACTACTATATGAAGCGTGACTACTTCCGGCTAAGAAATCGCATTTTTTAAACATTTCTTTATACGCATACATGTACTTCCGAGTCAATGATTCGATAGAATTATCCGAGGTGTTCCATATGACCGGACATCGTGCGACGTCGGAAACTTCAGGAGATCCAAACAAAAAATGGACCTCAACCGACCAGAAAAACGAAGCAAATTATTTGTCGTTTTTCTGGTCAGATGTGATCAATTCTTGAATGATGTAAAAGGACTCTACGAGTCATACGTCTGTGGGAAGAGCTCAGTAGAGCGGGGTATATACAACAAAATGAAAATTGACAGAGAAATAAGTAAGTAATTGTATGGTTTCTTACCTGAAGCTGGGTTAATTTGGCCATATTGTGGCTTTAAACGAAAACCTCGTAACTGCAGTTTATTTCAAACTGCAGATACGAGGTTTCGTTGGTAAGCTGTGATATTTGTTTTCCTATCGCTTTCAGGTAGGTTGGGACAAATTTTCTGGAAAAAGTACAATAACTTGTTTAATAAGTCATGTGTCTGAGGAAAACGCAAAGGAAGGCGGAGTATCTGCAACAAGCCTTTTGAAGATTGATGCAGAAATAATAAAAATAAGTTATTGAAAAAAAATACCTAAAGCGGGGCTAAATTGGTCCTAGTCCATCCCATAATGCACAATCCCCACCGTGATATTTGACAAAATTATTTAAAGGGGGGCCAGCTAAGCTGTCGAAAATGCAAATGGAACAATAATTACAAACCAGAAATAACGTATGAAATTACCAACCCGAATGGGTAGATCATTTATGTCTACAATTAAGCACTCATCGAGCTTTATTAAGTATTAAAATCCAAGTCAATTAATAACATGCTGGCATCCTTGTTTTTGTTTTGTAACGGCTACATATGCCAAACCTTAAAAAGCAATTACGTCAGAGATACGTCATTTTTGCTCAGTGAGATTTAACACACTGTACAATCGGCTGCGTCGAAAGTCATCGAAGACAGATTCGGCATCTGATGTCATGTGCATGGCAGGTCAAATGAATTCATTTTTATGAATAAACGAAAGGATATTTGGTATTCTATAGTTGATAAATACGCGTATAAATGTTCAGTGCTTGTACAAAATAAACCTTTCCATGTATCCCTCGCAAATAAGGTCACAGTCATCGACACAGCCGGTTGTACGGTGTGTTGATACCGCGGAGGTGTGTCTCGTTGACCTTGACCTTGTCTTGTTTTGAAGTAAAAAATAGAATGTGTAAACACGCTTGTAAAGGATTGATCTATAGCAAAGGAAAAATGGTTATTCACCGTGATTGAGGTTTTTATGCATTGTAAATTGGTTTTCCATGCACAAATATGAGTTCCCGAACAGTTCGGAAGCATAAAAACCTAGCATGGCCCCCTTTAAGCTATTTGAGTGAATCATGTATCTGAGAGATTAGCTCGAGGTTCGGATTGGATACTGTTGTAATTTACTGCTCAGAGAAATACATGTACCAGGAATCCATGGTTAGATAATCCACCCAACCCAACCCAATCCAATCCAATCCAACCCAATTCACTCCAATCTAATCCAATCCAACCCAATTCAATCCAATTAAATCAAATCAAATCTAATCAACCCAACCACACTCAACCAAACCCAATCTAACCCAACATAACCCAATCGAATCGAATCGAATATATCAAATCAAATCAAATCAAAAGGCACATGAACTGGAAAACGGAAAAATGACAAACAATGGTAAACTTGTGTCGAAATGCAGACAGATCGGTTTCTACACTGTTTTACTAAAGTTTCAGCGGTTAACCCATTCCCAAACGGCAAAAATTTGGCAGTTTCTTGTTCAAAAGGTGCTGTGGACAAACAAAATGAATGCTGACAACACATGATTTGTGTACAATAAAGCATAGAAAACACTGAAGCTACAGGAGAAAATTCCGATTATCTTCTTTTGTCTCAATGTTTTCCCAAGTATTTTCAAATGGGGATATCACAACCAGGTCTTATATTGTAAAGGGCAAACCCATTCCCAACAAAATCTTGGACAATTTGAAAAGTGTTGCAGACGACAATGTGAAAGTTGATAGAGATATGATTTGTAAATAATGTACAACAGAAAACATTGAGACAAGAGGAGAAAGTGCTGATTAACAGCATTTTCTTCTTATGATTCAACGTTTTCCAAGCTCTTTTTGTTTATGACGTCAAAACCAGATCTTGTTTTGGAAAAGGTTGCTACAGAATCATCATTGGAAAGTCAATTTTTTATCTATATCATCGCCTTTCTTCAAAACCTCGTAACTACAAGTTGTTTAAAACCATTTCGGCATAATGACGCGTTTTGACGACCAAAAGATAAATGTATTGGAAACATTGCTGAAAATGAAGAATTTGCTTGGTACGAGCAATTTCTTCATTTTCCACAAAATTGTTTCATCCAGTATGCCCAAAAATGTTAAATTCATTTTTCCTGAAACAGTATTCTGGAATATCTTTGAAAATGGACCAGTCTAATATTTTGCCGCATGATAGTTGGTTCAGCCTTGGTTTCGGGGTTTTGTAGAAAATTGACGATACGTATGGCGAGACATGGGGATACTCGATGATATTGAAGCAGTTAAAAAAACAGAAAAAAAAAACAAGAAGAAGAAGAAGAAGAAGAAGAAGAAGAAGAAGAAGAAGAAGAAGAAGAAGAAGAAGAAGAAGAAGAAGAAGAAGAAGAAGAAGAAGAAGAAGAAGAAGAAGAAGAAGAAGAAGAAGAAGAAGAAGAAGAAGAAGAAGAAGAAGAAGAAGAAGAAGAAGAAGAAAGGTAAATGAATTCATTGATGTAATATTCTTGCTGTTCTGAGTTTGTTCAACGCCAATTTCACAGTAGACATTGACCTTGACATACAGAACAATAATGACTATTGTAAAGGAAATTGTCCACTTGCCCATTCAAAATTCTTGTTATAATGAGCGTTAAAGTCAGTATCAATCGTGAATTTTCCCCTGAACTAAGTAATTACAACTAAGATATTATGAAAATAACTTAATTTGTTTAAAATTCACTTCATATACCAATTTTCAGGAAATTTTTTAAAGGTTGTGGAGATAGTTTCGTAAAGTAAGTGCATCAAAAATAAGCAAAATCTGAGATCGACAGAAGGACGAATACAGAAAATCAACAAATTGATATACATGATCAATGATTCCAAAAAGCTTCTGTCCTTAGTACATTAAAAAAATATGCAAAATTCCAATTGGATCCGATCTATACAGAAAAAGTTATTAAACTCCAAAGTGAAAATTTGCTTCTCACGTCAATTTACCCGATCCACGTTGTAAGCCATTATCTTCAAAAGTAAGACATTATCAGATTTTTTACACATGCAAATTAAAGTTATTATGTAACCCTATTAATTCACTGAATTTAAGAAAATCTATTCTTTGAGCAATTTTGAGCTCTTGTTGCAACCCATCCTTTCAGTCAAATGTGAAACAATTTTCGATTAAGGTAAGTTTGGACTCGGGGTTACTTTTTATCCGCCCAATGATTTTTTATTTGTACATATATTGTAAAGTAATATTTCCTGAACAAAATACAAAAAAATCAGGGTAAGTTTCCTGACTCGTTTTCGTCTCAGAGTTATCTGCCCTTGACTAGTAATGACCATTTTCGTAAAATTACCCTTATGTTTTAAAGTCATATAGCAAGTTTTTCTGAATGGATTATTTCAAATTGTATATCAATTTAGAGACTTAACATATGCACAAATATGATGAAATGATTGAAAGAAATATTTTAGAAACATTTTCTGAAAAAAAAAATATGGGAAAAGTTGAAAAATCCTATTTTTAGAAAACTTTTTTTCAATTCATCAAAAAATTACCCAAAGAATATTTTTTTTGGATATTTTGATCATAATACCAAGAGCTATTTTAGACAAAAAATCAACGAACCTTTCCAGGCAAATAAAAAAGATATTTGGCTTTATCTTACCCCACTCACACTGTTTAAGCCTAATTATGACAAAAATATCTATATTAAAAAACTTAAATTTTCTGGCATATGTTTACTTTTAGAACAATAAGATACTTCATTTGACATCCACCATCACAAAAAGGGGAATGTTTCGCTTTAAAAAAATGATGAAAAGTGTAGCATGGGCATTTGATGCCGCAGAATAAACACAAAATTTGCAAGTCATATGGCCGCTCTCCAAACGTACCTTAATACAGTTTTGTAAATTTTGATATCAAATATGATTTTATTGTGCTTAAATAAATCTACATTAATTTCCTATAATCAAATGCACAATTTCTTTTGCGTGTCACTGTAGAAGACATCGCGTCGCTTTTCTTTGACCCTTTCCAAAACGGCAACATTTTATGATGATCTAATTCAAAATCTGCTGCAGACAACAAAATACTCGTGTATAATGATTGGATTATTGTACAAAAAAGTACAAAAAATATTGTGGCAAAAGGAAAAAATGTTGATTATCAACAAGTTCTTCTTCTGCCACAATGTTTTCTCGGGCCTTTCCTTTTGGGGACGTCGAAACCAGGGCCCAGTCTTATAAAATTTTCCTTGAGCACGATTTTGTGCTCAAGACGTTGAGCACGAAAATCGCCTCAAGACGTTAAGACGTGCTTCCGTGAGTAGGCCTACATTTTGAAATCCAGTCTTATAAGACGTCGTCGAGAACGTTCGTTGTTGAGCACTATTTGGTTTTAGATTTTTCGGCGATGTAAGCGGCCTCGCAACTTTCAACGCGTAGCCAAACAAGACAAAATGTTTGGCGAGTGGACATTTGATGCCGAAAATACAACGTACTAACGACTTAAAGGGACATTTCATTCCAATTTCAATTTTTTAAAGTATGTCTTGATGCCAAGATTGGTTATTCTAATGAGTATAAATACTGATGTTTTTTTGAAGTTGTTGCCAATAAGCGAGAAACACGCATTTAAAGTTGAGACACAATCGATAAATTGCATATAAATCCGAACTGTTGTCCACAAAAATTTGTTCAATTTTAACACAAAAATATAAATTTCTCGTAAACGGCGCAATATTTTGGCTCGAAATTTTTCAGAATTTTCATAAGGAAATATGTTCTTTCAGATAAAAATAAAAGTAAAATTTATGACAAAAAAATCTGAAATGTCAGCCCGTCGACGGCAGGAATAACATTTTAAGGTTTACGAACTGAGAATGAAACGCAGAGCCAGGGGCGAAATTTGAAAAGTGCCAGTAATTCCTAAACTGTGTTACATTTCCATTCCAAATACAAACATAAGCGTTTTGTATGTATAGAATTTTGAATTAGTGCATAGGCCCTACTTATGGAAATATTTGACAAAAATGTTCAAATTTATCTCCCTTACATATGAATATAGAGTAAAATGATATTTGTTAGTTATTTTCATTGTGAAGAATAATACTGAAATCCGTCACGGTGAATTAACTTATGTGAAGGGTATTTACAAGTGTGTGTAATTTGATGCATTTCTCATGGCTAGAAAGTGGTGTTTTCATTCTCAGTTCGTAAACCTTAAACTACCAGACTGACATCAAAAGAAAATCCAAGAAACTTGGGAAAGAATTAAGCTGCGCTTACGAGGTTTTGCGAGAAAGACGACCCTTAGACTGGTATCATTTTCTTCTTATCTAGGATCCATGGGTCTGCAAATGGGAACACTTACACAAAATAGGACCATCTGAAAATTTTGTAATTGTATTATTCGAAAAGAACATCCAATTAGGTTTTAGAATTCCACATATTACATTATTTTATAACAAACATGAATAAACAGATAAGACAACAAATAAATAAATAAATAAATGAATAAAGGTTAATCAAATATTATTGTTTCAACAAGTTAATTAAAAAAATCCAAACTTGCTCAGCCAGCCACACTGACCAAGTTTAACGCTTTCCCAAAGTTCGAAAAATAAAGGTGGTCTATTTTGAAAGCTGCAATCAAAGAAATGTAGCATTTGTGTGCAATATAACAGAAAAAATATTAAGGCAAAAGGAGGAAACGCTGATGATGTTTTCTAAAGTAAAGCCTTTTCTTTTTGTGACTTCAAAACCAGGTCTTATTTGGGAAAAGCTACACATCGCTGCTTTTCATCGAAAACCTCGTAACTACAGCTTGATTCAAGCAGCAGTTACAATGTTTTCCAACGAAAAGCACCGTCAAATTTCTGAGATCGTCCCTCTTTTTAAACGACGGATGATAAAATTATATAAAAAGGCAGAAAACGTGACCTAACAAATCCAGGTTACTATAAAAGCAAATCTTCACAAAACTGTCCTCATTCCTTTGCTTTGTCGTGTACGAACAAACGAACAACGACCACTATGAAAGCTGTATTTGCATTAGCTGTCCTGTGCGGATTTATTGGTAGGTTTCTATCTTTTTCTTTAACCCTTTCCAAAACGGCAAAATTCTAGGGTGATCTAATTCAAAAGCTATTGCAGACAACGAAAGGAAGGTTTATAAATATTGGTGCAATAAAGAATGGGAAAATATCGAGGCAAAAGCAGAAAGTGCTGATTATCAACATTTTCTTCTTTTGTCTCAATTTTACCCGACTCTTTTATACAATAGACGTCAAAATCAGGTCTTGTGTTTGAGAAAGGATTAAATCATTGTCTTAGAGCTTTATTACAGAGATCATATGAGACCACGTGATTTGTAGATTTTGTGTTCTTTCTACGGCATCAAATGTTCATTCAAATGTTTATCTTCATATCTTTAAAGTGACATTTCACAGATATTTCTTCATTTTTTTTACTTTATTTTTATCTGAAAGAGCATACATGTATTTTCTTATGAAAATTCTGAAAGTTTCAAACCAAAATATTGCACCGTTTACGAGAAACATATATTTTTGTGCTAAAATTAAACAAATTGATGTCCACAGCAGTCCAGATTTATATGGAATTAGACATTTTTGTCTCAACTTTAAAGGCCCATTTTTCGCTTATAATAAATTAATAACAACTTCAAAAAGTGATACCATTTATATGAATTGGAATAATAAATCTTTGCATCAAGACATACCTTAAACAAGAGGCCCAAGAGGGCCTGAATCGCTCCACTGGCTATAGTAACAGAATTATCTCATGATTTCTTGTAAGCCTTTATCAAATCTAGAACGGGGTTGCCCAAGGAATATTTGTGCCAAGTTTGGACTGAATTGGCCCATTGGTTTAATTCTAAAGAATTATTTCATTGTTTGTCCAAATCTGATAAGCCCTGCCCTATTATATCCATATTTATAGACCAATCAAAATTTCACTAATAATGTAAGTAAAGGACTACCCAATGAGCATTTCTGCCAAGTTTGTACAAAATTGACCAAATGTTTGTTTTTAAAGAATAATTCCGTGATTTCTCCCATTCTGATAAGCCCCGCCCTGCCACGCCCACATTAATGGGTCAATCAAAATTTCACAAAAAATTAGATAAAGGGCCATCCAAGGAACATAACTGCCAAAAATTGGTCTACATTAACCCATTGGTTTAGGTTTATCTATAAAGAATTATTTTGCGATGTCTCTAATGGGTCTGATTAGCCCACGCTACCACGCCCACATTTATGGACCAATCAAATTTCACTGACAATTTAAGTAAAGAGCTACCCAAGGTAATTTTTGCCAAGTTTGGTCAAAATTGGCCGAATGGTTGAATTTTAAAGAATTAGTCTGTAATTTCTGTAAGTCTGATAAGCCCGCACGATGGACACAACGCTATGAAATAGCTCGCTGGCCTTCGGCCAGTGGAGCTAAAAATAAAATTGGAGGGCTATGTTCCTTTAATGGTCAAAGGCAACTTGCCGATTTACCATTAAAGTTTCTTTATTTAATAGCTATTTTTGTTCGTGTTACCTTATCAAGCTATTTTTCTTCATATGTGATTTTCTATTAACATCTTTTTGACAAACTGATGTAGATCTAGTTATGGCATCATAAGTATGCTGAAGCAGGATGGGCCGTTGTAGCAAACCGCTCAAAATTATTTTTTGATAAGAAAGGTGTGCTGTTCTTTTGTAAAAGAAGATAATGGTTGATATCATAAGATTTGTAGTTTGGTAGATGTTTGAGTTTTACAAAATGATCCATTGTTACGCTATTTAAAGGAGAAGGTGGTATAGAATAGCACCTACGTGCACCCTGGTCTTGTTCTATTCTGTCTGTCAAAGCAACCGGAATATTCCGGGATCAGCATGAACATGAGTTTAAATATTCATTTGTAGCGAACGATTTTATCCGGTAAACAGTGACCTAACCTCGGACAAAATGGTGTAACTCTAAAATATTGCTACTTCAACTTGATCACGGTGGGGATTGTGCATGCTGGGATGGATAACGAATATGGAGTATACGGACAAAATTTGCCTCGCTTCAGGTAAGAAATTGTGCAATAATTTTCTTATTTCTGCTCCAATTTTCAAGCGGTTTGTTGCATGTACCCCGCATTAGTGAGCTCTTTCCTCGGATATATGACTTGTTTGTAGAATCTTTGTACTTTGTCCAAAAATTGATCCCAACCGACCAGAAAAACGACAAAAAATTCAGGCCCTTTTTCTAGTCGGTTGGGATCGGTTTTTGAGAAAAGTACAGGGAAGTTCCAGATAAATAATAGTGTAGTGACCTAGAAATTTAGTTTCATTTTTATTGTTTACCGGCGAATCTCCCCATACAAATTAGTGGACCAAGTCTAAAATACAGAGTGTGCAATATTATTACTTACGGAGATTCAAGCAGAATGCATCCATAGATCGATCTCTTCACTCATTTAGCCGTATTTAGTCTTTTTAAACTTGCATTTAGGTTTTGTTTTACTGTCACATGGATCAACTGGAACCTTGGCGGCCATTGTTTTGAACTAGGTCATTGCAAGGCATTGTGGGTAATTTACCATAGCAACAGAAGAAGGTTGACACGTGTTTGCTGTCTGCTGCTCTAAATTTGTAAACATTGAGCTGTCAAACTCTCTGTCGAGTGTTTTAAAGAAGATTTGAGCCATTATTTAATCGATTATTTGATTAGGTGCTTATATATTTATTTATTATTCACTTTTACTGAGATTTAAAGGGTGTTTTTGTGTATTTTGAGTGCCCACACATTAGGAGTGTGAGCACAGTTTTCTTTGTGGGCAAGTGTGGACCACATATTTTGTGAGCAGAATGCACACAAAATCTGTGGGCTACGAATCATATATAAGCCGAGCCCACACGGCATGCAGGGACTCGAACTTCAGCTTCCACCAGGTGAACACCTTTTACATCTCTAAATAGAAAACTTTGGCTTCAACTTTTAACTTATATTTCCAACTGATAAAATAGAAAGATAGAACAGCAATTATTAAACAACCACACCTTCTTTTAACATAGACGAGGCTTTATTTCTTATTTTGATACCTTCAATAGTCCAACGAGTCCCCTCGTCAACGAGTCTGACGCGCCAACGAGTCGCCCTACCAAAGTTAAACACCGGCGCGTAACATTTTTGTGGTGGCAGAGGTGGGATATGCAATTTTACTAAAGCATATCCAGCGATACGAAACCGCGAACTCCGAGATATTTTATTTGAGAACGCAAATCAGTTGAAAGTATGGATGATTCGGCACATTTCGAAAGCTCAGGTGAAATTACCTTTCGCCTACCAAGCCGCAACGATGAACCACAAGCTACAGATTCTGCATCCCGATGTGAATCTACACATGATCAAGCTATGAGCCAACAAACCGTGGAGTCTACTGCCCAGTCTATGATGGCCAATATGGCTAGTATGCTCAAGGATGTAATCCATGAACTGCAAATTATTAAGCACACAACAAACCAACAACATCAAACCCCCTCATCATGCAAGTAAATGTGGAAACATAAAGATCCCAAACTTTACGGGAAAAGAAGAATGGAACGTTTGGCTGGCAAGGTTTGAGATAATAGCAGACAGAAACTGTTGGGACGAGGACGAGCGATTGGACCAGCTATTGCCAAGAATGGAGGGTCAGGCCGCTCAATTCGTTTTTACACAACTTCCCAGGTGCGTGATTGACGACTATGACGAGCTGATCAAAGAGATGACCAGTCGGTATAGGGTGGTGGAAACCACAAGAGCATTTGCTGCTAAGTTTAGCAGGCGAACACAGAGAGTTGGGGAAACTGCAGAAGACTTTGCTGCTGATCTAAAGAGGCTGTACGACCGAGCTCACGGTTACAGAGACCGTAGAACTCGCGAAGAGGACCTTGTGAGGAAGTTTTTGGATGGTCTTTCTAATGAAGAAATTAGATTTGAAGTGGAATACCACAAAGAGCCTGAAAACATTGACGAGGCTGTTTTTCATGTGGTGAATTTTATACAGACCAGGGGAAATAAAGGCAACAAGGGTTTTAGGCCTGAAGACCGCAAACAGAACACAAGAAGAGCTGCAGAGGCCGATCATGACTTTGAGGATCCTGATAACAACATGGGACATGGATCCACAGCTGAAGAGACTGAATCCGCATGCAGAGTTGGGTCAGATCAGAAACAAAGGGCCCAAGACGGACCAAATACACAAGAGGCAATGCTCAAAGAAATCTTAGAGAGGCTTACAAGGCTAGAGCAGGGCCAACCTAGATTCAACAGGAACCATAATGGCAGGCAAAGGAGCCCAAACAGGTATGGTGTTGCTTGCTTTGGCTGCCAACAGACCGGGCATAAAATTGCTGATTGCCCAAACAAACAATCTGCAAATTCTGAGCGACACCAAACCCGTCCATTTCAGACGCCAGTTAACACTTGCCAAACAAGAGTGGTAGGCGAAACAGATAGATTGGAGAACCAAGGAACCCTCCAACATGACGGTTTGGACCAGAGTAGGATCCAAGAAGACAATGAGAGGATGAGAAACTGTGAATATTTGGAGAGACATGGCCTGCACCAGAGTAGAATGCAACACAATTATGGAACGCAGGAACCATTACAGACTGGTGGGTTTAGGGGAGGAAAGACAATCCAAACAATAGATCAAAGTCAGATTACAGCTAAGGCTGTGAGGACCAAGCAACCGTTGAGACAGGTTTTAACTGCATCCGCTTATGAAGAGCAGGACATGAGGAATTCAAAGAGAATAGCGAAGAAGGATAATGTGGGTGACATTGGACCGCATGTGGTGAAGCCAAAGAAAGTGGGTGTGAGACCCAAACTTGAACGACTTCACAGGGAACGGTACCCAATCAATGCAACAGATTCAGAATTATGCAATGTAATGATCATAGACAAGGATGGGAATGAAGTATTGGTACACGAGGAGATGAAATCTGAGGGGAACAATCAGCCGAGATGGATAACGCGAGCGAAACATAAGATGTCGTTATCGGCCTAATATGTTTCATCTTTCGATCTGGTTGTCGCTCCAAATTAACTGATATCGCGAATCGTCTGACTATTTATTCCTCTAAATGAAGCCTCGTCTAATTTTAGAAAAATTTTCTAAGACAAGTCAACTATGAAACTGCAAAACCTCAATATCATCATTGAATTCAGCTTAACCAATCATAAAGAAAACTAAAGATTCATCAAATAACTTTAAATCTAAAGTTAAATCACTCCGCCTCGATGTTTAAGATGTAGTCTAATACCAATCCACTGACCAGCGTTTCCTGTTTCTGTATTTTCAGGTATCATTCTACATCAAATCATCAAAACCTCAAACATGCAGCGTCGGGAAAAAATGTATAAGTGCGTACACTGCGAAAGTCAGGGGCAGAAGTATGTAGAGGCGAAATATAGAGTGGTCCACCACATTCTTAAGCATCACCTCCCACTAGACAGGGCACCTTTCTATTGCACGCTGTGCATGTTCAGATCTTTGAATAAAGAACAACTTACAAGACATGTGGTACAGTATAAGCGGCACCAGAAAATGGCGGTCGATATGGGGATATTGGATCATAGCAGGTTCCTCATGGAGAACAAGGCTTGCTACAATATTAAAGAGAACATAGATTTCAAGGTGGCAGAACTACATCTCCCCAGTACATCCAGTGAGAATCCAATCCCAACACCACCTCCACCTGTACAAACATCAAACCTAGCTACAACAACTACTCTACCAAATCCAACTCAGCAAACACGATTTACTCCAGATTTCCAATTCCTGCAGTCATTAGTGACCCCATCAACCACGTTCTCAGACAAGCTTCAAACGCCGAACATACCTCAGATACCTCAGAATGCTACAATCACCAAACCTCTACCTAACACTCAGTACCAATCAGACCGAATAACGATTCAAGTAACCCCAGAAGAATTAAGCCATATGATGAACAGGAAATCCACACACAACGTAACGGAAAATTTCACAGCAATACCTACTACCAACAACCTAACGAAAACGCAAACCAATCCCGAAGAATTCAATTTACTGAACGCTATTCTTAATGACAACAACGAAGATCTGGACTACAACTTTGATGACGACGACGAACCCGCACTTAAGAAACAGAAAATCGACAATTATCCTCCACACTCACTTACTACTTCGCACACAGAACGAACCCTCCTAGAGCAGAAGATTACAACCGAATCAAAAGGAACCAACACAGACCAAATTCAACACAACGAACCAGAGAAACAACCCACCAGTAACCTCGAGGAAATTTTAACTACTATTACGGGAAAGTTTGTTGAGGCCATTGAAAGAAACAGTCGTGCCATAAGATGTTTAGAAGCCCATTCAGCGAGCATGGCAGAGAGCATGATCAAGTTAAACAGAACGTTAGAGAGAATAGGAGAGGAGATGAGAAGAGAGAACATGCGGAAAGAGGAGCGGGAGGATAACAGAGCCAGTCATGATAAACAAAAATCGACCAAAGAAAATAAAGTACCCATCTTGAAATCATCAACGAACTACCATCAGAGGAAACATTGAACATAACAGAGCCAGTCATGATAAACAAAAATCGACCAAAGAAAATAAAGTACCCATCTTGAAATCATCAACGAACTACCATCAGAGGAAACATTGAACAAACACACCCAGATCATCACGTGCTACGACTAATTTCTATTTCTGGACACTCCCTTTTACTAGATGACACCATTTACCTGATGTTCCAGTAAATTCCTTTAACTCGGTGATTCCAGCTTTAATCTTATCGCGCCAGCAGTTCCAGATTATTAACTTTCATCCATTTTCGACACCGGAGTAATACACCTTTTAGTGGTAATCGCGACATATCCAGAAGTTGTGACTTTCCCTTAATTTTCATCGCGACGTATCCAGAAGTTGTGATTTTTCCATAATTTTCATCGCGACATATCCAGAAGTTGTGACTTTCCCTTAATTTTATCGCGACATATCCAGGAGTTGTGACTTTTCCATAGTTTTCATCGCGACATATCCAGAATGTGTGATTTTATTAACAGTTTACCGCGAAACATCATTTAGTGAATTTGTAACTTTAACCGTAATTCATCGCGAAACATAGAAGTGAAACTCTGACTTTAACCGTAATTTATCGTGAAAGAACATTACCCAGACGAATACCCACAGACGAGCGACGGCAGACCAAGATGAAACTATTGTACCAAAACAAATCTTGTAACTAGATGTTAAGAATTTTTTCATTAAGTCAAATGCATAGGAGTAGAAAGGTCAATTTTATATATTACATTTTAGAATTTAAATTTATCTAAAGGTTGGTGCAGAATATCTTTGGCAAAGTTTATTCTGCATTAAACCAGATAAATGAAAGCTGACACCAGGTCATAATAATGAGTCTTGTGTAAACATCTTAGTATATGTTTTAAAACGTTTTGTGAACGCTTTTGAAGATAAAGTGAGATGTCATATTGTCATATGGGTTCATTTGTTTGAGCAATTTATTATTGAAAGTCAATTTATTATTGAATGTCAATTTATTATTGAAAGTCAATTTATTATTGAATGTCAATTTATTATTGAATGTCAATTTATTATTGAATGTCAATTTATTATTGTTAGAGTATACTGTTATTGTGTAATAACAAGTTTGTCCAAGATGTGATTTGCAGATTGTAAACTGTCAAAAAGCTTTGAGTTTAATTGGAAATTTATGCATATGCTAGATTGAGATGTTGTTTAAGAGTTTAACAAAGCTAAACTTCTGAGTATACTTATAGGATGGAAAAGCAATTTCATGTTGGGTGAATTGTGAGATGTGACTCTCATTGGTGTTTGGATTGGTGAATCCTTGGGAGAGGTCACATAGGATAATTCTAATATTGCTTTGGTACAATGGTGGTACATTGCAATTTGAATTGAGATTGCTACTTCCAAACTTTTAAGTATTCGATTTGAGTAAAGAAATTCATTCTAGCTAAATTTCCCAGTTTGCTGCCAGTTCGAGATGTATCGACACTCAACTTCCTGTGCACTGAGAGATTTCAGTAATCATTGAAAGATTTCAGAGATGTTTTCCAAAGATTTCGTAGAGATTTCAGAGACGTTTTCCAAAGATTTCAGTAACTTGATATAAGATTTCAGTAACTTTTTGCAGAGATATTTGTAAGATTTCATTGAAATTGCAGACATTTGATGTTAACGAGAGGATCTGATAAGTTGAAATTCAAGGTCATGTTTGTTTAATCAGTTTTAGACAGAGATTAATTATTTGCATAATTGGTAAATGTATTTGTATCCGTTATAGGATAATTAGTTTTTGCAAATGTGTTCATATATTGTTATTTGTAATGTACATGTATTTGTTAAGGTCGTGGTTGATTTAACATTCTAGTCACTGCCCGATTTCATGCTGACTATGTCAGATGGAACTTTGACATAATCGGAGGGGGAGTAGTGTAGTGACCTAGAAATTTAGTTTCATTTTTATTGTTTACCGGCGAATCTCCCCATACAAATTAGTGGACCAAGTCTAAAATACAGAGTGTGCAATATTATTACTTACGGAGATTCAAGCAGAATGCATCCATAGATCGATCTCTTCACTCATTTAGCCGTATTTAGTCTTTTTAAACTTGCATTTAGGTTTTGTTTTACTGTCACATGGATCAACTGGAACCTTGGCGGCCATTGTTTTGAACTAGGTCATTGCAAGGCATTGTGGGTAATTTACCATAGCAACAGAAGAAGGTTGACACGTGTTTGCTGTCTGCTGCTCTAAATTTGTAAACATTGAGCTGTCAAACTCTCTGTCGAGTGTTTTAAAGAAGATTTGAGCCATTATTTAATCGATTATTTGATTAGGTGCTTATATATTTATTTATTATTCACTTTTACTGAGATTTAAAGGGTGTTTTTGTGTATTTTGAGTGCCCACACATTAGGAGTGTGAGCACAGTTTTCTTTGTGGGCAAGTGTGGACCACATATTTTGTGAGCAGAATGCACACAAAATCTGTGGGCTACGAATCATATATAAGCCGAGCCCACACGGCATGCAGGGACTCGAACTTCAGCTTCCACCAGGTGAACACCTTTTACATCTCTAAATAGAAAACTTTGGCTTCAACTTTTAACTTATATTTCCAACTGATAAAATAGAAAGATAGAACAGCAATTATTAAACAACCACACCTTCTTTTAACATAGACGAGGCTTTATTTCTTATTTTGATACCTTCAATAGTCCAACGAGTCCCCTCGTCAACGAGTCTGACGCGCCAACGAGTCGCCCTACCAAAGTTAAACACCGGCGCGTAACAATACATTTGAGAAAAGGGCTCAGTAGGACGGAGTACATGCAACAAACCGCATGAAAATTGACGCAGAAATAAGAAAGTTATTGCACAAATTCTTACCTGAAGCGTGGTTAATTTGGCCGTAGTCTTTACCATTTCGCTTTCTGGTCGGTTGGGACAATATTTCGGAAAAAAGTATCATGAGTTATCTAATATGTCATACATCCGATGAAAGAGCTCGATAAGGCGGGGTACATGCAGCAAACCGCTTGAAAATTGATACAGAAATAACAGAGTTATTGCAAAATGTCTTACCTGAAGCGAGGCGAGTTGGCATAAAATTTTGTGCAAAAAATAGACTGAGTTTATAGTTATGTTTTGATAAACCGTCGGTGTTGTTATAACATCTACTAACTACGGTTTGATTCAAGCCGTAGTTACGAGATTTTATAACAACACCAACGAAATACTATTTATTTGTCCGAAACTACGTCACGGTTTACTTGATAAAATCGTTCCCTATTGTCGGTAGTCGTTAAATCCATCCCATCATGCACAATCCCCACCGTGTTGATTGAAGCCGTAGTCACTAGAATTTAACAATTTGATTCAATATGGTTCATTTTTATCACGTAAACACTGATGTAGATTAAGTTAATCGGACAAATAGGAAACACAATGCTTTTTTGGTAATTTGCCTGGCTGCATTTTTTTAGCACAATCCACTTACAATATTAATTTGTTCCTATATAACAGGTCCGTAGGAAGCAAATTCATATGGGGAGGGGGCTAAAGCCCTTGTCCTGAATATTGGGGCGGCTAATTTGGATTTTTCCAAAATTTACAGTGTAAAATAAGGAAAATTCTGTATTTTGGGGCAACTTTGGGGGGGGGGGGGGGGGGCTAGCCTAAATTAAAACAAAACCGACGGTTTATCAGATTAAACCGGTAGAACCAGTCTATTTTGAGCACAATATTTATTCCAATTGCAGCCCTCACTCCAGCTGAAGACTGTGATCCCCGCCATTTCTGTCGACACGTGTCGTGCCCGGAAGCTGACTATGAAGTAGGGTGTGACCACAACGAGTGCACGTGTATCAAGGGTAAGTCACATCTATTACTCGACAGAATTGACAAGAACCTTACCTTAAAGTGACATTTCAGAATTTATCGTCATGAATTTTACTTTTATTTTAATCTGAAAAGGCATATTTCCTTATGAAAATTCTGAAAATTTCAAGCCAAAATATTGTGCCGTTTAGGAGAAATTTATATTTTTGTGTTAAAATTGAACAAATTGTTGTGAACAACAGTTCGGATTTATATGCAATTTATCGATTATTTCTCAACTTTAAATGCGTGTTTCTCGCTTATTGGCAACAACTTAAAAAAACTAATAGGATTTATACTCATTAGAATAACCAATCTTGGCATCAAGACATACTTTAAAAAATTGAAATTGGAATGAAATGTCCCTTTAATGCAAATAATGATTAATGATATATTGTTGTTTACTATCTCAGATACTTAATACACTTTATATATCACATTGTTGAAAAGTGTCACGTACAAGACAGGCCCGTAGGAAGCTTTTATCAATGGGTGGGCTAAAGTCCCAGTGTCTGAATATTGGGTGGGCTTAATTTGATTTTCCCTAATTTTCAGTGTAAGATAAAGAAAGTTCGGCACTTTTTTTGCCAATGGGGGAGGGGGGCTTAGCCCCCCCCAGCCCTCTGTTCCTACGGGCCAGCAAGAACAGTAACTTCGCCATGCCCATAATCACGGTGGAGACTGCTACAAAAATAATCACTGCAAATTTGTCTGAGACACATCTCTATTACTTTTTGTAATCCGGTAGGGGACCGATGTATTGCAATACGGCATGCACTTTTTCGTTTATAAATTGACTTAATGGAAGAATTGAACCGTAAAATGAATGGAATTGAACTGTTTTCCCGAAAATATCTGATAAATGTTAGACACATTTATAAAGTGCATTTTACTGTACTTTTGTCCGAAAATGTTACAAGAAATTCAGGGTGTAGTAGTGTTTCGCTTACAAGCTAGATACATGTCTATCCGTGGTTTTCTCTCACCACACTTTATAACCGTACGATGTGATGCACTACCCTGCATTAACCCTTTTCCAAACAGCAAAATTAAAGGGTTATTAAACTTGAAAGCCGATGAAGACAGCAAAATCGATGTTAGAAAGGATAAAATTTGTGTGAAAGGAAGCACAAAAAATATTGAGGCAAAAGGAGAAAATGCTGATCATCAGCATTTTCTACTTTTGTCTCAATCTTTTTTTCCTTTTTGGAACGTCAAAACCAAGTCTTGTTTGGGAAAATGTTGATACATTATGGTTATATTTTTCAGTTATCAAGTGTCTTTCAAATGACGCATGTAAGCAGCTTGAATGTGATTTTGACACACACTGCGTGGACGGCAATTGCACATGCGGCTTTGCATTTCCAGGCGGACATGGGTTCGGGCACCACGGAAATTAGTCTGATATGATATGTAATGTTGTAACTAATCAAATAAATTTCAAAAACAAAATTGATTTTTATTGTGTTAGTGTATGCCTGTCTGGAAAATAATTGTATGCTTCCGGAAGAGATAAAAATTTTGGTTGTTACATAAACGATAAAGCCACCCATGTTATAGTCTTGGCATTATGGTACCGTAGGGCATTTAAACGGTCCCAATCAAGACATTGGGCCCATACACGATCAATATCACTGACAATATTATTGACTCATAATATTGACAATATTTTTCTAGCCACCCATACACGATCAATAATATTGACAATACTAATTTAGAGAACAATCAACCATGGGTTACATAACGCCAATAAAAATATTGAAGAAAATATTTCAGCGATCGCAGATATTCGTCAATAGTATTGACACTCCTTCAATATTGCCCATTCACGGTCAATATTATTGTCAATACCAAATATTGACAATAATATTGTCAATAATAATTATTGTCAATAATATTGATCGTGCATGGGCTTAACGAACACGCTTTTGTGTAAATTTTTAAACAAAATATCTGATTACACAGGTAATCAGACTGGGCCAATCTGTTTCCTGTAAATAATTAGGCAGAAAATAATCGTACGATCGTTGTTAATACGGATCTCTGTTTTTGACGAACTTGAAAGAAAGGGTTTGTGAAAACAATGAGGCAAAAGATGAAAATACTTATAATTAGCATGCTAATTTTCATTTTGACTCAATATTCTATTATCATTTTATGCTATATTGTACACACATCATACCTATTTTGTCGTCTGCAGCAGTTGCCTTATTGGAACAGTCCGAATGTTTTTTTTTTAGAAAATGACTAAAGATGAATTTTGTAGTATGTGCCTACCGAATGTCGTCCTGTTAGCCCTATCCTAAAGAGGACACGCTTTTTATGTTCCCCATACAAACAGCGTAGGAAAACGTTGAGGAAAAAAAGAAACCGCTTGTAACCAGCAGTTTCTTCTTTTGCATATTTTTTGTTTATACTTGTACATTTATCCAATCTTTTTAATATAGTCCACCTCTATGAAATTCACGTGACGTTAGAGTTTTTTAGGTGACGTTATAAGCATACGGCGGCTGAAAATGCCTATTTTTCTAACTTGAAATACGTCAGTATAGATCGAATACGTTAGGAATGAATACGACGTCGCTTGAAAAATTCCGACCTCGCGTAAATCTCATCAGAGATGAACTACCTTAACGTCTACTATGTCGTCTGCAGAAACTTTCAAATTGGAACAATCGAATTTCTAATTTGTGAAGTCAAACTGTACTTACGAGGTCTGTAAGAACACCGACTTTTTGGTACCACTTGGAGGGAGTAATACTAATTACACTTTCTGAATAGCTAGACATATCTAGTAAATTAATTGATATGATACATTTAGCAGTCTGAAATTGGTAGCTTATGATAAGTAAATCCCCCAATTCTGAACCTACCCTATTTTCACGAAGCCACAAATGAAAAAGTACTTGTGATTTTTAGGACTTTATAATTCACAAAAAGGTCTATCATGATAATTTCCCATTCCCAAGAAATATTACGGCACTAGATTATCGTCTAATTTTATCAGTACCCATGTTTGTGGCCATTCTATGTCATTCTAAATCAGGAGTGCCAAATACCACATAATCGAAAGTCTTTGGAAAAAGGTTTAAGAAAGTATTATATTTTTGACCATTGGACGCACCATTTATCAGACTTATGACTGTGCAAGCCGTGATCTGTGCAAGTTCAACCATATCTCAAACCATGTACGTACATGCTTTTTACCTCTACATGAAGGTCATTTTCCGACAACATTGAGATGAAATTACCCTCATATTATCCTTATCGGAATGATTTAGAAATCATTTGAACCAGGACCTGGTAAAAGAGTCCCTAAGTATTTTAGACAGCACGGTTCCAGATCAGCCTGCGCATACGCGCAGTCTGATCAAGAACCATGTTGCTCTTCTTCATTTCTTCTTCATGACCTGTCGCAACCACAAGAGTGCAGCGTTACTTCAGCCAAAATGAACTTTTTTTTTAATTTTATTTTTTTTGTATATATTGTAAAAAGTAAACACGGTTTTATAAATGTTTTAAGATCGTTTTGTATTAAATCAGAACTTAAAAAATAATTTCAGAAACAAACATCATGAAAATACTTTTTAACGATGCACCCTTTCGTCACAACTGGGCTGATTTCGTAAGACCTAAAAAAGCCGAGTGTCCCAAAAATCCGCTATCTTTATTCAGTGGTTACCTGCCCCTGGCGTAACCGTTGTTTGGTTGAGATGGAACTAAATCTCTAATTACGGCTTTAATGTGATTGCTGACAAAAAGAATGCAAAAGGAGAAATAATGAACGTATATTCATAACAATAGCTAAACGTATCGGAAATGTTGGCAAGCTTAACGAAGAATAACAATCCATTCTTTTATTCTCAAAACAAATCTTGATTAAGATAGTTGACACCATTTAAAGTGTATTAAAGTTATGATAAAGCGATTAGCATTAGCATTACCATTGCTTCCTGGTACGTGTATTTCTCTCACCAGTGCTAAGTACGGTGACATCCTTTTTAGAGTCCCTAGCTTCTCAATCTAATTTATGATTACTTGAACAATTAGGGTAACAAATGCCGGAAAGAATATCGTCGCTTTTCAAAGAAACCTCGCAATTGCAGCTTGTTTTAAGCTGCAGTTACGAGGTTTCCGTTGAAAAGCAGCGATATTGTCGTAGTCGTGACTGAAGATCGAACCAGTGACGCTTTTCCGAGTTAGCCCTGCTTTTGATGTATATGAAAAAGGCTAAGGAAAACATTGCTTTGAAGTAGCATTCAAATTCAAACATCTCAAATGTTTCCACTTGAAAAAAATGAAAATCTCGGAACACTATCAATTGTGCGGCTGTAGTTTCAACAAAAGTATTACAAAACTGTACAGCTGGACGAGCAGCATGTAAAACAACATCCTTCTATTTCGGGTACGTCATTCTTAACTTTAGTTCTAAAGTTGTTGACAGACGGGACCACCCTATAATGTGTACCATCTCCATAAATGCGTCTTAATGGAAGACGCGAACGAGGTCCCCAAAAAGAGTTGTAATGAAGATACGAATGATAATTTTGTGGATTGATGAATTTTCCTCCAAAATTATAATAGTCACGCAGACTTAAACTACTGTGAATTGAAATCCGATAAATTGATTCGCTTTCCAAACTGTAATTCTGCAATACTAGATTTCTATTTCTTGATCTACGTTCTGCCTGGTTAGTCAATTGAAGAGGGTGATTTCCAGAATCGACTGTCTCATAAGACCGGGTATTTTGGCTATCTTGACTAAGTTGATCGTAATTCGGTTCAGGTTCTACGTTCGATCGAATAATATTGAACCCAATATTTACATAGCAATTATTTTGAGCTTCCCTTGGTGAATCAGGATGATCATATGAGTTATTTCGGCTACTTTCATTTATATTGTCAGTTGATTCATATGTATTGTAAACTGAGCTGGCCGATGAGTGAGTGCTTGTTTGAGTCACTGTGTTGTTCGTTCTAGGGAGAAGATAGCTGTCACTTTCACTAGTTACTTTTTCAGTTTGACTCTCTCGGTTAAGTAACCTAGGGCGCCTGCCATGGTTTCTTGTCGACTGTCGGTTTCGTCCAATCACATCATAGTATGAATTTACGTTACCAGAATTATCATATGTCAACAAGGAATGGTACATAACTCTAACATTCCGTAGGTACGGATGCATCGTTTCTAGTGTAGCGTCTTCATTTCCGATTAAATTTGTGGTTTGAACGACATTCTTTAAAAGATCAAAAGAAGAAATCCATTCTTGAAAAAAACCATTGCGATGATTAATATATTTCTGCAAAAGGTTAGATTGAGTAAAGTAGTTTTTCAGATACCTGTCCTTGAAGGATGCTGCTAATAAATCTAAATTGTCCAACAAGCAATCATGCATTCCTTTACTGTTGTCATTACAATTGGAAACATGCCAGAGAAACGCGGTTTTGAGAATAAATGACGATATCACATCGGATCCTGGAGAGACTAGATCAATAAATATTTTAAGTGCCATGTAAACTTTTCTATGTGGTTCACTCATATCGCACATTATTTGCTTTTCTTCTAAACAATATGACAATCGCCAGCATATCGAGTCTTCGCAATTATAGCAGGGTTTAGGAACGACGCGGAGTTGACCTGATTCAGCTATTTTCAAATCCGTTTTATTCAATCGATAAGATGGTAATAAATCAATAAAGATGAAGATGTGATCCAACAACTTCGACCCAGTCCCAGGATGAGCGCAATCTTTTGCAAAAATAGAATATGACCGACTGAACCACTCAAATATCAAGGCACATTTATGCTTAAATTTTCGAATAAAGGCAGAATCAGGTCTAGTACATAAGAACCCATTTTTATCAACTACGTTGCATTTCTGGCACATGCTCGATCGTCTTGAATAAGTCCCAAAATTTGCTACAGAATCACAATCGCATGACGTGGTTACAGCTTGATTTAATTCTCTCTGAAATGACTCACTAATGTAATTTGGGTCAACTCTTTCGGTATCATTGCTGCTTTTCTTTGTCGTTATGCGCACGTATCCATTGCAAGATCGCTCTACCAATGTTTCCACGTCCTGGTCTGTTTTAAGGGTTACCAAAAAGTCAAATTCGATGACTGGTTTCCGTTCCTGGTCTGCAAAGTCCTCAAACCTCCAAACTCTTGTTTCCTCGGCCATACTTCCAGCAGAATAGAGGTCATCTTCCAAACAAAATAATTCAATATTTTCATTTATTATTTTCAAATATCTTTTGACCATTTTTTCTACTGATCTCGTCATTGACTTTATTTCATCACTGGATGAATTCACAAAGTAATTCTCCCTTAAATCTTCCATATAAGCTGCCATATTTATGAAGGCAAAACAACGAAATCAACTCTTTATACTTGTTTTAAGCTTTAGTGTATTTCATTAATCCATATCTATTTCAAGAAGGCAAGAGAGAACGTATACATCCATACTCCGTTTCTGAAAGAATAATAAGACAAAATACTGACTGAAGTAACAAATTATAAGTTTGTATATAATTTGATGATAGTTCCTGGATAGAAAGTTGATCGATCAACTTTTAAATAACAATGAAATAAGCCATTTTCGTTTTAGTAATCTCGTCATTGCTCGGTTCAAACTTTGCGCACGGCATATTTTCAATTTTAAAATTCCAACCCGCCCGATGGATTCTGTCCCAAACGACATCGTTTCTGGCGTAATGACAACGACTTTGTTTGTAACTAAGTATTCGTAATTTTCGATGAAATAAATATGTAAATGATACCAATACTCTGACCAGGCTTTGAGTTGACACGAGATTGAAAAAAGGTATTTCTATTTTATCATTGGTGGCTGAAGATTGAGTATCCTTTCTTCAATCAAAAGTATCGATTAGAAAAAAGAGATATATGTACATGTATCTTAGTCGAAAATAATTTGGATTTACAAGACTGAGAGGGAAACATGAAAACACATGATTAATTTATAAAAGCGATTTTAATTTCCGTTAGAGGTTTTTAATATCGTAAATGCGGGATCTTGTCTTGTATGTAATAGATGAATGTTACGTTTATTAAAAATACAGCGTAACTTCAAACTTGCGCGAAATAATTTAATGAGAATATTTATTCTGGAAAAATAAATAATTTGTAATTAGAAAACCAGGTTGGAAACTTTTCAGAAAAGAAAAAAATATAAAAAAAAACAAAGTTTTTGACCAGAGTCCATAGTTAAGTTTAAAAAGTATGCACGTGTTCGCATTGTCTGAACATCCCTATCAAAAGAGCTATTCGAATCTTTACACGACTCTCAACATAGAATGTTCTTTGAATTGACATATATCTATTGAGATTGGGCCAAACTAATCGTCCCTACCTACTAATCATATAAAAGACCCTGATCATTACTGACATAGAAATATCATATTTAAACATGTAAAGCCATAATTGTGCGGTCTTTCAAAATCCAGAAATTTACTTACTGATTGTGTAATTTATTCCTTTTCAAAAAGAAAATAATCGATAATCATACGAGAAGATTTATTTTATACACTTGGTTAAACCATATTTACTTAGGTAATTCAGAAACATTTTGGGGTATTTTATAGACTGCTCAAGGTTAGGTAAGCTCATAGTATGAATAGAAAGTTAAGGTATTCTTTGATTTGTCATATCGAGGCTAGAAATGTACGCGCTTCGACTTATGCACAGCATTAGGCAGATCGAGAAAGCTGAACGACATTATTTAGGACCAGAAAGAAGTTATACATAGTAAGGTGTCTACTTTATCACTTTCCTTTTTTCTATATTGTAATACTTGTCCTGGATGCCTGAATGAGTAATTGTTACCTTTGAACTGATTGGGTGATGTTAATGAGTTTGGGTATGAAATCCACGAAAAACAGTTTCCATTTTCACATTATGTAAACGACACTGTTTATGTTAAATAACTATATGGAATTACATTCCTAGAAGTCAAGGCCTGGGATTTCTCAATTAAATAAATTCTAATATCATCACCAGAGTGATGACATTCACTACTAGCTTCAATCTTACCAAAACAACTTTTAATGGTCTTTCGTGTTGAAAGGATCAATGAAAACACTTCCGCTGAATTTACAGAAAATATACCGAGATGAAAAAGTTTAGTCAGAATAAAGTTATTGGTCAATGATTTTGCTTAAAACGTTTGATACTGCCATTTTTTTTACTTATAACAATCTTCAACCAATTTAGAACAGGTTTAGATCCTATCTAACGACCACCCGTTGGGGGTCATCTTCTGTGACCTTTTTTTGGACCAAACAGATTATGACTTTGGAAAAATTGAAAGGTTTTTCGCATGCGCACGGGCATGTGCACTACCGTGCACACTACACTTCCATTTCTAACGATAACAAGATTAGTAGCCATGGCCGCCTCCAGTGTGGTGATTTCACTGCAAAGACAAAAACCGAATCAGGCAATTTTGAGAGCAAAGACATGGCATTTATGAAGCAGATAGTCTTCTGCATACATCCAACACTGGCAGCAATAGTTCTACACGATCATCACGCCAATCCGAAACAAAGCGATGTTAACTTATGAACGTATAAACTATATATTGGCAAATTAATTCGTCGTGATGTAGATTCCCGATTATCTCAGTCAGTAGAGCGTCCGACTCGTGAACCTGATAACCAGGGATCGATTCCCACCTTGGCTTCATATTTTTTCCTACTAGCCTATGTATACTCACCGTCATAAGAAAGTAACCACTTTTCAAAAAGCCATATTTTTCCCAATTATTTATATCTTTTTTTTAACATTTTCATACGCATTCCCAATAATTTTTTTATAGCTCAATGATTAAATTCTTGCAATATGTCCAGAAAGATGTTTAGTTGTAACATGGTTCCAAACAGGATTTTAGGATACAAAGTTCAGTTTTGTTTACTTACAGCTATCATTTTCTGTATAAGTTGACGTTGTTGAAAAACAAACAAAAGTCCCATTTCAATTTTACAGAAAATCATTTCGTTGATTTGATAGGGGTCTATGAAAATTTAGCACTACCAGTATATCATGTCTCAATATTAAAAGATTGATAATAACCGGAAGTGGCTGGTGAGTGAATTGGAGGGAAACATTTTTCGAATAAGGAACTTGCTAAAGACCTAACAGAAACAAAGTTTCAATGAATGGAACATTGGTGAGGAAATTGGTGGTTGGTAGGGCTAAAACCTGAAACTGCCATTTTGCAAGGGTCTTGGGTGTAATTACAATCACTTATTAGTCACTAAGCATTTTGAATAAAAACAGTATCCTAAACACACATCCTTATTCATTTTACCCCTTTTCTAGCCCTATATATGGCCGCGAATTTCAGTAGTGTGTTCCGTATCAGTAACGGGTTTCCGGGAACTACCACAAAGATACCATAGCTAATAGGATAATTCGACTGTTTTCGGTGCTTTCGCGAAAGCATATTTACTTGCCTTGTTGCAATGTTTTGTATTCGTTTCGATACGTTTA
Source organism: Fragum sueziense (assembly GCA_963680895.1). Lineage (NCBI taxonomy): Eukaryota > Metazoa > Mollusca > Bivalvia > Cardiida > Cardiidae > Fragum > Fragum sueziense. Next base: position 6,665,540 of record OY804603.1, read on the forward strand.
TGAATAATCCTAAATAGCCGACCATTTGCACTAGACAAGTGGCTACTTTCTTATGACGGGGAGTATATTTTATATTTTTTCAAACTAAAAGATTCTAGAAATCGCGGATATAAAAACATAATTGGTAATTGTGAATTGTTATTTCGTTTTTGCAGTTTCCAGAATAATTTGGTACGGAAAATGTAATTAAAAAGATAAAAAAAATAGGGGGACAAAAAGATGGAGTCGGCGCGAGGTTCGATCCTCTAATCTACGGTATACAAGTCGACAGCTCTACCAACTCAGCTAATCTGACTACTGCTGATATATATATTGTCAATATAAAGTTCATATATGTTCAAAATAACACACCGCTCTACTTCGGGTTAGCGCAATGATCGAACAAAACTGCTACTTACAGTGCCAAAATATATCGAAACCTATCCACTTCATTAATAGATCGAAATGCCATATCTTTGCTCTAAAAACTAACGGACTTTGCTCTTTGCTCGGTGTCAAGCGCGTGTCTATCAACCGCAGCTATTTTGGTGTTGTTGTCAGGGACAACAGACCTGCGTTTGCAAAGAGCTTTTTGATTGGTTTGTGTAAAAATAGAAATCATGGAAATTCCCAGGTCACAAAAGATGACCCCTAATGCGCGATCTTCAGATGTAACATTATAAAATTATGTCATCTGGATTCATTCAGATTGTGTTTTACTTAGCCTTCCTTTCAGCAATTCAATCCAAATTGGGTCAAATTGAAAATTCACAGCTTCAGTGGTGACTTTTTATAGAGTCTAAATTCCTGGTTATTTGTCATGAAAAGACGATATCTGCATCATTTCGAAGTTAAATAGAAGTCTTTGTTGACTGGTTACTAACTTTCTCATGTTTTGCGTAATCGATAAAGCCAGATTGCTAAAATAATGTAGACTGGTACCAATTTTATTGTTGATTTTTGTATCTAGGCCATTGTCTTTGGTTTGCATACTTTTATTGAGGAAAAAGACTTACGCCATAACTGCAGCAAGTGCACCTGTCATATTTTGAAATGTCACATTTTGTAATTCTTTTAGCTTAAACCTTAGCAATTAAATTTAGCAACATTACTTGTGGGTTTTTGTTACGCGATGATTGAGCAAATAATGTATGAAATTCTACACTGATATATTGTATTTTGGCCGAATCACCATTCAAAATACTGACTGAAATTTTTCTTTTGAGTATATATAATTCCCACAGAATTAGATGCGTGGATTATCAATGTCCCCGCAAAAACAACTGGAAACTAGATAGGGAAACGGAAACAAAACACAAATTAAGAACTAAACAATAAATAGATCTAACTAAACAATAAGTAATCGTACAAACTACCATCTGAAGTCAAAATCTAAAATGTCTCAGACCACTTGCAATAAATAAGACTAACAAATGGAAACTAACAAAACTCACTTTAGCACTTCCTTCTCTTTTTCGGTCCATTGTCCAAAATATTTAATCATTAATTAAGGTCCTTGAAAGCGGATATGTTGATTTATCATTCTGAAAGAATTAAAATCATTTTAGAGACTCAAATTGTCATTGTTCGAACAAACATCGCAGAATCCGTTGAAGATAAGTTCGCGATCCTCCTTCATGTTTGAAATGCCCTTTTTAGTCAGCGAGGCTCTCAGCCTCGCTGACTTTAGTCAACAGAAATATATAGATACAAATCTTTCAAGTTTTGACGTTCACCTAAATACAACAAATCAATCCGCCTTAGAAAATAGATCTAGCCCATTCTCAGTTTGGCCTACATCGCGCATTAATAATTGGTCGTCTATTTCCGATCAATAATTGACCTGAATCAGGATTAGATCTCTGCCAACACAACCTTGGATTACCATGATTTTGCAGAATTGAACTTTTTATGCCTAACAATCCGACATCTTGACACAATGTCACATGAACATACCATCTGAGGGAGAATTGATATTGGTGAAAATATTCATTAGATGACCCTGTTAAAAATCAAACAAATCACTTCAGCCAGGATCTGAGAAACAGGGTCTTGCATATCGTGTTTTAGACTTCCACAATACCCAGATCGGTCTTTCCTTCAGTGCCATTTTATCAAATGTACTGCTAAACTGACGACCACAATGAAAACACTATTCAAGGACAGCAATACTCTCCACGAGACAGTACATATGTGCACACTGCAAAAACAAAGATATCATAGTATTCGATGTAAAAGCAAAAGCTCGTATCTCGTTTTTTGGATTTTTTGAAGGGGGTAGAAATTCAAATAACTTCGGAAACTTAAGGATTTTACTTGAAGTTTGGACATATTGTTCACATATAACTTGTCAATAATACTGATGATAAAAATATCCCAAAACATGCAAGAATTGTCTAACCTGGACATTAAATGTTGTACTTTGCAAATCGCAAAAATCGACATTCGAGCTTTTGCATTTACACCGACGATATATCAAATTTTAGTAGGACACATAAACATTTGATGAACATATAGGGCAAATTCAGAACGCCATACTTTCCCTTTCTATTTCATTCTTAATAACCCTTTATAAAACAACAAAACGTTCCATTGATCCTATTTGAAATCTCTCGTAGACAACAAAATGAATTGTAACAAATTTGAAAAGTTAAAATTATAGCGCTTCGCACTCGTTTTTCAACCGCATCACACTCTATGCTCGTGAAATGGTTTCCATATCAAATTTCTTCAGTTGGTTCATCTGTTAGTAGTTTATCAATTGAAATTGACTTCAAATCGAGAAACGATTTGTTTAAGAATTATAGGAGATACATTTTGAGTATTAATTTAACGGCTTGGCAAACTTTGGGTAGTATGTTTTTGCCAGTGCATTGACAGTTTTGCTATATTTATCTGTTAAAATTATTGGTTTCTGCTATGCATAGATCTTTTATTTGTTTAACACTTCTTTTCATTACCCGTAAGTTTTTGAATGGCATTTTAAGCGAAAATCTACATGTACATGTCATTAAATTTGAACCTGCAAAATAAACGGTCTTTCACATAATTGTAGTCGATTTTGCATTGGAATTTGACTGCATTTCAGATAATCACCCTTTCATGCTTCAAAATGTTAATTGATAAAACGAATTTTTACATAAATTCGATTAAACCTTTCTTCAACTGTAGTTATAATACTGAAAGAAAAAGGATATTTTTTTATTTCTCTAATCGCGCGTGTACATGGCTAATAAACGTTATGTCGATCCCAACATCACAAACCTGAAACGCATATATGACGTGAACGTGAGAGTTGCAGACGTTACACGAGGTATACCTGAACAATTTCGATCGAAAAACATTTGTGGAACTCTACCACGTCTATCTAGACCTCTAGTTGTCGGACACAAGACGTTTAAGGAAAAGCCTGCGTAATGCACTCCCAAAATAATCGTTATATTTCGACATATTCCGTGACGTTCGTAAGGTCGAGCATTTACCGAACATTTCCGATAACGTCCGATAGTAGTTCACCGCTTTTTCAAGTACTTTTAGATGTAATATCGCCTGTTTCCGCAAAAACGGAAATAATTGAGTTCCGTGAAATATTCTTAACAATTTTTGTGAACATGGTTCTAAATTGCTTGAACAGTGGGCAAAAACGTCAAAAACTCAAATGTTGAGAGCAATGAAAATTACTTCCCTTTAAAATCGTCTTAGAATCGTTTTAAATCGTCTATTCGCACAATACAGATTTCGTTCCATAACTGATTACACAGGCCTTACCTTAAGCATCTGGCGATTTGCATTCCCCGCATTCGAACATGGCTAAACTAAGAGATATCTTTGCAGTATTCTTAAAAATGGATGTGTTTTAGAAAAATTTAAACACTTTTGATTGTCTATCAACTATGAATATAAGTCACGATTACGAGCCTATATCTGTTAAATCCAATTATTTTGATAATTATCTGACCATCGATTACGGACATGTAGTACATTTACCCTGGTCGTATAGGGGATCAAGCCCGTGACAATTTTCGAAGAAGCTAAGCTTTTGATGTTTCTAATAGGAAATGCCTTTGCACGTTTTTCCTGCATCGCATTATTCAAATTCGGATATTCCAGATCTTTGTCATCTGGAAAGGAGTTAGGAGTCCGACTTACTATCAAAGTTCTACGGAATTGCAACTGTCCTTAAAGTATCATACAATTGTACCACTCGACGAGCAACATGTAGATCTATTTTAACATACTTCATCGCCATTTTCGAAATCGTCATTCCTTATCCCCGTTCTGAGGTTGGTCAGACACGGCACTTTTCCGAAATGACAGATGCCCAGCGAGGTCGCTAAATCCACATGTATCCAACACGGGCTGGGTTAGTTTTTGTAGACAGATAAGAAATGATAGACAAGGTTGATTACTCGCCATTTTTCCATAGAAATTAATGTCGACCGCGACTTCTCAATCGACGTTCTGATTGGCTGACCTCGAGCCTTTTGACTCAACCAATCGGATGTGCTGTCAACATGGCCGTTCCAGAAAGATTTTTTCAGCACCGTAAATAGGATTGTGTATTAACTCATAGTTTCGGTGTTATGGACTAGAATCAGTTGGTGGGTAATAGAAAAAAAAAAACATTTCTCCATTGAATATGTTTAATGATTTTATTCATGCACCTCGATTAGTCACGCTTTACGTACACGTGTTAGTTGGGTTGCCATTTCACAGTCGACTAGATTTTCTGTACCGAAGTGGCGAGTCATCAACCTTGTCTATTATTCCATATCATTTTAAAACTTTTGTGTAAACTAATATTTTGTTTTTTTTGTGTGTTTTTTTTTGAACGGTTACATGTGCCCAACCTTCAAATAGCAATAACGTCAGAGGTACGTCATCTGTGCTCAGCTAGATTCAACACACTTATTTTACATATCATTACTATTATCATTATTATTATCATTACTACTACTACTACTACTACTACTAGCTTGTAGCTAGAGATGCTCGGCCAGATAATTTTTTCGGTACTTATTACAACAGCTATGTAACTATTACAAAATAATACAGCTTGAAGAGTAACGATATGAGCGAGGGCGCTGAAATGAGTTTTTATGAGCATCGCTCCTAACCACGACTCTCAAGTTCATGACATTCGGAACTAGCTTGTAATGGTTACTGTCTACATGAATGCATTCGAGGGGAAGACGAGAACGAGGTCCTCAACATGATTCATAATTCGGAAAGGAAGTATTACGACGTGAATTAGAGTGTCCATCTCTCAACTTGCCATGTAGTTTTGCAGCGTTGACTTACTTCTAATTGATTTGTTGAATTCGTTATCAGTAAGTTCTGAAGCGTGCGGGTTTGTAGGCTTCTCGTATTTGCGATTTTGCATGCCTTTGAATGCACTTCTTACACTGTCACAATTTTGCACTTTGTCAGAACTGAGTTTTGAGTTATGGTCTTCTAGATGAAAAGGTACTTTTGTGTGCTTTCTAGAGGTTGAATATTTGTTACCAGGAATATCTTCATATATTGGATGCATTTTGTTACTTAAATCAGGAACAGATCTGCTTTGGGGATGTGTATTTGTTGGCAGGCGTGTGTAGATCGTTTGAACGTCAGTAGATCCCGTAATGTCTTGTTCATTTACTTCTGTCAAACTACTTTGGGATTCTTGGTCCACTGAGGTCAATCTTGGCCTGGGGTACTTCTGTCGCGAGGAAACGCTGTCGTAGTATGTGGTAATGTCACCAGTTTTGTCATATTTCTCAAGTACGGTGTGGTACATTTTGGTAACATTACGGAGGAACGGATGCATTGTATCTAATGTAGCATCTTCTTTTCCAAGTAACTCATTGAAGCAAACCACTTGCTTTAACAGGTCAAAACAGGACTTCCACTGTTGAAAAAAAACCATGACGATGATTCAGGTATTTCTGCAAAATATTTGACTGTGTGAAATAATTAATCAATTCCTTTTCTTGAAATGAAGCTGATAGGATATCTAAAGTGTTTGACAAATAGTCAAGTAGTCCTACACTTGTGCCATTGCATTCAACTTTGTGCTTAATAATTGCCGTTTTTAGTATATATGACGACAACACGTCTGTTCCTTTAAATGTTATTTCTTGTAATATCTTCAGTGACATGTACACTTCTCTGTGAGATTCGTTCATACTGCGAATGATTTCCTTCTCTTCTGAGCAATACGATAATCTCCAACATGCAGATTCTTCACATGTATAGCAGGACTTTGGCACGGCACGAATTTGTGCATTCAATCTGATAGATGGCCACAAATCAACGAGAATGAAGATGTGATCCAACAGCTTCGACACGGCTAATATATGAGCACAGTCCTTTGCGTATATAGAATGTGATCGGCTGGTCCACTCGAAAATCATCGCACAGTTATTCTCAAACTTTCGGATAATGTCTTGGTCAGAACAATACGATAGGTATCCAGCTTTATCAGAAATTGTGCATTTGGGACACATACCAGGGAGTCCTGAACTAGACTCCGTGTGCTCTACTGAGGTGCAATTACATACTGCGGCGATTGCCTGTTTTAGATCCATCTGAAAAGATTCACTGATGTGATATGGGTCAAACACTTCAGGATCGTTGTTGCTTTTGAGTTTAGATATGTGTACGTATCCATTGCAAGATCGCTGAACCATTGTATCAACGTCCTGATCAGTTTTAAGAGTCACCAAAAAGTCAAATTCGATCATTGGTTTCCTCTCTTGGCCTTCAAAATCCTCGAACCGCCAAACCCTTGTTTCCTCTGCCATACTTCCAGCAGGATATAATTCATTCTCCACTCGAAATGAAGCACTTTTCTCGTTTAATTTTTTCAAATACCTTTTGATCATTTTTTCTACTGTCCTAGTTATTGACTTAATTTCGTCATTGGATGAATTCACAAAATAATGCTTCCGGAAATCTTCCATGAATGCAGCCATCATAAATTCCTTTACGCCTATTTTATTATCTTATCATCGGAATATATGTTTCAACGTTTCATCTTTATGATTTTGCTTGTGGGAAATCACATAATGTAATCCTTTATTGTTTCTCTGAAATGAAATTAAATACTGATAGAATTATTGAAGTAGTTACACTGATGTTAATTCACGCAGAGAGCTACTAGGAAGGGATTTTGCCTGTATATTATTTTAGAATTAGCCACGCTTATATTTAGAATGATTTCATGATCCTATTCCTATACACGAATAAGTAAAAAGAACATATACCTTATATTGTCGTGGAATATTTGGAGTGGGTATCGTTTCTTGAAGCCCAATTAAGCAATCTAATGAATATTTCAAAGACGTAACTTTGTTTCAGTATCAACATGTTTTACAAGTAAACCCTGAAAATGCTCCAAACGAACTAACTTTGACTTTCAAGGAATATTTTACCTGAATGATAAAATCCATTCGAATCTTGACTTATATAACATAATTGGATATTTCTTTTTTAAACAGAGATTTATGCGAAACTTATTTAAGATCCTTTCCAGTCTATATTAACATGCATTGTATTTGAATTGTTCGAGTCAAAAAGTGAAATTTGATCATGAATTAAAAATCAAATCCAAAGCCCGACATAATACTATTGCTTTAAGAATCGATGACCCTGAACTCGACTCATAGAATGAATAATTTTAGTGCAATAGAACTTCCAACACTTCCTGGATCATGTGAAAGGGATTTTTTCTATACTGACTGACTTTAAAAAACGCATCACTTATTTTTCAAAATGTTTTCGTAGTTAAAGTCAACAGGATCAAATTTGTACTTCTGATATATATTTCAACCAATAAGACATGATATCCAATAAAATTTATTGCAGTCAGTTACCACGTTATTTCGCACGACGTCAACGTACAAAATATGGACAACGTTTACGTTACTACACCTTAGATGACCAACTGGATTTTGTTTTCATATTCCATATTCAAATAGTCAGTTACTTTTATTTCTCAATCAATTTGATTAAACAAAAAATAAAGCCAAGAGACCAAAGTTCGTTGAGCACACATACATTTTTGAATTATTCTAAGCGGATGTTTGTCAACGATAACGGGCGAGACGTTTAAATGTAAACCAATCGACGATTTTTCACTTTCATTAACGTAGCCAATATACAGGGATTGCTGCTGAGCATCAGCGTCCTGATCAACCGTTAAAAACGAGCTTACGCCAAGATAATAACATGTGTCAACGTCAATTACGTAATTGATTTACAACAACGTTTTCAACTGCAATTGTAATACAAAAATGTTGCTACTGACAAACTCTTGCCATAACAGTTAATTAAAGAATAAGATACTGTGGTTTTCGAAACTGGCGATTATGCCCTTGACAGATACTTACAGTAAGGCATCATCAAATCAGGGTGCAATGGGCCTAGACATGATGAAAAACGGACACCAAAACTTTTGCATACTCTCCAGCAATATATGGTAGATAATTCAATCCCAAAAGAATAAAGATTTTGTTTCAACTCAATGGTCAATGAGGTCACGATTGCGGGACGTTTTTCATACTCAGAGAGGAATTACTTGTTATTAAATAGAGAAAACTGTCAAATTCCTCACACCTCCTCTCTTTAGATGTCTATATCTCAGTCATTTAATCGAATTGTTGTCTGAAATTTTCAGGAAATGTTGGAAAGATGTCAGGCTGCTGTCGGATATATAATACTACAAAGTTGATTATGTATTTTGCATTTTATTGCTGGATGAACTTTAGTCGTACGTTTTTAAAATCAGTCAGTATATAAATTGTCGTAACTAGGTGGCTGTCTTAGGACAACGTGTCGAGCCCGCTGTTTAGATCATGCGAACTAAACTTTAGGGATAATGTATTTGTCACAACACAAATTTGAAAAAAATTGGTTTTATTGGGGTTTTATGCCGCTTTCAACTTCTATGGTCATATCGCGGCGGCTGGAGCACCTAACCGTGGGTTCCTGGTATTTCTCGCACCAGTACAACCACAATATCCAAACAGAGCCTCCAGCTGCTCTCTCAGATAGGTGATTCACACCCATTGGTGAGAGACAAATGACTTATGTCAAATGTCAGAATGGATATTTGCCGAGCAGGGGTTCGAACTCGAGACCCCTGGATTGATAGACTCCGACGTAACCGACTGAGCTATCCGGGATCGGCACAAATGTGCAAGAAATTGATGTTCTTGTTCAACGCCGAATGTTTTCATACTATACGTGTATGTACTATTTTCATTCTGAAATTCATAAAAAAATACACACAGTATTACCTCCCGGTAGGTCAACATCATTGAAAAAGATCCAAACAAATTAAGGGGGAATGCTCCAGTTTCCTAATTTTTTCCAATAATAGATTTTATTTATATTTTGTATGTTGAAATTACATGTCATTACCAATTGAAAAATAAAATAGAATTGGATTATCAAAGATTTTGTTTGAATTTAATAGGCATTCGTATCACATACCTCTACAGCGAATAAATGCACAATTTCTTGCCCCTGTCCAAGGTCACCTAAATGCTGAAAAAATGCAGCGTAATCACCGTTTAGTCACGAAAACGGATTTAAAGTAACGTCTTACATTTAATAAGAACAGAAAACCCAAAATATGTGCTACACGATTTAAAACGCAAAACACGTTTTCATTAGCCATTCCTTTCCTATTGCCTTGATCGGCACCATATTTGGGGACATGTATGAGGCAATGTATACGTTTCACACTCCAGTAATTTTGTTGTGTTTTCTGCAAACTATCCGGACATCTGAACTGCCCATCACTAAATACCCATGTGTCTCGTGCATTCGGACCACGTGTTGAATCGCTAAGATTTCTTTGTGCACAAATTGCCACTTTGATTTACTTATCGAAAACATACGAAAAAACGAAAGAAAATTGTGTACAAAATGCGGAGGCTTACTGTGCGAAAAGGAACCGAGGTTTTTGGCTTTTGGTTTGCGGTGTTTTGCAAATGAAGGTAGCTAGACGCTTTAATGTAGCCGAATCGACGGTTCCAAGGTTTATGAGACGTGTTATCGACAGGGAAGATTTACAGACCGCCAACGTCACGGCCAGCTGCGTGTAACAACTGTACGTCAACATAATTGTATACGTCAACGTCACTAACGCAACAGATTTGTGACGGCTCAGTGTACAGCAAATTCTATGGTTGGTAATCGCAGGCGGCCTATACATCGGGGCTTGGTGATAAATCGCCTGTGAAAACACGGGGTTCGCTGTCGTCGTCCTGTTCGATGCCAGGCTCTTAACTCAATGTGCCTTTTGGCATAATCTTACGTCAATTAAGGCATTATACTTGGCTTTAAAAGTCATTTTCTGTCCTGTTATGTTAACAATTATGACATTTACAATTTTACATGGTTATACATCGGTCTTGTAAAATGTAGGATATACTATTTGTAAAAGTATATCTTGCGTTTTTAAATCGTGTCAGTTTATTATAAACGCATTAATGCATAAAACAGCATGCTCACGTTTTCAGTTAGATCAACGAAACTGAAGTGTTTATGTCAAAATTTGCATACTTTTGGAAATATTTCAAGTTCTACATAATAGAACTCGACAAAACATCTCATTGTACTAAGCAACATGTCCTTGAAATAATTTCAAAAAGAAAATGTATAGGTCAGCGCACTTATTAGTGAATTACAGCATACATACGTACAACTGTCTTGCACTAATTGATCGATTTCCAATTTGAGGAAATCAGTTTTGCATAATAAATACGCTTTTATCGTCGGAAATGGAAAATTGTAATGACGTGTAATATTATTGAAAATATGGTAGCGAAACATATATATGGTACGAAACATTTAATTTTCTACAGTAATGACCGAAAAACTGGAGCATTCCCCCTTAAAGATACTAGATTGCAAAATTGAATGCAAAATTGAATGTCTTTATATTTCATAAAAAAAATAATCGAGGGCTACTCTCGATTAGACAACCCTTTCCCGTGTCACCAAGACTAAGAAATAATGGTCAAAATTTAAGATTGAAATATGTCTGTTAGTGACTCTGTCACTATCAGCTCTGTAATTATCGGTTTGCTATATTAGGAACTGTCGGCTAGTTTTAAATTCAAGCCGATGTATCCATGCTAAGTAACGTATCTTATATCTCAATAAATGTAGATGCTAAAGAGTAAGCAATGTCAAAACGAACTATGTTTGACGTTCAAGGACAGATAATTCAGGACTTTCTAATGATCTGGCCCATAATCGAACCCATCCGAAAACTTATAACCATAAATGTTAGACAATGTTTGGTCAAATATTGGCTTGTATTTGTGGATACTATAGTGTGAACACCAAATTGTGAACAGGCAGACGGGCGGACGATGGACAAAAAGCCACCACAATACTTGCCTTGAGCACTTTGTCCTCAGGTGAGGTAAATAAAAACGATGCCATATATTAAAGATGCAAAACAATTCTGACAATGAAATGTGCGTGTCTATTTCATGTTTGATTTTAGAGTGTATTACTTAACACAGCCTGTTTAAGTAACAATTGTAAACTCTTCATCTGCTTTTTTGTGTGTATAAGGCTTATATCATGCTCCTATATGATATTTTATGGTGTTGTACAAAAGCAAATACTTGGTTCAGACACGAAAATGTATAATTTTGATAAAATTTGGCATTTTTATTAAGCAAACAAGGGCAAATGAGGCGGGATCTACAAAAGCTATTTCAAAAATTATGATATTACAAGTTATGGTAATATAATTATATATATTCATTCACCACCAGAAAGCTGACTCCAGTTTCCTAATTTTTTTCCCATTAATAGAATTTATTTATATTTTGTATGTTGAAATTACATGTTATTACCAATTGAAAAATGAAATAAAAATGGATGGTCAGCGATCATGTTTGAATTTTATAGGCATTCGTATCACATACCCCTACATCGAACAAATGCACAATTTCTTGCACCTGTCCACGGTCACTAAAATGCTAATAAAATGCTGTATATTCGTCGTTTAGTCCCGAAAACAGATTTATAGTAACGTCTTACATATAATAAGAACAGAAAACCCAAAATATGTGCTATTATAAACGCGTAAATGTATAAAACAGCATGTTCACGTGTTCGGTAGATCAACGAAGCTGGAGTGTTTTATGTCAAAATTTGTATATTTTTGGAAATATTTCAAGTTCTACATAATAGAATTTGATAGAATTTCCTCATTGTATTAAGCAATACCTCCTGGTAATAATTCAAAAAGAAAATGTATAGGTCAGCGCACTTATTAGTGAATTACAACAATTTTCAATCAGCTACACATGAATAAAATAACGCAAAGCAGTGGTTACTGCATACACACTTACGACTGTCTTGCTCTAAATAATCGATTTCCATCTTGAGGAAATCAGTTTCGCATAATAAATACACTTCTACCGTCGAAAATGGTAAATCGTAATGATGTGTTATATTATTGAAAATATGGTAGCGAAACATATTGGTACGGAACATTTAGTTTACTAAAGTAATGACCGAGTGTTCCGAAAAACTTGAGCATTCCCCCTTAAACGAAATGGGAAATAAAAGCCAAGTGATTTTTTTCGCACAGTTAATCCTTCCAAAAATAATGTTCAATGATCATTGCCATGTTTATTGCCAATTTTCTCCTGTACACGGCATCCAATGAAAAAAACAACGACACATACTCAAAGTGAATGACAGGTGTATTTCGCTGCATCACAAGTTTTGTAATTATGAATTGTACAAGAAATTGATTACCACTTGATGGCTCACACGTTTCAGTTCAAAATCGTTATCCCATAGACAGAGCCACATGTGATCGGAAGTTCTTCGCAAGGTTTTAATTGCAGAATCATTGGCTCTGTCTCTGGAGTTTCCGTATCATGTAATGGAATGGCGAAAGACAAAATTAATAAAATTAACACTTCTTGTAAAATTTCAGAATTGGTATTGGTCAATCATGATCCTTGTTTTGACTTTCCTAGTGTTATCGACTGAGATTCGCAACATTTAAATCCTGTCCAAACAGCAAAAAAATCGGACCCTTCCAATTTGAAAGGTGGCCGCGGCCATGGCGCAGTTGGTAGCGCATCTACCCCTTATACGAATACGAGAGGTCCCGGGTTCGATACCCGGCCGCGGCAAACACCCTTTTTGATATAAATGTCACCCATCAATGGTTTGATACCGTGAACCTATGAGGGGGAGCAGCTGGAGGCCCGGTTAGGGTGTTGTGGTAGTACTGTTTTGAGAAACAACAGGAATCCATGGTTAGGTGCGATATGACCGAAGTAGTTGGAAACGGCGTAAAACCCCAATAAACAAACCAATTGGAAAGGTATCAAAGACGACGAAATGGATATTGACAGCGATACAATTTTTGTACAATTTAGCCGGTACAAAATTGAGACAACAAGAGAAATTGCTGGTTATCTGCATCTAATTCTTTTGTCTCGATGTATTCCATAGTCACTTCTATTCGAGACGTAGAAACCATTTTTAGAAAACGGTTACAGAGAGGGTACACAGGATTGCGGCAACAGTATGGAAAACTATGCTGAATCAATCAACGATTTATTTCAGTTTCATCTTTTATGTAACATTCTGTTTTCTTTTTTTTCTTTCGATATTTGAAGATGTGATTATACAATGTTTGTTATTACCCCCGAACTACATATTCGGGCTCTCCTCAATAATTTTTGATAGGTACGAGATTTAATTCGAACCAACAACATAGTAACTGTGGTTGAATAACAACGCATTGCATTTCGTCGTTGTAAATGCAAAACCGCGTTACTCGTTTTTGGAAAATAAAGGGGAAGGAACAAAGTGTAATAATTAACTTTTCCCAAATTGAACGTCTTTTATTTGAAATTTGGACAAATTGTTCACAAATAATGTATCATTAATAATGACCTGTAAAAATATCTCAAAACCTGCAAGAATTGCCTTAACTGGACACTCAAGATTTTACTTTGAAAATCGCAAAAATCGACAGACGAGGTTTTGCATTTACACCGAAGATTTGTCATTTCCAGTCTAATTAAAACCAAATGTTTAATCTTATTTGATACAGTAACATCTGATAGTCACCAGTTACAGGTCATCTTCAGTGACCCCGGGAATTCCGAAATTGTTTATTTTTATTCTAACTAATAAAATCTCAAATTGTTGTTTTGGGTTTTCCATGACAAACATGTCGTCGCTTTTCTAGGAAAACCTCGTAACTGCAGCTTAAAACAAGCTGCAGTTACGAGGTTTTCGTAGAAAAGCGACGATGTGTAAACACGTAGTTCTGCAATGTCACATCTTCGCAAGCCAAGGGTTACTACCTCCACTTTGTTCCTTACGAACCCTTGGCCGCTCGCTTCTATTGAAATCGAAAGTACCACCATGCCACCTTTCGGCGATAAAGAGTCGCGGCCCTTTGCAGTTGCTATTTCTGGCCAATCAAAAGCCTCGTACTAAAACGTGTTAGGCGATGCATCAAATACGGATTGGCCGCTCGCTTCTATTGAAATCGAAAGTACCACCATGCCACCTTTCGGCGATAAAGAGTCGCGGCCCTTTGCAGTTGCTATTTCTGGCCAATCAAAAGCCTCGTACTAAAACGTGTTAGGCGATGCATCAAATACGGATTGGCCGCTCGCTTCTATTGAAATCGAAAGTACCACCATGCCACCTTTCGGCGATAAAGAGTCGCGGCCCTTTGCAGTTGCTATTTCTGGCCAATCAAAAGCCTCGTACTAAAACGTGTTAGGCGATGCATCAAATACGGATATCGATTTTCACGTCAGCCGTGACGTTTTCGTTTTGACAAAGACGGCTTGTTTAGTGTGTTTTGATTGGATAATGGGAAAGTTATCGCGTCCAATGAAATCGCACGGTGGTACTTTCGATTTCCATAGAGGCGAGCGGCCAAGGGTTCGTAAGGAACAAAGTGGAGGTAGTAACCCTTGGCTTGCGAAGATGCAATGTCACAATGCGGTAGTTTTCTGTTTCAAACGTTTAGAATCGTGTAAACGTTTTTTATTGATCAAAGGATTTCAAAGGTCATTGAAGATGACCACATACTGGCGCCTGTCAGATGTTACTTCAGGGTTAGAATCATAGTGTTGACATTTTTAAACTTTTCTTACTTCGACGTTTTGGCTGTTCTCGTTGAACGGCCGTCCTTTTTATGAAATATAGCATTTGTTTTTCAGTTAGAACTAGGAAATTCTGTAATGTTGAAGCCTATGTCGTTTGGCCGAGTCCATTTCCAAAACATGGCGGGAACTGATGTCCTTAATAGAAATGGCACGGGGCATTGTGTGAAAACAAACTTGTAACAAGCAAGTTCTTCATTTTTTATTTTTTTTCATCGAGGGCAGAAAACGGTTTAATGTCATTCCATTAAAATTGTCGTCTGCAATATCTTTGAGTTTTGACTAGTCTTCCGCCTAGGTACCATCTTCGCTATTCAAGGTTGAACTCACCTATGTTTGTATTCACCCTTGGTGAATTTAGTCCGATTTTCTTGAAATCGCGAAGCGCCGCCTAGCGGTTGTCCTGCTGGTTGTTTACGTCCATTATTGATGACGTCATTAACGCGCGTTGTCTTTCGCGTCATACGTCATGCAGATTAGATAAAAATTATCTGATTCTTTTGTCGAGTTGTCGAAAGTATAATAATTCGTCGACTAAAGATATGGAATTCCTGTCTATTTCAGTGAAATTTTTAGAAAAATCGCCCATCTTTGCGCTTTTGAGTTGCAAATGCAATGCCTTTTCCCGCCCGTTGTCATGAATTGGTTACTCATAACAAATGTATCAGTCGAAAATCTGATTGGTTCCAGCGAGACCTCGCTGGAACCAATGAAAACGCTTTCCAGGACACCAAGAAAATCGGACTAAATACGCCAAGGGTGAATACAGAAACGACTTACGTCGTAGATGTCACCCTTGGCTTGCGAAGATACCTAGGTACGCGCCTGTACAAGGTAAACTAAATATCATAGAACAGGACCAACCTCCGCGTAGACAAAGTTTGATATTATTCCGTGGTACTTGGTTGCTTAAGATCAGATTTGCTTGGATTGATTAAGGTATGCAATCCATCATTAGCACCAAAGAGCCAGAGGCGAAATTTGAAAAGTGCCCGTAGTTCCTATACTGTGATACAGAAATATAAGCATTTTGAAAGATTTAGAAATTTGATTTAATGCATAGGCCTACTTATACACGGCCACCAATCCCTCTCATTCATTGCAAAATGCTATGAGCGAAATCTCAGAAGAGGGACTTCCGGCTATGAAGAAACGGTACCCATTTTGAGTAAGTAAACACACCTTGTTACTTTAAATCGGTTATTTTGCTAGTTATGGGTTGAATCTCAAAAATCGCGGAATGCTATTCGATGGGGTAATGAATGATGTATTATATTGCCAAAGCCCTTTGTTCTAGCTTACAGAGTAAACTTGCAATTACTTTCAAAGTGAGTGCACACACTTATGTTTACAAACCAAACGACACATAAACGACACATAAACGACTCCTATGGCGCTATCATATGCATTTTTCGAATGAGACATGTTCAGTTTACTATTTTATGGTCTCTTTTAGTATTCCGCACGTACGATTTTGAAAACCTTTGTTTATTTATGAGAAAAACAAGTATGCAATGAAGAAGAGCAGTAAGCTATGAAGAAGCGAGAGTAGCTATGAATAAGAGGGAGCAAGCTATGAAGAAGCGCGGACTTCATAGTTCTTTCTTGGCACTCACATATACTGAATGGTTATGCGTTTAGGAAGAATTGAAAACAGAAATTCCCAGAAATTCCAATATTTTTTACAAATTTCCATTTGAAAAATCAAATTCTAGACGATAGAACGATATTTATTGTTATGCAGCTTAAACATGTACTTAATGACGACCGGTAACTTACAGGCGCGTAGGACTGGAAACATTTTTAATGGGGGGGGGGAGCTAAAGCTCCTGTTCTGGCTATTGTCGGAATTTTGGAGGAACTGAATTGGATTTCCCCAAAAGTTTTCAGTGCAAAATAATGACAATTCAGCATTTTGGGCAGATCTTTTTGGGGGTGGGAGTCTTAGCCCCTCCATGTCCCACTTGTTACTACGGGCCTGACTTATCATCACGTGGAAATGCATTTTTAGAACATACATGGGAATTGTTACTAAAAATAGTAACAAATCGACATTATCAAAACGAGGCTCCCAAAACATGCGGAGAAAACAATGACGTCGCACTTGCATTCAATCAATATACAGCGATAAAGCGCACGTGCATTCAATATACAGTAATAAAGCGAAGTTTTAAGTGGAACAAAAATAATAAAATTGAATGATTTCGTTAGTAGCCGGTAAGACAGTTATTTTATTTGATTTACAGTCAACCGTTCCCCGTTTAAAAAATTCGACTTTTGCCTCTAAGGACGACTTCCTGAGGCTGTCGTGTGCGTGTGGGGGGGGGAGGGAAGGGGGGTCTTAGAGGAAATAACCTAATTCTGACCAACTTTCAGATTGATCGGACAAAAATGTGGCCTCTAGAGTGCAAACAAGAAAAAATAACCGACGGACGCATGACGGAAACAACGCAATGACAAAAGCTCGACTGGCCGCTAAAAACATATAGATAAGACCTGTTTTCATTCAAAATACATGCAATGTATTTTGCGTAGGCTTAAAATTATTAAAAAGTTAGGGTTCTTATACGGTTTGCCAATTTTTACCTAAATAGTTTACAATGACTTTGGCGTCCGCATGTGCAGGCCTATGTTATTTACATAATTATATCATCATTCCAAATATAACCACATTGTATACTGAAAAGTCTTGAAGTAGGCTAATTTGGAAATTAGATTGATCTTACAATCCCAAATGTGAAATAGTGTTAACAATAAATTCGTATCACTTTCCGAGCGTAAATTATAGCGAAAAGGCAAAATTAAGTCAAAACCCGACGCTTTGAATATCCGAGCTCTTATTCATAGCGTATTATATCTTCTTCATATCTAGTCCCGTTTATTCATAGCTGATCTCTCTTCTTCATAGCGTATTACTTTTTTAGCCTTTTCTCTCTATCAGAAAATCAGTCATTGCATCTTAATAGATGTATATATAAGATAAAGCATTCGAAGCTTATGGGACCTGTATAGAAGGGAATTATAGTAGTATTTAAACCATAATTTTTCGATCAATTTTGACATGTCTTCAAAACACAGCACTGTGATCGCATGACAAAGCAGTTTGAAGCAAATACGGTGAGACCATGCCGAGGAGACATACTCCAAAAGAAAATTAAATACACTTACCATCGAATAGAATTCCCCGATTCTTGAGAATCAGCCAAAAACTGGCAAAATCACCGATTTGAAGTAACAACGTGTGTTTACATTCACAAAATGGGTCCCGTTTCTTCATAGCCGGAAGTCCCTCTTCTGAGATTTCGCTCATAGCATTTTGCAATGAATGAGAGGGATTGGTGGCCGTGTTATAGAAATATTTGACAGAAATGTTCAAAATTACCTCCCTTGTATACGAATATAGAGTAAAATAATACAATATGTAAATCATTTTTTTCTTGAAGCATAATCTTGAAATCTGGCACGGTGAATCAATTTAAGTAAAGTGCATTTACAAGTGTGTGTAATTTGATGCATTTCGTATAGCTAGAAAATGGTGTTTTTAATAATGGGCTGTATACCATAAAGAAAGTTGTGTGAAACATGCTTATAAATTCAACTACAGCTTTAAAGGCATAAAAGTAAAAGATAAAAAATGGTCAACATGACTGTGTTATTTATGGTATATGTTTTATTATGGTCTAAATATGGTATAACGCAAAGTTTATAACTGTAGACTTGTATACAAACACTTTACTACTTGTTGTAGAAAATGACCTAACACAAACACTTTCTCTTTCGAGAATAAACGAGTTAGGACATTAATTCTCTCGTATAGCTAACGATACATGGTTTGATAAATGTTAAAACTATGCATATGCATTTTAATATTTGTATACAAATCTACAGTTATAACCGATAGACTATACTTCAAATCCAACCACCATGTTGTGTTTGATAAACAATAGATGAAATACTGCATTTTGAAAAGCAAGCAAACCCTACATGAAACGTACATGACACATGCGATTCAACAGGTATCACAGATCAAAATTAAACCGCTCATATGTCCAGTCTGACTTTATTCAGTACTACTTTTTTAAAAAAAAAAATCTTGATTTAAATCATTGTATGGAGCAAGCGTAAGAAGCTACGGATGTGTACGCTTGTTTCTGCTGTCGCTTTCGTTTGCTGGAGGTCGCCTCCAAAGTTGGCCCCAATGCTGTTCCCTTTGATTCCACATTTGGTTCCCGTTTTGGAGTTGCTGGTTCCACTTCATTTCCTGTGTTTTCCGTAGCCCGTGCTCCCATTCTCGGGTACCATCTTCTGGCGAACAACAGGTTTCTGAACAACAGTGACGAAGTTATAGATGCAGTATCGTCGTCATCCAATTCATTATTTTCCGAACCATCGCGGTGGTTTCTGTAAATCGCATCGTGACTTCCCCTTCTTCGACCTTGACCATTTCTTACCGTTGGTTCTGTTGTTTGTGACCGGCTTGTATTTAATGAGATCAGATAATCGTCCAGTGTCATGTTTCTCCTCGCCAGCGCCTTGTGAATGGTTGGTGTATTCTCCAAAAGTGGTCGTAATATATCAACACGACAGTGCGTTTCTCCTATCAACCCAGCAAGTGACACTATATGCTTGATGATTCTAAAACACGCGCTTCTTTCTGTGAAAAAATCATCCCTGAGATGTCCAAAACGTTCTAAAGCGTTGCTTTCTGAAGCAGGATTGATTAGTTCTCGGTCTTCGAACGCTTCTGAGAGCAAACCTAATATATCCGTTAAACATTCGACAATCTCTGCATCTGTTTCTGAATATGTAGATGTGTACCGAAGAAATGCTGCTTTCAGAACCTCTGCTGGCATGGTTAAATATCCATACGCTGATTTTGGAAAGGAGAGAGAAACCACAGTTTTCAAAACCATCAACACTTGTTTGTGTAAATCGCTAGTTTTCTGAATCATCTCAGTTTCCTTAGTTGTGTATGAAATCTTCCAACACTTCGAGTTGTCACAGTTTTTACATGGTTTTGGTATCAATCTACGGGCTCCAAGTCGAGACAACTGGTGCTCCTCATCATGTAAACTATATGCCGGAGTAATGTCAACTTGTATGAAGATATGGTCAGCTTGAAACGACTCGGAAGTCTTTCCTTCTATATCTTTGATGAATAAAGACCTAGCAGTGCTCGTCCATTTGAATACGAAGTTTGACTGCTTTCTCTGTGGATGGCCATATTCAGTTTCTGACGCTATCGTCAAGTATCCGCTCTCCATGTTGGTGATACACTTTTGGCATCTTGAACGTCCTTTGCGTTTCTTTCTACGTAAACTTAGTCCATCATTTCTCTGAACTACCGAATGACAGTCACAAATACTGACTATAGAGGATACCAGTTCGTTTTCAAATTTTCTAGCCACTTCAACGGGTGAAAGATAGACACCGTGTTTTTCGTATTCAGCGTCATAGTTTCCGTTTTGTGTTGCTTGAAATATCTGTAGGAATCCGTTGCACGTTTCGTTGGCGCTTTTATCAACACTGACGTCCCTGTATAGCACCGCTAAGAAGTCGAACCTGATCACTGGTACTTTTTCTGACACATTCTGGTCTGCGTAAGCCGCGTCATGTGTGAAGCCGAAGCTCCACAGCTTGGTCTGCTCTGCCATCCCGCCAATCATCTCGAATTTCTCGATTCTGAATACATCACGTTTTATATTATTAACACGTTTATAGGCGGTGAGCACAGTTTCAACTGCCGATTGCATATCCACCACTTCTTTATTGTAAGAATCCACGAAATAATGTTTCTTCAAGTCGGATATAAAGCCTTCCATATCTGTAAAGCACCTATCTAATTCTATACGACCATTCTATAAATTCACCAAAGGAAAAAATCCTAATATTTTAATATAAATGATATATCGACTTTGTCACAATACATGCCTACGCATTTTTGCATTTTGAGATTAATAATCAATGAAGGATTTCGAATATGACATTGAATTAGTTCATAATATTCCTAATTTAAATAGTTATTTAAAATTTTCCATTCATTTTTAGACACAATACGCTTAGATCGTTAAATCTTTTGAATTCGTAAACGCCTCATTGGTTTGTTATTCAATTTTCAACAAGGAAGCAAACATGAAGACCATATAAAAGAAATGAAATGTGATACGAACTTGCAGACATATTTGTTTGAAAAACGTCTAATCATGCAACCAAGCGAAATTGCTTAGTTCGTTTTCTAGGAATTAATTAATTTAATTCTTTTCAGAAATACATTCTTGTCTGAACATAAGAATGATACCAGTAACCTACGAGAGTGGGCAGAAAAAAGAATATTTTAGAGATCTTTCTCGACAATTTTGTGCAGGGTTTGGAAAACATGACGTAATGGTATTTGAGACAAACAATGAACAAGGTCCGCCGACACGATATTGCAGTTTGGCCAAGATACATACTGATATTTTACAGTTACCCAAATTTATGAATAAGCTGGACATTATAGAACAGCATCTAGATCTTGATCATGCTTCGCGTGTGTCAATTCTAATCTAGATTTATGCCGGCCTCAAATGCCTGCAGGGCCTCCTTTCCAGATGCTAGCCCATTTGTGTTTGGTTACGGACTTAAATTTGGATATAAATACACGTTGATATTATTATATGAGCCAGGATCTTGAAAAAAGGCCCATAATAGCATTTGAGAGAACCGTGTTTCAAGATAAGACTATGCCAAAATACAGGCTGATAAAGACATATAATGCTTTCTCACAGTTGCTACAAATCATGGAAAAGTGATATCTAGAGAACAACATGAGACCTGATCAGACTGTGCACACGCACAGGCTGATCTGGATCCATGCTGTTCTCAAATGACATAAGGGCCCCTTTTCCCGATTCCAGCTCATATGTAGCCTTAAAGGGGGAATAACACTTAACATTTTACAAATTTTCCGAGAACTTCGTACAAAAAAATAAATATATATTATCAAAATATGGTCTTTAAATTGCATACATGCCAAATCTTAGCGTTCTACCTTGTGTATTGGCTTAGATGTCGACGGATTTAAAACCCCATGATTTTTTGTCGGGGGATAGTATTTACAATAATGGAGCATATGGGGTTTTAAATCCGTCAACATCCTAGCCAATACACAAGATAGAAAGCTAAGATTTGGCATAGATGCAATTTAAAGGCCATATTTTCATACCATATATTTATTTTTTGCACGAAGTTCTCGGAAGATTTGTAAGATGTTAAGTGTTATTCCCCCTTTAAGCCTCTCTTACAACCCGCCGTGCGTCTTTTTAAATCGTACGTTTTAAAACTCTGCAAAATCGCACGATTTATAAAGACGCACGACGGGTTGTAAGAGCTCCTCAAAATATGTACAATCAAAGCAGGTCAAAAGTATGAATCTCTTTCGAGAAAAGTACACATTCTTTTCGAATTTTCTGGAATTTCAGTATATCGTTCCCTGCGTCACACGCACGCCTGTCGTTCGTGCTTCGTACTTCTGTCTCGCGTGCTCCTGGCGTTCTAAAAGACGCAGAATGGCCGTAGCAAAGAATTGTCTGGTCAATTCTTTGCTGCGTGAAGTCTGCGTCGTGGCTGCGTCCACCAAAATCGTACGTTGCATGTACGTGCATCGCATGACTAAACGTACGTTTTAGACACAGACCCCACGCAGACCGCGCGCAGGAGCACGTACGACCGGTTGTAAGAGAGGCTTAAAGCCTCAAACGTCGCCTGCTAAACATTGCAGAGTTTAGCGCTGTTTTCTCAACTATACTAAGGGAAAAAAGTTTAGCAATTCCGTAAATTGCAGCTTATTTCTCAATTATCTGCGTTCGGATTGAAAATTTTAAAGACAATAATATTCGATATCTTTACAACAATATTTCAAATTTTGGTTTGAATTTGAGAACTGACACGTCTCGCGCATGACGCCGAGCAAGGTAGAGGTTGCACTCTGAAAATGACACACGGAATCAGTACCTTTCTTGTCCATTATTTTCCTTTATAACTGTATCACAATGTACGAGGGGTGATCCAAAAGTTCGTAAACTGGGTAAATAAAACTTCAGGAGTGTTCACTATCAAAACAAAAGTTATACAGTTTTTAAATGTGACATCTGTACAATAAATGTGGAAACTTGCAATTGTGTACATATAACATTTATTGCTCAGTGACAAATTTTAGACACACACCATGCGCGGGGCGGGGGAGCAAGAACGTCAAAAGCGACGTCAATTTAACGCTATCATGAACTCTTCTATTTAAAGTGCTTATTTACTGTCATACAATTCTGTGTCCGAGGTATAAATGTGCTGAAAGTGTTGTCAAACTATTTTAGAATCGAAATGGTGAATGTTTCTCTGCTTGGATGTTTAAAGATCGCTATACTGTCAAAGCGGAGCCTATCACTGTGTACTCCACTTCTGACGTCGTGAACCGGGTTGTGGCCCTTTGCAGGACTATTTTGGCATTCCTTTTCCTCTATTGAACGCCGAATCTTGGGTGTCACATGAACACAATTTCTCTACAGCACCATACTCTTGTTCTCTTCAACATTTTAAATGTCTGCGTTGGTGTATGATCAAGATCGTGACAGAATTTTATAATTGAACGACATTCAAATTTCGTTGTTGACGTCATATCAATTTTTCACTAATTGGTTCTATCTTATAAAAATATGGTGTCTTTATAACAACTTGTACATCAACGTATGCAACTTAGGGTCACTACATAAAACTAGCGTAATAACAATTTTTGCCAAAAAATTCCCGCAGAAATTTAAGAAAATTTGATTAATTTAAAGTTCATGTGTCATTTTTTGTTGCTCCCCCGCCTAGGCGTTCACACGTTACTATGGTAACGCAGTTTACGGCCACTATAACTTTTTTGTTAACCTTATAAATTTTTATGCCGTCTATAGATAATGAACTACGTTATTACCAAATTATACACTGATCAAGCAGGTGATAAGGAAGCTATGGGTTCATTTTACGAATTTTTGGATCACCCCTCGTATGTTAACCAAGTCCTTATGAGTCCTCAACCAAAAGCCATTAGAATACGCCAAAAATTGCAGAAGCAGAAGCAGAACGCGTGTGAGATCATTTACGTTATTGACGTCATCACTGCCTCTTTCTCCCGTTTTAAGATCTTCCTTTCACAATTACGACTCCAAAAAAAGGTAAAGTTCAAACGGGATTAATCTGCAAGGCGACTTGATTCCACTACCATCCTGCACACGGACAGTGTACCCGCTTCCGACTCAGCCTGGTCTGTCTGTAAGCACAAGCCAAAGGAACGCAAACGTAAGGTGGACGTACACGTAAACGCAAAGAACGTAGCTTGTTCCTTATCTTACAGTATGTGCACAATTTCATGTCCCTGTCGTGTTTTTGATCCAAGTGGATGTACTTGTCCTGCTGAGAAACGATTACGTCGTGAAAACATGACTACGTAATTGTCCTTACGTCGGCTTGTTTTACGCGGCCAGCTAAAGCGTGGCCTGTCTTGGGCGTTGCCTTATTGACATGTCTTTACTCTCATTTGAGAAATGACACTTTGACTCACACCAACATGTTAATCCACCTCCTTGGCCGTCACGCCACCAGTTAGCATGACGATAGCCTTATTCCCTTGATCAAAGGTTAGTCCTGGGCGACGTCCCATTTGAATCGCCCAATAGTTTTTGTGGTTCTCTTTTTTCTTGACAATAACCATTACGCTGGGATAGGTATTGTCGATATAAATTACATGCGCATGTGTGTGCTCGTGCAAGACGTCATTTTAGCACTATTACGTCAAAGAGCGTTACGCGAGGATAACCGCGTGAACGAACTGCACCATTAGTGAGTTAGCTTCTCCAATTGGTAAATGATACTCATTTAAGAACTTATATGCCTTTGTGTTGCAAAAATAATTTGGTCGTAAAAAATTGCTAAACTTTTTTCCCATAGTATATTATGGCGGATGTGTTTGCAGCTGCGCTATTAAATAGGTATACAATTATCACTCCATTGTTGGAAGACAAATGTCTAAAAGGGATATCTTTGAAGTCAGAGAAGACAAAGATCCAAAATATCAACAAACTTTGTATTAGTAGGCCTATCATCAAGGCACTTATAATGCGTATTTTGTCTTACAAATTCGATGCCCTACGAAATTTAAATTTAGGACTAAAATATATTTTTCTATTTCTTGAGATATTGTTGGTTCGCGATTCTTTTCCTAAACGATAAGCAGGAAATGTAGGACACAACTACGTCCCCAATGCTTTGATAAAACTAGTCCCAGCCTTATTTTAAGTAATTTTATGCTCTTGCTTTTTTGGCAATTGTCTGAAGGTAGTCCATCCCAAAGCAGATTCACGCGGACATTCAGATTTACTCGGGCTACTTCGTGTACATTCGGCGGTTGAACGTTCCACCGCCGAATGTTTACGATGTCGCCCAAATAAGTTCATAATATATACGAGTACGTAACGAATGTTAACGACGTAGCACGAAACTTCCGACATGATATGAATCTCATTAGGGTGGACTACTGTAAAGGATGTTGCTCTAAATCCACAATTTATTGTTTGTTTCATTGTTTCTAATTCCAAAAAATCGCCATTGGGGACGTCAAAATTAGGCCTTGTTTAACCCTTTCCCAAACAAGAACTGGTTTTGACGTCCCCAATTAAAAAGGCTTGGGAAAACATTGAAACAAAAGAAGAAACTGCTGAGAAGCAGCAGTTTCTCCTTTTGTCTAAATATTTTCTATGCCACATTTTACACAAATCTTATCTTTAAGAACACCAATTTTGTCGTCTGCAGCAGCTTTTGCAATGGACCACCCTGAAATTTTGTCGTTTTGGACAGGGTTAAGAAACGGTATTTACTCGTTCTCCAACAAGATCCGCTGGTTTTGACGTCTAGAAAAAGCGTGTGAAAGCATTGAGGCAAAAGAAAAAAATGCTGATAATCAGCATCTCCTATTGATGCTTCAAGGTTTGTGGGCTATGATTATTTTACACAAATTCTATCGTTAGGAATATCTGTTTTGTCGTTTGCAATAATTTTCTTATTAGTTCACCCCGGAATTTTGTCGTTTTTGTAAGGGTAGGAATCTTGTTACGACTTTTGCCAACATAGAAATAATCATTAACGGGAGACAAACTCCTACCCACAAAACCTTTTATTTGATCGGTTATCTTTTCTTCTTATTTGTAAGCGGTAGAGAATTTGAAGAAAGAAGTTAGAAATTCGACGGTTTTACAAGTTCA
Source organism: Fragum sueziense (assembly GCA_963680895.1). Classification (NCBI taxonomy): domain Eukaryota; kingdom Metazoa; phylum Mollusca; class Bivalvia; order Cardiida; family Cardiidae; genus Fragum; species Fragum sueziense. Next base: position 6,691,962 of record OY804603.1, read on the forward strand.
TTTTTCTTACGAGGTTTCATGACATCTGGCAAGGTCGCTGTGGTTTATTTGCGTAAATATAAACAGCAAAGATTGTCTTTTGCTAAAGATAGACTGGGTTACCCGTTATGTATTGCTAAATCGTCGGTGTTAATTGCAGCTTTTATGAAGCTGTACGTACTAAGTTTTAGAATTAGCCTACACCGAAAAGATACAATTGTTTGTCCGAAATTACGTCACGATTTACGCGATAAAATTTATCTCACGTATAGCTCAGGATAATTGACCTGGCAGAGCAGCCCTAGCCAATAGGCTGGCATGCTCTGCCAGGTCATTTATCGTGAGGTATACATGTCTTCAGCGTCACGTGTGTGTTTAATTTATCGTACAACTCGTGGAGTTCGTTGAACGCTGTGTTGATATTTTCGTCTGCTGTGTCTTGTGTGTAAATAGGAAACTTGGAAAATGAAAAAGTGCATATGAAAAGTTGTACATGTATGTATGCTTTGTTTTAACCATTGTCCAAACAATTTGACGACTCTATTACAAAAGGCTGATGAAAACATTGCGACAAAAGAAGAAAATGCAAGTGACCATCTTTTTGCTGCTTTTCAACTTAAACCTCGTATCTGCAGGTTGAAACAAGCTGCAGTTACGAGGTTTTTGTTGAAAAAGCGACGATTTTTTTCTCCTTTTGCCTCATAACTTTCTGTGCTACATTTTACACAAACCTCTCCTTCACCAACACCAATTTTGTTCTCCGTAGCAATATTTGATAAGTACAACTGTACAATCCTAAATATAATGTTGTTTGGCAGTTTGTGAAAGGGTTCCCAACGTGTGTATCGCTACTTTTTTTACGAAAATATCGTAACTGCAGCTGAAAACAAGCTGCAGTTACAAGGCTTTCGTTGAAAAGCGACGATATGTGATATCTAGAGCTTTATTGACCCGTTACGTTTGACCCTTTCTTAACCCTTTCCCAAACAAGACCTGGTTATGACGTCCCCAATTAAAAAGGCTTGGAAAAACATTGAAACAAAAGAAGAAACTACTGATAACCAGCAGTTTCTCCTTTTGTCTCAATATTTTCTATGCCACATTTTACACAAATTTTACCTTTGATAACTTCTATTTTGTCATTTGTGGCAGTTTTTGAAGTGGATCACCCTAAAATTTTTCCGTTTGGGAAAGGGTTAAACAATCACAGTTCACTGATTTGTAAAATGGTTATAGGGAAAGGTTACGGAAAACGGGGAAAAGATTCAAATGCTGATTACAACCATTTTATTATTTCCCTTCCTTATGCTATTGACGCAAAATTTCGGCTACTGATTTCATTGGAGCTGGGGGTAATGACATCTATATGGCTTACTGTGCCTCAGTGATAAATTAACATACGTATTTTAGTGCGCCTATTCGTAGAAAAGGGAACGATTTTATCAAATTAACCACTACGTAATTTCGTACAAACAACAGTTAAGTATTTTGTACGTGTTGTTATAAAATCTTGAATCAAGCCGTAGTTACGAGATTTTATAACAACACTGACGGTTTATCAAAAGATAACCGTACACCCGGTCTATAGTTAGCCCAAAATTCAGTGCCAGGCGCGGATGGGGGTAGGGCGGGCTCGGCGTAATGCCTTGGTTAAGTTTTAACGTGCAAATTTGTCAAATCTTTTGCACTCTCTGTCGCTTTTCTTCGAAAATATCGTTGCCGCATCTTAATTGGGACCCGTGCAACTTTTTTCAGGGATGAGAACAAGAAATAGACAGTCAGAGTTTACATTTTTTGTGGTGCATTATATTACCTAGGGCCAAATTGAAAGAAAGGACATTTAGCATTTGATAAATAGTTTTTCAGTATCAGTCTATCAAGGTCCAGTTTCCCATAAATGTTACTATAAATAGTAAAAGTTCGTCTAAGTTCATTATACACACACTTGATTTATAAGGACTAAGCGAACTTTATTCGAAATTTTCTTAGTCAGAAATTACCGGTATCTAGCTATGCAGGTTGACCATTCCATACGATATTTTGTTGAATACATATTTTACTTGTAAGTATATCTGACAACCTAGCATTGGTCCCTTTAAAATAAGCTGCGGTTACGAGGCTTTTGAAGAAAAACGGCGTAAAATTGCTCTCTCTTATCAGTACCCACGAGACTTTGATATCGATCGAGGATTGTTCTTTTATCTAATAGAAATTTGTTATGGCCTGTCAAGTTAACGTTGGTGGATAATAGGTATATACTGAGTGAACAATATCAGCCCTGTACAAAAAGTAACTTGATATCGCATTTTTCTCGTTTGCGGAATATTATGTCACTGGGTCATAGTTAGTGTTTGTTAAACAGTTTAGCTTGGATAGATGGAATAAAATGATGCATTGTAAGTTTTTTTTATAATTTTCTTTTTCCTCTAATGGTTAATGGGATAGGGGATATTAGGCTATGCCACTAGGTGAAATTATATAGATCTATAAACATTTTGGTTTTCAAAGAGGAAATAACAGTTACACGATGTATACTACTTGTATAGTTCTATAACTCATCGGGTTTAAATGTACACTTGTATACAAACACTTTACTTCTTTTTGTTTATAAATGGCCCAACACAAACACTTCATCTTTTGGGATTAAACGAGTTAGGACATTAATTCTCTCGTATAGCTCACGATAAATGGTTTGGTATTGTCCAGCAAGATTAACCCGAGACATCTGCATATGTAATGACTCCACTTCGGCAATGTTTTGTTAAGGCACCCAACAAACGGACTTTGCACACGAAAATTAAGTTGTCCCGGGTTAATTTGGGTGGACAATAAATGTTAAAACTATGTATTTGTTTTTTAGTGTTTGTATACAAGTGTACTTTTATAGCCGATGAGTTATACTTTCTTTTTTTCCATTTTATGCATTTTCTGTGGACGTGTTTACTTCTTTTGCGGAATATTATGTCACTTAGCCATAATGTGTAGGGCTAAAAATAATAATTAAGTTTGCAGATTTAGGATAGCACGATGCGTCGTAAGTTAGGCCTGTAGGTTTGTAAACCATGTTGTATTTTGATTTACCAGAAATTGTGTGCTTTTCTGAAAATACTTTTATCAGTGGCGTAGGAAGGTTTATATTTTTTTTTGAGGGGGGGGGGGACAAATGTTAAAGTAAATGGAAATATGGATGTATCATGGGGGCCATAGGGGGGCAGGCCCCTTTTCTAAATTATTGGGGGCCAGCCCCCCCTGCCCCCTCTTCCTTCGCATATGCTTTATGCATAAAGTCATTAGATACCTAATCCGAGTTTTCTCTGATGAAATTCGCTCTTTGAAATGAGCGACATCAACATATCAAAGAGCGAATTTCATCAGAGAAACTCGGATTATTAGATACCAAACACTTAGTGCAACTTTTGGCATCATCAGTGGTATGTACTAGTCCTGTCATGTTACTGTTATTCTGTGTAGCAAATCTTAAATTCTTCTAAGTCCCTATTCATGGTAAAGTGAGGCATAAACAATGAAAAAATATCTACATTATGTTTATAACCACCTTAAAATTACTACAATACTGATGTGTCAATCAAATTATGACCGTAAATGTGTTTGTACTACAATTGGCAAGCTTGTCGGCCATCTTGCTTTTGTATAGGGTTGTTAGAAATTTGGTTGGATTTTTCATGAAACAAGGTAATTTTTTATTTCAAAATTATACTGAAGTGAAAAACAATTGATTTATCTTTCAATTCATACCATTTTTAGATCGAAATTTTGATTTCAAATGTAGTAGTTTGAGGGCTAAACCTCCGAAGTTTTCCGCACGGCGGAAGTGCTATAGACAAAATGGCGGAAATGATAAGACCTGGCATCACTTCAAAGATAAAATATGCCAGGGCTTATAGATAGGACTATGGTATGTACTTGATAGGCTCCCCCTTTTTTGAAGTGGTTAGACATGGCAGTCCGCTAGAAAATATTCGTTCACAGCCTGTCAATCTGTCTTAGATTAGCAATGTTTAACAACGTGACATGTTAAAAGAGAACAGTATCATGTTTACAATAAATAGGTCACAGCCTTGTTCTCTGATCAATGAATGGATTTGACTTCTTCACACCCATTCCCGTACTCAGTATCATTGTATTTCGTCGGTTTTATTGCAAGACCACGTAACTCCAGCTTTAATCAAGCTGGAGTTACGAGATTTTGCATTAACACCGACGAATTCTAAAAGAAAATGATGAAGTCTGTCGAATGGAAAATGGACACCGACAAGAAAATTAATTGTAGATCAGATAACATTGAGGAATCAAAGTGCTGAGAGCACTGTAATTGGACGTCTCTGATTGATTGAGCGGGATTGTACATGAACGAAAGATATTTTATTCATTCTTCTGTGTTTAATTCTATAAGATCGGTTTCGGACATACGAAATCGGCTTTAATACCAGAAAACCCTTCTCATGCTTCAAATTGATTTGATTGCCGTTTCAAGACAACTGATTTGTCGCTATGAATAATCACTATTAATTTGATTACCAAATTCAATTAAGGCCATGCGATTAGCACTTTTGTCTTCTTGTTTCGGTTTACTATGAGTATTGTCGTCAGTTATACTTTTCATTGATTTTAAAAAGTACGCTACAAAGCAATTTATTCAAAATGTAAGCCAACGCGCTACATAAATGAAAGCCGCGATAGCTCACTAAGCATAGCACTCACCTTGTACTCTTTACACATGTTATATCCGGAAGGCCCTGGGTTCGAATTCTACTCAGACATTGTTCTTTTTAATCATCTTTTTTATACGCCGCCGGAGGCGGACGTATATTGGCGTCATCTTCTCCGTCTGTCCGTCCGTCCGTCCGTCCCTACGTCCGTCCACTTTTCTTGTCAACGCAACTCCTCCTAAGTTTCTGGCTGGATCTTCTTGAAACTTGGTCAATGTTATCACCTCAATTGGTAGATGTGCACGAAGGAAGGATTTTATGATTCGTTGATTTTTGCCAGAGTTATGCCCCTTAAAAACTTAGTCTCTGGGGCTTATTGAAATTGCAGCCTTGTCAACACAACTCCTCCTAAGTTTCTGGCTAAATCTTAATGAAACTTGGTCAATGTTATCACCTCAATTGGTAGATGTGCATGAAGGAAGAATTTTATGGTTCATTGATTTTTGCCAGAGTTATGCCCCCTTAAAACTTAGTCTGTGGGGCTTATTGAAATTGCAGCATTGTCAACGCAAGTCCTCCTACGTTTATTGCTGGATATTAATGACACTTGGTCAATCACCTCAATTGGTAGATTTGCATGAAGGAAGGATTTTATGGTTCATTGATTTTTTCTAGAGTCATGCCCCCTTAAAATTTAGTCTCTGGGGCTGATTGAAATTGCAGCCTTGTCAACACAACTTCTTCTAAGATTCTGACTGGATCCTTATGAAACTTGGTGGATGTTATTACCTTAATTGGTAGATGTGCATGAAGTAAGGATTTTATGGTTCATTGATTTTTGCCTGAGTTATGCTCCCTTCAATCTTAGTCTCTAGGGCTTAATGATATTTCAGTCTCGTGAACGCAATTCCTTCCAGGTTTTTGACTGGATATTTATAAAAACCTTTTTGTGAACACAACTTTTTACAGGTTTTTGTGTGAATATTTATAAATCCTTGTCAATGTCATTTTTTTTTGTCTCAAGTTTTATAAGTGGCGGCGTATATTGTGATCATGGCAATCTTGTTCGACTTCTATCTCCACCATCGTTGGCGAAAAAACGACCGCAGTGATTTAGAATCGATCTTAACACAAATTCAACGAAATAAAGTAATGAAACGCCGATCATTTACATACAATTCCGCTCAATCAATGAGAGGCGTCTAAATATAGTGCTCCAAGCACTTTGATTTTTATTCCTGTTTAGAGTAAAAAAAGAAAAAAACACGGTAGCAGTTTTCCCTGGTTGTGGTTACAAAACAAATTCAATACATACTTTTCCTGAAACAAAATACCAGATGAATTGGAGCACCTAACCATGGATTCCTCATACAAGTACTACCGCAGCATCCTTACATCCACAGATGTGCATAAAAAGAAGAAATTGGGAACGTGCCGTCGGGAAAATGGCAGTGGAGTACAATAAGCAATTTAAATGTTCATATCATTATCAACGAAAATTTGAGAATAGCAATGTCCCTATCTGTAAACATATTCATACAATCATCCAGGTACCATCTGTTGCAGACCCATTGCTTCATCTTCTTAGCTCAATACACGTAAACGGGTCGCTTAAACGAAATAAATACAGATCGCTGTCACTTAGTCTTATACTAGTAATAATCATTGTTGTCATGACCATCGATCAGTATGTAAATAGGTCATGATACTGTCGAATATCAGTGATACAGATGCTGGAGAAAAAAAACTCGTAAGAGCAACTATTTTTCTGAATAGGTGGATTTCACTAGTGTCTCATCTGAGGCTGTTCAGATGGAACCCCGATTTGTCATCGAGTCGAACCCGAGTTGCGAAATGAACTCACTCCCCGATAATCAATTTCAAAACACTGGTGTCAAAGTACGTCTCGTGGAAACCCCGTAAACACATCAAGAAAAACAAACGTTTTACAGAAGAAATAATCCGAACTGGTTTTGAACCAACGGCGTTCTAAATTTCAAACTGAAAAAAGGTAGCGAGGTTAATCCTTTCCCGTTTGAGCTATCGCTGCTGCTGATGATATAGGGTGTCTGTTTACATTATAACCATACTGTATGCATGTATCGCTTTCTAAAGATCTTACCCTTTACACAATAAATATTACGAAAGTCAAAAAACTACAAGAAAATGATTAAATCGAAAAAATATCGTAAAGTTGGTTAAGACGTGGCATGAATTGAATCGGCCAATGAAACTTATAGTTTTTGTTAGAGAACACATAGAAAGTAGGAAAAGATACGACAGTTTTCCTGTATGGTCGCAAAATCTATTTTGAATTTTGGTCAACTGGCAATTGAGTCTGAGAAAGGGTTTTTTGGTAATGAAAACCCATTTCGCCTGTCCAAAAGTGGTTATAAGAATTGTACGTCCTTTCGGACGTGCAATTAAAAACGAACCATTGTTGCTCGTCATCATATTCTTTTCCATCAATGTTTTAATTTACTATCCGTATTCACGCATCCACGATATAACTCTCTTAAGCGTCGTCCAAACGTTTTCAGTGCACATGTACTAAACGATTTCGAATGATTTTGAATCGTGACCTCTGCTTTCCGAGTACCACAGCAAAGTGTCTGAATATGAAGCAATTAATTTTTAGAATGTCTTTAATACTTTATCTATCTTGTCCAATCTCAAATTATGGCTTAAGGTATATGACCCATCATTAAAAACTCCACTTTCTAGCCATAGGACATGCATCAAATTACACACTGTTGTAAATACACTTCAAATAAGTTGATTCACCGTGCCGTATTTCAAGATTATTGTTCAAGAAGAAAATAATTTACAAATATCTTTTTACTCTATATTCATATGAAAGGGAGGTAATTCATAACATTTTTGTCAAATATTTCCATAAGTATGCATTAATTCAAAATTCTAAACCGTTCAAAATGCTTATATTTGTATTTGGAATGGAAATATAACACAGTTTCGGAATTATTGGCACTTTTCAAATTTAGCCTCTGGCTCTTTGGTGCTAATGATGGGTTGTATACGTTAAAATGTAATAAATATGTACCGTTACACTAAATTTACATATAGTAAAAAAATAATTTTCGGCCAATGCCGGGGGGGTCCGGACCCCCTGGACCCCCCTCTAGATCCGCCAATGGGTTTCCATGTTAGGTTCGACTAGCAAGATAAGGGTTGTCTCGTCTTTCAAACAATCTATTACAGAAAAATAGCACAGCTCTCCCAAAATAACACTGTTCTGTCTTGTAAATAGGTGGTGAAACTCAGAAAAAAATAGAGCTAGGTCGTGACCTTAGCGGACAGACAACCTTTATATTTAACCCATTCCCACACATCATGATAGGCGTAGGAAGAGGGGAGGCAAGGGGGGGTAGGCCCCCAATAATTTAGAAAAGGGGCCTGCTCCCCCCTATGGCCCCCATAATACGCCCACATTTCCATTTACTTTAACAATTGCCCCCCCCCCCCATAATATAAACCTTCCTACGCCTTTTCAGGCTTTTTGGTGCCCCTGCAGAAAAAGATATTGGAGAACATTTTGGAAAGTGAAGAAATTGCTTGTGAAAAGCAATTTCTTCATTTCCCACAATGTTTTCTACAAAATTTCGCCGTCTGGTAATCGTCAATAGCACGCTATTCCGCAAGTCGACGTAACGTCACTTTCACCAACGTTATCCAACGTTATGTTGGTGCCTGACGTTGTGTTAACAAAATATGTTTACGCATAATTTGTTTATGCTTGTTAAAACCAGCCCAATGTCCGATAATATTAAAATCTGGCCACTTATGAAAATTTCTAATGGGAAAGGTTTGTGAAAACAGTGAATTTTTGTTAACAAGAGTTTTCTCATTTGGACGCGATATTTTTTTCAGTGTGTCAGTAAATCCAATTTGTCAACATTTGTTTTGTCTTACAATTCAGCTTTCAGAAAAACTGTTCATTGCTTGAAAAATACCTTTTATTGTATGATTTTATTAAAAGTCAATTTTGGAAAACATTTAAGCAAACAGAGAAATACTTATAACCAACATTTTATCCCTTGCATTAATTTTGGCAATATATCTTTTACCCAGATCAATTTTTTATCGATGTGTACTTGAGAATTAAAAGAACATTATACATGTAATGATAAATAAGAAAATCAATCTCTTTCCTTACAGAAACAACAACTTTATCCTTAGTTTTTTATATAAAACCCACAAATTGTATGAACAATTTTGGTATTACAGTAATTCAAATAACACACAAAACAGCGCACGTCTTTGATATAACACTAAAACGACGTTGCACGTCGGGTAGAAAAAATGTAATTTTAAATTTATGATTGAATTTATTACATGTTTAGATTAATCATATTGTATTATATACTGTTTTAAAGCTTATTATTTGTACTTTTTGTCAGTAGTAATAGCATGTGCTGATTTTTGCGTGTCGATTTAAACAGGAAAGTTTAAGAGATGAACCCCATTTAGATAAACACAATTTTCGAGCAGGGTAGAAAATTTGTAATTTTTCTACGTTTTTGTTTCAAACATAAATATTCAACCTTTCATATATAATTTCATCATTCCTTTTTGCTGAAACAATGTACTTTTATATGAAATAAAAATCATCGAAGGGACGTAGCGAAAAAATTACGAAAATCAATTTTTTACATATAGTAGCCGACCTATGATGAAAAAACGTTACATTGGTACATGCTGCTGTTGTTTACCTAGTTTTGACGCAAATAACATTTCTGATGTCCCTCATGCAAATGTCATATTCACGCAAGATATAAGGATTTCGATGTTGAAAGAATTTTGAAAATGGACCGAAGATTAGCAATTCTATTGCATTTTATATCTGAATAATATTTGAATTTCGTTACGCGTTACGTAAAAATATAAGCATTTTTATGAGAAAATGTAAGTTCGTATTTTCTTCATATGAAATTAAATCACATATAACATGCTGAAATTGATGGGAAATAGTATAATTACCTACGATTGACTTCTATTTATGTACCTAATTAAAGTATATTGATAATTTTGAGAGAATATAGTGAAAAATGTAAAAATTGCAGAATAGCGTGCGCTTGACGTAATGAGGTTAGAATAATCATTTATATGACATGTAAATGACCTGAGATATGGGGAAGAATGATATTGTTGTATATATATGATAACGTTATTGATCCAGATCATGCGTGTTTACTTGCAGGCTGATCAAGATCCGTCTTTTATAAGATTGTCCTCGTTATCCATACATACTATAATTTTGAGCGTTCTTTGGATCTTGATCAGACTGTATAATGTACATGCTGATCTAAATCTGAAAAGTTAATGAGATGCAAGCTTGGAGCAAAATTCAAGGCAGCATTTCGTCAGTGTTATTGCAAAACCTCGTAACTCCAGTTGATTCAGGCCCGTAGGAACAGGGGACTAGGGGGCCCCCAAAAGTTGCCCAAAATGACAAATTTCCTTATTTTACACTGAAAATTTAGGAAAGTCCATTTTAGCCCCCCCCCCCCCCAATATTCATTCACACACTAGGGCTTTAGCAACCCCAATATAAATTTACTTCATACGGACCTGTGATTAAAGCTGGGGTTTTTAAATATTGATGAACATCAACATTTCTCAAAAAGTCCCCCCTTTCTTCCACCAAATTTCATTTATTTGGATTTAACTTGCAGAAAAGGTCAATAGCCTAATATCCACATGGACGAAATACAATGCCCCTTTCTCAATCATGGCACACTAACAGGTACATAATCGTCGCTTTTCAACAAAAACCTCGTAACTGCAGCTTAAAGCAAGCAGCAGTTACGAGATTTTTGTCGAAAAGCATCGGTATTTCAGACTGTCTGGACTTAACATTCCTTTAATAGGTCACTCAACTCATTTTGAGTGTCAATAACTGACCCCAGATGACCTGCCTTTTTATCATCTAGGTCGACACTTACCTTCATCGAAAGTCATAAGTAGCTTACATGTTACAATTGTGCATACGCGTATACATGTACGCAGGGTTAATTTGTTGGAAAATTTCATATCAAAGTAATTTTAATAAATTACTCATGTGGCAATTAAATCGAACCCCCACTAAGACAGACCCTCTCAATCCCCACTGGAAAAATGGCCACGCCTTCTGGAGGCAATGCCTGGATTCGGCTTGGCTTTATATTCTGTGAATGTGAACCAGAAAACCTAATTTATCGGACATTTGATAAAACCTCTATGTCTATGATCGTTTCGCAATATGAAATGTAATTTCTAAAAATGCCTGTATGACATTTGGTACATGTCTTCTACAGTACACGATGTACACAACTCTGGAAAAGCAGAAAGAATGAAACCCTGGTACATTCTATGACAAGGAATCATGATGGTCTCTGATTTTCTTTCGCTGTTAACATCTTAACCTATAGGATGTCGCTTTTCGTCCTAATCAACGTAACTTTAGTCTGACATAAAGCCCCATTTACGAGGGTTTTTAAGAACAGTACTTATTTTAATATCAAATGTCCTTTACACAGCCCGTGTTATATAATTATCATGTATAAAAATTAATGTACATTCACAATTATGACCCAGTTAACCTTCCTGACATGACATCTACTTGTGTTAAGTGTCCCATTAACAATTTCCCAAACAAGACCTGGTCAAAAAGGAATGGGAAACATTGAGACAAAAGCAGAAAATGCTGGTCGCCAGCATTTTCTACTTTTGCCTCAATATTTTATAGTGCTACATTATACACACATTCTATATTCATAAACATTCATTTTGTTCGTCTGCAGAATCTTCGAAAAAGGAGCAGTCTTAAATTTTGTCGTTTGGGAAAGGGTTAAATTTGCTCTTTCTTGAATCGTGTTTAATGATCTTAAGTCAGCATTTTCAATAAAACACAACTTAGGGAGAAAAAATGCAAATGAAAGTTCATTCGACCAAAATAATACAAGGGTAGGCCGAATTATGTCGATTGTTTTAATATGGATCAATCCAGAAACGCAGACTATGGAAGTGTCTCTTGTAAATAGGTCACTCAACCCATTTTGAATGTCAATAATTCACCCTAGATGACCTGCCTTTCAATATCTGTGTCGACTGTTTTAAGGTATATGATCGACCCATCATTGAAAACACCACTTTCTAGCCATACGAAGTGCATCAAATTACACACACTTGTAAATACACTTAACATAAGTTGATTCACCGTGCCGGGTTTCAAGATTATGCTTCAAGAAGAAAATTATTTACAAATATTATTTTACTCTATATTCATATGCAAGGGAGGTAATTTTGAACATGTTTGTCCAATATTTCCATAAGTATGCATTAATTAAAAAATCTGAACCGTTGAAAATGTCTATACTTGTATTTGGAATGGAAATGTATCACAATTTAGGAATTTTTGGCACTTTTCAAATTTCGCCTCTGGCTCTTTAGTGCTAATGATGGGTCATATACCTTAAAACGGTTCAAATACACTGGACCATTTTGATAAAATATTTTCTTAAAGGGCTCACTTTGGACTGATTTAAGTTGAAAGATGTTGCATTCTCCAAAATGGATGATGAAAAAGGTCGGACTTCTTGTACAATATATGGCGTAGAAAATGATGAGACTACAAAAAAACCCCCCCGAAAATGCTGGTTATCTGACAGTATTTTCTACTTTTGCATCAATGTTTTCCTAAATTTATACTACTAGGGACATTAAAATCAGTCATTGTTTTGGAAAGTGTTAAACTTGTGTTTGGCAAGCTTCCCTCCGTCTGTACTTTTCATTCACAACATTATCAAATAAATAAACGTACGTTTTAGACTTTTCCCAAATCGACAAAGTTTTAGCATGATCCAATTTGAAAACTTTTGCAGACAAGAAAATAAACATAATAAAAACAGATAACGAACAAGTAATGGCATACAAGTCTTATGAGAAAAGGTGATGGTTTTAGCATTTTCTTCTTTTCTCCTTTTCTATCAAAATTTCTACATTAATAATCTTATAATTATAATCGTCGAAACAAGGCAATGGTTTTTATACGCCGCCGGAGGCGGACGTATATTGGCGTCATCTTCTCCGTCTGTCCGTCCGTCCGTCCGTCCATCCATCCGTCCATCCGTCCGTACGTTAGTCCACTTTTCTTGTCAACGCAACTCCTCCTAAGTTTCTGGCTGGATCTTCTTGAAACTTGGTCAATGTTATCACCTCAATTGGTAGATGTGCATGAAGGAAGGATTTTATGGTTCATCGATTTTTGCCTGAGTTATGCCCCTTAAAAACTTAGTCTCTGGGGCTTATTGAAGTTGCAGCCTTGTCAACGCAACTCCTCCTATGTTTCTGGCTGGATCTTAATGAAACTTGGTCAATGTTATAACCGCAATTGGTAGATGTGCATGAAGGAAGGATTTTATGGTTCATTGATTTTTGCCAGAGTTATGCCCCTTTAAAACTTAGTCTCTGGGGCTTATTGAAATTGCAGCCTTGTCAACGCAACTCCTCCTATGTTTCTGGCTAGATCTTAATGAAACTTGGTCAACATTATCACCTCAATTGGTAGATGTGCATGAAGGAAGGATTTTATGGTTCATTGATTTTTGCCAGAGTTATGCCCCCTTAAAACTTAGTCTCTGGGGCTGATTGAAATTGCAGCCTTGTCAACACAACTTCTTCTAAGATTCTGACTGGATCCTAATGAAACTTGGTAGATGTTATTATCTAAATTGGTAGATGTGCATGAAGTAAGGCTTTTATGGTACATTGATTTTTGCCTGAGTTATGCCCCCTTCAACCTTAGTCTCTGGGGCTTAATGATATTTCAGCCTCATGAACGCAATTCCTTCCAGGTTTTTGACTGGATATTTATAAAAACCTTTTTGTGAACACAACTTTTTACAGGTTTTTGTGTGAATATTTATAAATCCTTGTCAATGTCATTTTTTGTCTCAAGTTTTATAGGTGGCGGCGTATATTGTGACCATGGCACTCTTGTTAAGCAATGGAACATGTCCCGGTAATTCAGTAGGTAACGTACAAAACTATCTATCAAGGTCTGTGTTCTCCTTTCGAATGGATTCAAACCCTTGTGTGACATTGTTTCTGACATTTGAACAATGTCATTCGCCCTTCATGTTACTGTAAACGAATGAACGTTGGATTTTGTCGCCGCAACACATGATAGAAATTAAATATTGAAAAAGAAATGAAAATGCTGATGATCATCATTTTCTCCTTCATCTTTGATTTCTATGCCATGAATTTATTTTATGATGTCTGTTTTCTATAACATTTATAAATGTCAAGGTACTTTCCAGACTGCACCCTTCACCTTGTTATCGTCGCTGTTCAACAAAAACCTCGTAACTGCAGCTTAAACAGCTGCAGTTACGAGGTTTTCGTTGAAAAGCATCGTTATGTTTTACAGATCGAGTTGTCACCAAGCCAAGCTAGAATTCCACATTGATAGATGAAACAAGTGTTTATTGTCATTATGTAGACATTATACAACAAAAACGTCGGTAATTATTGTGCTATAGAAGCATCAGTAACATGAATCAAAGTACTGAGAGTACTGAAGGTCGGAAAATAGGAAAAACGACGTAGTATTCTAAGTACAATGAAGCTCTGAAAGCATTCTACATACATCTAGAATTTTAAAATGTTCTAGCGGAGGTTCCATGGACCCCGTGAATAGAGGAGTTATCCCCCATTTTTAGCGTGAATGGAGGGGGGGGGGGGGGTCTGGACACCCGCTTCAAACGAATCCAAAATAATTAATAGAAGCAAACAAGAATATATGTAGATGTTAATACGTCATTTGTGAAAGAGACCTTCGGCGAATTAGACGCTTTGACTTGTATATTGCTGTTTTCATCAAAAACCTCGTAACTACAGCTGCTGTAGTTACGAGATTTTTGTTGAAAAGCGACGATATATACCTACCATAGACATAATGGAGGAAAGGAATTCGGGTCATGGCATGTAACCGAATAGCTCTCGTCAAAGTCGTACTGTCAGAGTGAGATGGTATCTTGATTGATAAGACAAGGTGTTTAACACTTCCACAGACGAAAGGGAATACTAGCCTTTCACATTGAAAGGTTGTGGCTTTTTGTATAGGTCAAGATGTATACATTTTCTTGTTCGAAAGTGAAAGTGAATATTTTAGAGCAACTGAAAATAGTTTTTTGACTAGGCCTGGTTATAGTTTAGCTCTGTAACCGTCTAAAGCTGCTGTAATATATCGGAAAGGGTAAGATAAAGAACGACGTTAAATAATGACTAAGGTGATTATTACACCACGTTGAAATGTTATTAGAAAAAGAATTATGAAAATGTATGAACTGGTTTTGTCTTCTTTCTAAATGGGAGAGATAAACGGGTTCATCCGCTAGGAGCGCTGCAGTTACACAGGTCATAACAGAACCAGCTGACTCTCAATACACACATGTTTTACAGTGGATTCTAATAGGAAATCTGTTTATAATGGATGGGGTGCTCCCAAATTCAATGCTGTAATTGCATAATACAGGTACATTAAGAAAGAGGATGAAAGGGAAATCAATGTATAGTAAAATAACAAAAAGATTGATATAAAATTCTTTACTGGCCAATCACCAGAAAACCAACAAAAAGAGTTATTATCTTCGTTCATCCCTTGCTATGATGTACTGATAGGCAAACTGACTAAGGAAAGAAAATCAAATTTTGTTATCATTGTTGTGTTTTCTGATCTTGTCTGCACTGCAATGTTCCCTAAAAGTGTGATGTCATTGAAATCAGGCGTTAAAAAATAAATTTAAATCAAATATCCTTGTTTCTGTTTTTTTTCTAATTTCAAAAGCGAAATATTCCTATTTTGTATTTTTTAAATATCATGTGTGAATTAATTTTCTGTCTAATGCATTGCAAGCATCTATTGGAAATATTTTGAAAAAAAAATAAGTTATTTTTTTTTTTTCATTAAAAAGCTTAGAAGGGTGGGGTGATGTAAGATAATGTGTTGCAGACGACAATTTCAAGCAACTGAAATACCAGATTTGTAGGAATTTCTTTGTGGAGGATATTGTGGGAAAGGAAGAAATTGTTTTCTACAAGCGTTTTTTCCCCATTTGGCACAATGATTTCCAAAACCTAGATGTCTTGTAGGGCATAAGAATCACTATGTGGGAATTGTGGTGAAAATAATAAAAAAAAATTCTGCCCACTGAAAGTCTGATTTCTGTTAATCATAGATAGATCTTGCTGGCCTATCTTGATTTTTCGCAATATAGGCTACAAATATAAAAGTCATGACTGGTATTGAACTATTGATGACAGACAATATTTATCATAAGGCGACGAATCTTATACTTTATTCTTGTCGCACTATGTTTTCTTTAACTACATCATTCCATTTTTCTTTCAAAACAAGGCTGAATCATTGATGTTGCTGGGTTAAGAGTCAATATTAAATTGAATATTGTTAACCCATTAACATTAATTGATATGGCCACTTTTTGATGCCCCACAAGATAAAGAAGGCTTTGAAAAACATTAAGGAAATGAATAAATTGCTTGTGGTAACTTCATTTTCCACACATTTCTAACAGAAAAAAATGTAAAATTGCATCACTTGCACTTTACATTGTCATCTGCAATACCTTTAATTTTGGACCAATCTAAAATATTGCTGTCTGGTAATAGGTTAACCCTTTTCCAAACAAGACCTGGTTTTGACGTCCCTAATAGAAAAGGCTTGGGAAAACATTGAAACTAAAGAAGAAACTGCTGATAAGCAGCAGTTTCTCCTTTTGTCTCAATATTTTCTGTGCCATATTTTACACAAATCCTATCTTTAATAACATTCATTTTGTCATTTGTGGCTGTATTTGAAGTGGATTACCCTAAAATTTTGCCGTTTGGGAAAGGGTTAAACCATGGAATTTGGATACCTAATGATTTTGAGTAAATTAATGATCAAATGAATGGTTTATAAGCATTATACTGATACGCCTCTTGCTTGTGTATTAGTAAAATCAACCACAGGTATAACCGATAATACACAAGCGCCCCCTAGCAGAGTACTGTATCTGTTATCTCTCCCATTCTATCGTCTTTACTTTTAATATTTACTGACTGCATATCGGTCTGCTTGTCCTTCTCTATCACTCATCGTTCTGCATAATCATTACCGTCTTTGTCTTCTAATGAATTTGTGCTTCTCGTCCTCCCGTATATGTCTATTTAGATCTGTATGTGTGCTGGTCTCTCTCACTCTATTCCTGTTTTCATCTCACTTTTTATTATGCCCTCAAACGATTCCTCAGTTTTAGCTTCACGTAATCATTATAATTATTCACTTACGTATAACCTGATTATGTATACTGTTTGTTAATGACTTACTTGACATATTACTGCATAAATATTACTAAAATTACTATACCAATTTTAAACAAGGGAATTATATCCTTACGAAAGCATTATTTAAAACGAAGCATTCAAAAAACTTTGCAAGTAGCTTTTTTGTTACTATTTTCAGGAGTTCTACTATTTCATCTAGAATTTTTCTGTTATGTTTTTGAACCAATATTTGTTTTCTGGCACAATACATCATAACAAAACCACTACAAGATGACAAGATTTTAGACTCTTGACAGTACAAATGACGAACAAAATAGTAGTATTACATATGATATTGTGTTCATGGAATGTTTAACATACTAGAGGGAAATATTGAGGGAATCTCATTTCCCATCAATATTAAGCGCGTCAAAACCATGTCCTGTTAGAGAAATGCTTGATTTCTTCGCAGACTCTGGTGAAGGTTAATTATTACTTATTATACTTTCTTTACAGATAACAGAATCCTAAATGTTCCAAACGACATTAACTCCAGAACATGTTTATTTTCGTGATGACAAACAAAAATGGCGGGAATAGAAAAGAAGCGACTTAAAGAGGATCAAAACAGGATAAAGAATTGGAAGAGATGGGGTCCGTATTTATCGGACAGACAATGGGGCACTGTAAGGGAAGATTACTCTGATAATGGCGACTGGTGGGTTACAATAAAACTTCAGTTCCATAAGTTAACATTTAAAAAATCATTGCTCTCAAATATTGTACTAGTTATCGGCTGATCAATCAAACTGTTTATGTAGTCCGAAGATCTACACTTTGGATAGTGTTGTAAATAGAGATTTCAAAGTAAAAACAATGACATTAAATGAAATTACAAGTCTCTGATTCTATATTTTTCAGTTGGAATTATTTCACTCAAGACAAGGCTAGATCCAAAGCATATCGGTTCTATGAGGTCTGGCACCCGCTTATTTGATAAATCGTTGCTTTTCAACTAACACCTCATGACTACATCTTCTAAAGCTGTAGTTACGATGTTTTTGTTGAGAAGCGACGAAATATCACGTTTCATATAAAAATAGGCAGATGCCCACATAATACTAAAACGCCACTTGCACATCGCACTCGGGCGTGAACATATTTTTTGGGTCTCTGCGAATGTTAACGATTTCAAAACGTAAATTAACCCTATTTTGACATCAATATTTTCAGTTGGAATTATTTCACCCATGACCAGGCCAGATCTAGGGCATATCGGTGGGGAGAAGACGGACTATTGGGCATCACAGACAGGGAATGTCGGATGTGTCTGGCCCTCTGTTTATGGAATGAGAAGGATCCCATATTGAAGGAGAGATTTTTTGGCCTCGATGGACATGAGGTAATTATACTAATGTAGCCAACCCCTTTTGAGATTCAATGCACATGGGGTCATCGAATTCTTATCTTTCCTCTGTTTACCTTTAGTGCGTATGTACTCTTCTCATTACATTACCCCCTCCCCCCTAACAAAAGCTATTCATTTGTCTAAATTCCAAATGTAGTTTAGAAGATACAGTTATTTACAAGTTTTGTTGAAAACAGAACAAATATAATTTGTATCTTAAAAACCCTTGATCGAAAGGGAGAAAAATGCTGATATTCACTGTATTATTTCTTGTTCAAGGTTTTCTGATTTATCACCCTATAGGGCTGTTAAAACCAGGTGTTGTTTGGGGGAATGAATAACAAATTATTAGGAAAGTAGATTTAAAAAATATACTTCGTTTGATATCAACAATATATCGAACATTACCCCTAGAAGCTATCGAAAATTAAGGGTCACAAAACTATTATCTATTTGTTTTTATGTCTACCTATAATATTATGTACTTAGAGGCCTTTTATCCCATTATAGGTCTAGAAATTAGGACAGACATAATAAATCGGTCACGTTCATTATTTTGTCACGCGAGGTTAACCCTTTTGCAAACTACAAACTTTTACGTTGTTTCAAATTGAGAAGGGATTTAACTTTTACAAAGTTTATATTACTTTATATTTATATGACGATAGATAAGAATGTGCAACTATGCTGAATCTTTGCTCGAAACGTTTTCCCAAAGCTCTTGCTCATCGTTAAACTTAGATATTTTTGGGAAGTGTAAACTTTGTAACAAAATAAACATTGTGATTTGTGTACCTATTCCGAAATATAAGTGAAAGGGTCGTTTAAAATAGGTAAAAGATATCTTACATGAAATTCATTTATTCCTGATTTATATTAAGGTATTCATCCCATCATTAGATTAGGACTGGGTCTTATTTTGATTTGATACAAGTAGTAATGCTATCAAACCGATGTCGAGGCAACGAGCCTCAATTTGTATCACAATTTTGACATCAACTGATTTGAATGTTTTATGTACAAAAAAGTAATTACGATCAAGTTATCAAAACCTTTTTTTTTCGGATGAAATTTTAAATCGAGTCCCAGTTTTCGTATGAATGATGAACGTATATATATAAAGATTCATTCTATCAGTCAACCATACAAAAATTAATATGACAGAGTAGTTAAAAAAGAGTGATTTTTGATAGGTCACAGTTTTCATTACGAGAAATATTGTAGTTTTGTTCCATTAAGATGATTAAGATAACCCGTTTTTCATGCCCCAATAAAG
Organism: Fragum sueziense; assembly: GCA_963680895.1. Classification (NCBI taxonomy): domain Eukaryota; kingdom Metazoa; phylum Mollusca; class Bivalvia; order Cardiida; family Cardiidae; genus Fragum; species Fragum sueziense. The sequence continues at coordinate 6,711,622 of OY804603.1, forward strand.
ACGTGAAATAACAGATACAACATTTTCATACTCCGTTAAAGTAGATACCTACTTTTAACAGCAAAAGATTAAGAAATGTCCTTTTAACCACAAAACTTTCCACCGCCGAATGTTTACGACGTCTCCCGAAAAGATTCGAATACGTTCACGACGTCCCACGAAAACTTCGACGTCGCGCGAATCTCATTTGGAGTGGACATTCTTAAAATTAGTTATTTTCAACAGGGCAATCATGGTGAGGATGTCAAAGAGCTGTATTACTACTTGTTGAACACCCCCACCCACTCCTATATGAAGGCACTGTATAAATATCCATCGAATGAATATCCTTATGACGAGATCGTCGCGGAAAACGGCAGTCGAACGGTGAAAGAACTTGAATATGAGCTTTTAGATACAGGTAAGTGCTTATTCAGATTCATATTTAAGCAAGTCCATTCCTCATTAGATGCCAAACAATTCGACCAGCTTCGGGCGTCATCCGTGGCAACGGAAATTATGGGTGTATTCCCTGGTCAATTTCCAGGTGTCGTGTCTGAAAACGGAATTTGACGAAGATTCCATGGTCAATTTTGTATGTTTTATGTTTGGTATCCGATAATGGATGGAATACCTTATGTTGCTAGCTCTTGTTTTGGGATGAGTTGACGTCTAACTCAACTATATTTCGGTATACATGAACTAAACATTTGCATTCTAAGTAAATCGTTCGCAAAAAGGAACTGGTTGAGCTGAAAAATCATTTTGGGGGTATTCTTGTAAGAGTCAAGGATAAAAGCCATACATTTGCTTAGTATAACATTGTTTAGATGAGTCTCTCCACTGGTATATTTATGTTTTAGTTTTTATATACAATTGTTTGATAAATGTGGCAATATTTGAATAAGATATCGTCGCTTCTCAACTAAACATTGTAACTGCAGCTTGTTTTAAGCTGCAGTTATGAGGGTTTTCTTTAAAAGCTAACATATGTCATTGTCTACATCTACATGTATTTCACTGGACTGTATAATGCAACAATAATTATTTGATGTACTTATACTAAGCATCTATTGTTATTTGCATTTGCAACATGTTATCGAGACACCATTTGGTCGCTTTGCAACAAAAACCTCGTAACTGCAGCTGATTTCAAGCTGCAGTTACGAGGTTTTTGTTGAAAAGCAGCGATTTGCATACACACAACAGCTGTTGCAAACCATATATGACATACATAAATTTTCGTTACAATAGTCTTTCGTACTCTTTCATAGGAGTAAATGGACATGGACTTTGGTTCTTGTGCATTACAGTACCAGACGTCGACACGTGATTCCTCGCTAAATTTAACCTCAAAAGTCATTTTAACGATTTAAAATGTCTCAAATAAGAATGAAAATTTTTGAACAAAGAAATTCAAACTTCTTTTACATTTTGTTACATAATACGTTTGTCTGTAGAAGCATTTCCATCATTAACATGTTGAAATTTAGGCAATGTTATATTTCGTCGGTTTAAATGCAAAACCTCGTATGTCGATTTTTGCGATTTATAAAGTATAAACTTTTGTGCCCAGTTTAGACAATTCTCGCAGGTTTTGAAATATTGCACTGATCAGTATTAATGACACATTATTTGTGAACAATACGAGGGACGTTCAATTAATTTTGGAACTGGGGTTCTATAAGCCATAGTATTGTCGCAATTCAATTGTAAGTTTCTCCAGTCCTTCGAAGTAATCCTCTTTGACACCCTCACACTTCTAAAGTTTTGAGATCCATTACTTATATGCTAATAAATGGGCCTCTTTTTGGAACACCCCGCAGACACTGGAAAATTGAACTGCATATGGAATATGAAGGCCTATACCGACGACCAGAGGTTTTTTCGTCATCATGGGGAACACAAAAAAGCCACACGGGCTTAAGCCCAGCTATAAGGGTAGATGAAGACGATGTGCAGCATGTGTCTCTTTTAGGAAGTCGTGGACAAGATGACACCTGCGGACAGCTGCATTGTCATGGATTTGGTACATGCCTATTTAGCCGGTCCTACACCTGCTCTTTTCGTGATATATCTTTAATTTCGCCGACAAACATTTCTTGTATGAATGACCGGCGATAGTTTTACTATTTGAAACAGTAATTTGAACAATACACCCGTTACATTTGAAAATTACCGCGTTCAAAACGTTTGCCGCGCTTTTAATTTTTTGGCTATTACGGGCCTTGCCGGATCTTTTCGCAACCATTGCTTGCTAATGACACGCCATTGGTGCTCATAATAGTAGATTATGGTTCAATCATATGTTTAAAGCTCAGAAAATCCACATTTGTTTTTTTTTTTATTTTAAAATATATTTCGCACGGGTTGCCATCTGTCCTTTAGGCAGCAGGTGGGGACCCAATGGGCATAAACCTTTCTGTGTTTCAACCCTTTCGTCAAATCGTATAACATGTCCCCGATGAAAACCAACTTTATCTGCTATTTCTTGCACATTGAACCATGCGTCTGGTTCGGTCATGTCGGAATTTACAGCAACGTTAACTTTGCTTTGGTACTAGTTCTACCCGGGTTGCCTGAGAGGGAGGCATCATTCAGGCCAGTTTTACCAACTTCATTTTTTATTATCTTCCTAAAAATTGGCGTATATTCAACGTCCGAATGTCCACGAATTTGATATAGTTCATTATATACATATTATGCAGATATTTCAAAGCCTATGCGACCTTTAATGTAGACCCGTGCATCCTACTTCAGTTCGTTTTCCATTTTGCGCACAGCGAAGTAGCCAGTGTATATGACTGAGCCAACTTAATTGTTCAATAACTTTTGAAAGAGTCAACGAATTTGTCTCAAATTTTGACCAATTATAGACAGTAATTTTCCCGTCAAATAGCCACAAGCACAACAAGTTCTGTAAAACCGTGAGGTATGGTGGACCATTAGTACCACTTTTAATTGAACGCCCCTCGTATGTCAAAATTTCAAGTAAAAAATTCAGTTTGGGAAAAGTTATTACAACCCCCCCCCCTTAAATTTTCCAAAACTAGATACGAGAATTTGCATTCACAACAACGATTTTCTTCTTCTGAAAAAAAGCAAATATGTTGCAGCGGCATTCGAGGGCGGCAGGTATTTCGACGTACAGGCGGAGTACTGTAAGAACAGTCCCAATGACATATTATGTCGTTACACGATCTTCAACAGAGGCCCGGATGTAGCCCCTATCCACGTGATCCCCCAGTTATGGTACCGGAACGTGTGGTCCTGGGGCGACGACTGTGACGTAAGTATTGTTCACGGCGGGGAATCAAGCGATATTGCAAAAGCAATGAATGTTGTGCTAAAAATAGCCTGGGTTTATAGTTAATATGCTTTGATAAACAGTTGGTATTGTAATAAAATCTCGTAACTACGGCTCGAATCAAGCCGTAGTTACGAAAATTTATAACAGCATATACGAAATACTATTGTTTGTCCGAAATCACGTCACGATGAACAAGATAAAATCGTTCCATACTTCTGAAAATTGTCAAAAGTTATGTTAATACGTGACCGATTTGAATTAGGTTTGAAGCAGAGAAAATGGCAAAATATCAGGGATTTGCTAGATGCAGTTTAAAAAAATCAGCCGATAAAAAAAATATTGACCGGGATGTAGCCCCTATTTACGTGATCCTGCAATTATGGTTCAGGTCATGTGGTCCTTTTCGCGACGATTGTGACGCAAGTTTGTTTAAAAGAAAAAGATAGATTGCATATTTTTTATGATTAAAGTATAAGAACGTATTATATAAGTAAGTTAGTTATCGAGGACTTGCGCCCTTAAAGCAATAATTAACCGAAATTTCTTTTAGAATCTGCTATAATAATTGGCTACATAATTATTTCCATAGTAAATACTTCCTAAATAATAAACGTTCTTATATAATATATATAATATGCTTTTCAAAGTGCTACAGGTAAAGATATTTCGACAACCTTTTTCAGGCCGCTCTTCCCGGAAATCCAATCTTGCAACGAGAAAAGGATGGAATGATTCGATGCGAACATCCAACTTTAGGTAACGAACAACCCTATCATTAATACTCAAGCACGCTTCTTTGTAAATAAAACGTTCAGTTCTGGACTATGATTATTAACGATTAAGTTTTTGATTCGGTGCCCGAAAGTTGTGCAAAAGTCTCATGTAGTAGTTAACCATGGTTTCGTAATTGTTAAGGCGATATTGAATTGTATTTAGGCTGCATGGATATGCTACTGCTCATTTCTAGAAAAATGAACACCTGTGATGGATCCAAATGTCATTCAACCCTTTACTAAACAGTTACGCCTTTTGACTCCCCCACTAGATAAGGCTTGGGGATTCTTCTTGGAAAATAAAGATATTGCTTGTAAAAAAAACAACAACATGAGAATATTTTTATAGAGGACGAGAATTGACCTGGCAGAGCATTCCATTCGATTAGCATGGGCTGCTCTGTCAGGTCGATTATCGTCCGCTATAGATATACGCCAAATTGGAACAGTCCAAGCATTTGCTTTTGAAATGCGTTAATTGCAACAACAATTGCTGTTTTACAGGGGTAACCCAGCCGAGAAAGCGTATCAACAGTATGGACATGTACGTGGAAGACACGAGTCCTGAAGGACACAAGCTCGATCAGCTGTCTAACGGGTTAGGTGGAGTAGAACATGACGAAGGTACGAATAAGTAATCGTCGATGTAATTGAAAACCTCGTAACTCCAGCTTGAAAAAAGCTGGAGTTACGGGGTTATGCAATAATTGCTATTCATAAAAGCTGCTTACAGCAACATCTCAAGAATAATAATCCATCATTAGATACCAACACTTCTTGTATCTTCGAGTGTCATCCGTGACAGCGGATTTTGATGAGAGATACCCTTGTCAAATTCCGGTCATCCTTGGCAACAATAATTGACGAGCGATACCCTCAAATTCCGTTGCTACGGATGACGCTCGAAGAGGCACAAAGTGTTTTGTAGTTAATGATGAGTTGATGTCCCGCATTGTCGACAGGCGAACGTAGGGCTATATAACTGTAGTTGTTATGTTCCTGAAATCGTTTGTTTTCCGTTAATTCGCCATACATAAATGAGACCAATAGATAGATAGATACGCGAAAACAGTTTATGTACAATTGAAATCGTGTAATAAATCCCCCACTAAAAAAATTAAAAGAAAAGCTAAGGGGTCTAAGACTAGAAGTTTCCCTACAGAACCAGGTAGGTGGAACATCTTTCATTTACATTGTTTCGTGCTCGAGGTGAGTTATTGTGGTCACTTATGTCCGGCGTGCGTCCGTCAACAATTGGGGTGTTTACACTCTAGCATCCACAAAAGTTAGACAATCTTGATCAAACTTGGCCAAAACAAGAAGGATCATAAGTTCTCGGACAAGTTCGATTATGGGCCTGATCGGACCAGAATGTGCCGAGTTATCTGCCCTTGAATGGCAAAAATGATGTTTTTAACTTTGTTTACACTCGAGCATCTACAATTATTGATCAATCAAGACAAAACTTTGACATAATGTTGGATTCTGTTAGATCTGGGATGAGTTCGATTTTGAGTGTGATCTGACCAGAAAGATGAGAGTTATGTGCCCTTGAATTGGGAAAAATTGCCATTTTTGGCTGTTTGCAACCTTGTTTACACTCTAGAATCTACAATTATTAATAAATCAAGACAAAACTCGGACACAATGTTGTTATGTATGCACATATAGCCTACATATTTGTCATCTTAATTTTAGAATTTCCTCTTGTATATTTTTAAAACTTGATGTTTTGTCAACAATTGTCTTTGTAAACAAAATGTTTATTGTTTACTGATATGATTTAAGAATATTCTAGAAACTGATAGAAACTTTACAAACTTTTGGATATTAGGTAAATAAGTTATTTACTTGTTTACATGTACTAAACATCTGATAAACATGTTGTTTATATTTATCATTTAAATTGTAGGAACTTCTAGAATGATGTATTGGAAACTTTAGAACATTCTTAATTTTCTGGGATATTCTACATTATATAAAGGGAATAGTCTAGAAAAACTCAATACATTTTTATATAAGTTGTTTTCTCAAACCTTCTAGAATATTCCCTAGTAGCATATATGGATGAGCAAATCACTCATTTCGTTCTTTAGTTTTCTTTGTTCATTAGTTTTTATTTGGTCACTAGTTCTTACTAATTCATACAAAATTGTCAGACTAAAAGGGGATTATTAAATTACTATAAGTGTGTTTCATACTTCAAGTTGTGCAACTATTCATTGTGGATTTAAACTGGATTAAAATTTAGGACTCTGGAATTTACAAACAATTAAGGTAGTGCATCTTTTGTCTTCTTTTAAAACAAAACTTTGTAATTATTGTTAATAAAAATTGTTCATTGTAAAGTTTGTTGCTGGCTTCTTAGTTCTTGTTACCCTTGGGTCGTAACAATTTTGGTACCATAAGATCTTGGATGAGTATGATTTTCAGTCGGATGTGATCAGAAAATCAAGAGTTAAGTGCCCTTGAATTTGATAAAATTGCCGTTTTTTACTGTTTTCGACCTTGATTACACTCTAGGATCTACAATTATTGACCAATCAAGACAAATCTTGGGCACAATGTTGGAGACCATAAGATCATGGATGAGTTTGATTTTCAGTCTGATCTGATCAGAAAGTCGAGTTATGTGCCCTTGAATCTGATAAAATTGCCATTTTCGGCTGTTTGCGACCTTGTTTACTCTCTAGAATCTACAATTATTATTCAATCAAGACAAAACTTGGACACAATGTTGGAGACACAAATATCTATTGAATTGAACATAAGTATTGCTCATATCATTTTGGTTCAGGTGAGCGATATAGAACCATCATGGTCCTCTTGTTTTAATCAGTGTGGACTATAGAAATTAATCATTTTGTTGATTTACTACCAGATATCATACTCTGGATCCAGATTTTGGTACAAACGTGCTTGGGAGTTGTTAATCAGTGTCAGCTATATAACCAGCTCATTTTGTTGATATATTACAAGACATAATACTCTGAATCTAGATTTTGGTGCAAATTGGCCTGGGAGTTGTAAGTCGGTGTCAGCTATAGAACTAGCTTATTTCGTCGATATACCACCAGATATCATTCTCTAAATCCAGATTTCGATACAAATGGCCCTGGGAGTAATTGATCAGTGTCGCCTATAGAACTTGCTTATTTTGTTGATATACTACCAGATATCATACAGGGGGCCGTGGCCTCAGCGCAGTTGGTAGCGCATCTGCCTCTCATTCGAGAAGTCCCAGTTTGATACCAGACTGCGGCAAATACCCTTTTTGACAAAATTGTCATCCACCAATGGGTTTAGAATCGTTAGCATAAGTGGGCGAGGAGCTGAAGGCTCGGTTAGTGTGTTGTGGTAGTACTGGTTTGAGAAACATCAGGAATCTATGGGTAGGTGCTCCAGCCGCCGCAATATGACCCTGGCAGTTGAAAACGGCGCAAAACCCCAATATACTCAAACTTGTGCAAATGGGCCTGGAACTTGTTCATCATTGGGGCCTGTAGAACTAGCTGATTTTGTTGATTTACTACCAGATATCATACTCTGAATGTAGATTTTGGTGCAAATTGACCTGGGAGTTATTAATTAGTGTCGTCTATAGAAATAGCTAACTTTGCTGATTTACTACCAGATATTATACGCTGAATCAAGATTTTGGTGCAAATGGACCTGGGATTTGTTAATCAGTGTCACCTATAGAACTAGCTTATTATGTTGATTTACTACCAGATGTTATACTCTGGATCCAGATTTTGTTGCAAATGGGTATGGGAGTTGTTAATCAGTTTCACCTATAGCACTAGCTTATGTCGTTGATTAACTACCAGATGTCATACACTGAATCCAGATTGTTATGTGAATGGGCCTATGTGTTGTTTATTAGTGTCGCCTATAAAACTAGCTTATTTTGTTGATTTACTACCAGATATCATATCTGAATCGAGATTTTGGTGCAAATGGGCTAGGAAGTTATGAATCAGTGTTGCCAATAGAACTACCTTAATTTGTTGATTTACTACCAGATATCATACTCTGAATCCAGATTTTGGTGCAAATTGACGTGGAAGTTATAAATCGCTGTCGCCTTTAGAACTAGCTTATTTGTTAATGAACTACCAGATATCATACTCTGAATCAAGATTTTAACGGAATTGGTGTGCGTTTTTAGCTCACCTGAGCACAAAGTGCTCATGGGGAGCTATTGTGGTCACTCACCGTCCGTCGTCCGTCCGTCCGTCCGTCCGTCCGTCTGTCCGTTCACATTTCTTTAAACATCTTCTCCTCCTAAACCATTTGGTCAATTTTGACCAAACTTGGCAGGAATGTTCCTTGGGTGACCCTTTTCAAAACTTGTTCGCGGGTTCTTGATTCGTCAAAAAATGTGGGCGTGGCAGGGCGTGGCTTATCGGACTTAGAGAAATCCTAAGAAAATTCTTTAAAAATCAACACTGGGGCCAATTTTAACCTAACTAGGCAGAAATGTTCCTAGGGTGACCTTTTTCAAAAATTGTTGGCAAATTATTGATTCGTCAAAAAAAGTGGGCGTGGCAGGGCATGGCTTATCGGACTTAGAGAAATGCTAAGAAAATTCTTTAAAAATCAAACGTTGGCCCAATTTGAACCAAACTTGGCAGAAATGTTCCTTGGGTGACACTCTTCAAAATTTGGTGGTGAATTTTTGATTTGTCAGGAAAAGTGGCCGTGGCAGTGCGTGGCTTATCGGACTTAGAGAATCCTAAGAAAATTCTTTAAAAATCAACCATTGGCCCAATTTGAACCAAACTTGGCAGAAATGTTCCTTGGGTGACATTCTTCAAAATTTGGTGGTGAATTGTTTATTTGTCAGGAAAAGTGGCCGTGGCAGGGCGTGGCATATCGGACTTAGAGAAATCGTAAGAAAATTCTTTAAAAATCAACTATTGGCCAAATTTGAACCAAACTTGGCATAAATGTTCCTTTGGTGACTCTTTTCAAAATTTGTTTGCGAATGTTTGATTTGTCAAAAAATGTGGGCGTGGCAGGGCGTGGCTTATCGGACTTGGAGAAATCCTAAGAAAATTCTTTAAAAATCAACCATTGGGCCAATTTGAACCTAACTTGGCAGAAATGTTCCTTGGGTGACCCTTTTCAAAACTTTTTCGCAAATTTTTGATTCGTCAAAAAAAGTGGGCGTGGCAAGGCGTGGCTTATCGGACTTAGAGAAATGCTAAGAAAATTCTTTAAAAATCAACCGTTGGCCCAATTTGAACCAAACTTGGCAGTAATGTTTCCTAGGTGACTCTTTTCAAAATTTGTTCGCAAATTTTTGATTCGTCAGAAAAAGTGGGTGTGGCAGGACATGGCTTCTCTGACTTAGAGAAATCCTAAGAAAATTCTTCAAAAATCAACCGTTGGCCCAATTTGAACCAAACTTAACAGAATTATTCTTTGGGTGACTCTTTTTAAAATTTGTTTGCGGATTTTGATTTGTCAGATAAAGCGGGCGTGGTAGGGCATGGCTTATCGAAGTTAGAGACACCCTAAGAAAATTCTTTAAAAAAACACATTGGGCCAATTTGAACGAAACTTAGCAAGAATTTTTCTTGAGTGACTTTTAAAAATGCGTACAAAAATTTTCTTTGTCGCCTAAAAATGTGGGTGTGGAAGGGCAGTGTTATCAGACTTAGAGAAATCATACGAAAACTCTTTAAAAATGAAGTATTGGGCCAATTTGAACCAAACTTGGCAACAATGTTCCTTGAGTGACCCTTTTCAAAATTTGTTCACGAATTTTTGATTTGTAAAAAAAGAGGGCGTGTCACAAACTTCTTTCAGGTGAGCGATATAGGGCCATTCTGGCCCTCTTGTTTTAATCAGTGTGGCCTATATGAATTAAATATTTTGTTGAATTGCTGCCAGTTATCATACTCTGAATCCAGATTTTGATGCAAAAGGGCTTGGGAGTTGTTAATCGGTGTCAGCTATGGAACTAGCTTATTTTGTTGATTTACTTCTCGAAAACGTTGCCTATAGAACTAGCTTATTTTGTTGATTTACTACCAGATATCATACTTTGAATCCAGATGTTGGTGCAAATGGGCCTGGGAGTTGTTAATCAAATTACCCTATAGAACAACCTTATTTTGATCATTTTATACCAGATATCATACTCTGAATCCAGAATCTGGTGCAGAAAGGCCTACGAGTTGTCAATCAGTGTCGCCTATAGAACTAGCTTATTTTGTTAATTTACTACCAGACATCATACTTTGAATCCAGAGTTTGATGCAAATGGGCCTGGGGGTTGTTTATCAGTGTAACCTATAGAAATAGCCTATTTTGTTGATTTACTACCAGATATCATACTCTTTATCCAGAATTTGATGCAAATGGGCCTTGGAGTTGTTTATCAGTGTAGCCAATAGAACTAGCTTATTTTGTTGATTTACTACCAGATATCATACTCTGAATCCAGATTTTGGTGCAAAATTTGCTTTGGATTTGTTAATCAAGGTCACCTATAGAACTACGAGGGATGTTCAAATAATTCGTAGACTCTATGCATAGCGTCTATATAACTGAACACAATTCAAAAATTCAACCTATACTAGATAAATCAATTTTCTGAGAAGAGGCTGTGAAAATTTCAACATTCTATCTTAAACGGTTTGTGTTTAATTGACTTTTTAAAACACCCCTTGACGATAAAGCGGGGCAGGTGTACAATGACGTCGACGTCAGGTCAAATTTTTCACGATGCATGCAATGTTTTTAGCTCTTAAGCATTGCACAACACCCATAGTTCTTGAATATATGTCCTCTTATCATATATTACGTATTTTGTTTTGAATTCTTATAGATCAAAATAATCATTTTCATGACCACTTAATCGTGAATATTGATGATAATCTCACTAGTGCTTTAAACGTAAATGTCACTTACATGCATCTAGCTTTTCTTTGTATCTGCAATATGAGTGAGCCTATTATAGCCCGTTTCTGTACCTATCAAAACCCCAAATGTAACTACAATTGAAATGTTAAAGTAGCCGCATAATACATATTCTAAAAGTGAGATAACTTTCAGTTTTAATGTGGTATTTGTATTTTCTAGTCAAAATTCAGCAAAGCTTACATTTTGATATCCTCAAAGCGACGTCACGACGTTCACATTTGTGTACCTAGCAGCTCAATTATAATGTTGTTTATTTGAATACTCAAATTTAAAATCATACAATGACTTGTCATTCTGTTTGTCAGTCGTGGTGCATCAAATATGTAAAGTTTCTGATGTTTAAAATATTGAAAAGCCATTCCAGAGAGCAAAGTATAAAAGCGAAGACGTAAATTCTACCCCCTGCCCCGGTTAAGCAAAAGTGTGTTTCTATAGCAACCCCGTATCGGAATTCTGGTTGCGCAAAACTTGCAAAAATTGATTTTTCAGACTGGGAAAGGTTTTTTCTACTACATAGTGAAGTTTAATTGCTGTACGGTGTAAAACATGGAAGTTATAGCAAAAGTCTACGAATTTTTTTAACAGCCCTCGTAGCTTATTTGGTTGATATGCTACCTGACATCATACTCTGAATCCATACTTTGGTGCAAATAGGCTTGAGTTTTTAGCTCACCTGAGCACGAAAGTGCTCATGGTGAGATATTGTGATACCGCTGTGTCCGGCGTCCGTCGTCCGGCCTCCGGTGTCCGTCGTTCGTCGTCCGTCAAACTTTACTTTTTGTGCACTCTAGAGGTCACAGTTTTTGCCTAACCAACCTGAAAGTTGGTCAGAATTATTGTTGTGATGAATCTCTGACAAATTCTTACTTGGGTCATCTGGGGTCAAAAACTAGGTCACGGGGTCAAATCTTACAAATACCTTGTGTGCACTCTAGAGGCGACATATTTTGCCCAATCATCCAGAAATGGTCAGAATTTTTGTCTTGATGACATCTGGGACAATTTGAATTTTGGTCATCTTGGGTCAAAAACTAGGTCACTGGGTCAAATCTAAGACAAACATTGTGTGCACGCTAGAAGCCTTATTTCTTGCCCAATCGGCCTGACAGTTGGTCAGAATTATTGTCTGGATGAAATCTTGGAAGATTTGTAAATGGGGCCATTTGGGGTCGAAAACTAGGTCACAGGATCAAATCTTAGAAAAAAAAAACATTGTGGGCACGCCAGAGGCTGCATTTTTTTTTGCCTAATCAAACTGGAAATTGGTCAGAATGATTGTCTGGATGAAATCTTGAACAAGTTCGAAATATGGTCATCTGGGGTCAAAAACTAGGTCAGGGGGCCAAACCTTGTGTGCACTCTAGAGGCCACAATATTTGTCTAATCAACCTGAATTTGATTCAGAAAGATTGTCCTGAACATGCTTAGAATTTTTGTTTCCTTCATATCTATGAAGAGTTTGAATATGAGTCACATGTGGTCTTAAAATGGGTATCTAGGTCAAATCTTAGTATAACTATTGCATTTAGAGGCAAGCTGCATCTTGTACAGAAAGCTTTTATCTCAGGTGAGCGCTTCAGGGCCAATGCCCCCTTGTTATTTCATTAATGTGGCATATAGAAATTAGCCATTTTGTTGATTTACTACCAGATATCTTACTCTGAATCCAGATTTTGGTGGAAAAAATCTGGGAGTTGTTAATCAGTGTCGCCCATAGAACCTGCTTAATTTGTTGATTTACTACTAGATATCATACTCTGAATCCAGATTTTGGTGCAAATGGGCCTGGGATTTGCTAATTAATGTCCCCTATAGAACTAGCTTATTTGTTGATTTACTACCACATAAACTCTGAATGCAGATTTAGTTGCAATTGGGCATGGGAGTTGTTAATCAGCGTCACCTATAGTACGAGCTTATTTTGTTGATCTACTACCAGATATTATACTCTGAATCCAGATTTTGGTGCAATTGGACCTTGGAGTCGTTAATCAGTGTCGCCCATAGAACTAGCTTATTAGCTCACCTGAGCACGAAGTGCTCAAGGTGAGCTATTGTGGTCACTTTTTGTCCGTCGTCCGTCTGTCTGTCCGTCTGTCCGTCTGTCCGTCCGTCCGTCCACAATTTCGTGTTTACACTCTAGCATCTACAAATATAAGCCAATCTTGACCAAAGTTGGTCAAAACATGTATGGCCATAAGATCTCGGATGAGTTCGATTATGGGTCAGATCGAACTAGAAAGTCAGGAGTTATCTGCCCTTGAATGCAAAAAATACTTAGTTTTGACATTGTTTACACTCTAGCATCTACAATTATTGATCAATCAAGACAAATCTTGGACATAACATTGTAGACCATAAGATCTCGGATGAGTTTGATTTTCAGTATGATCTGACCAGAAAGACGAGAGTTATGTGCCCTTGAATTTGACAAAATTGCCATTTTCGGCTGTTTTTGACCTTGTTTACACTCTAGAATCTACAGTTATTGATCAATCAATCCAAAACTTGGACACAAGGTTGGAGACTATAAGATCTCATATGAGTTTGATTTTCAGTCTGATCTGACCAGAAAGATGAAAGTTATGTGCCCTTAAATTTGATCAAATTGCCGATTTCGGCTGCTTTAGACCTTGTTTACACTCTAGAATCTACAATTATTGACCAATCAAGACAAATTTCGGACACAATGTTGGATATCATAAGATCTCGGATGAGTTTGATTTTCAGCCTGATCTGACCAGAAAGTCGAGAGTGCCCTTGAATTTGACAAAATTGCTGTTTTCGGCTTTTTTCGACCTTGTTTATACTCCAGAATCTACAATTATTTATCAAACAAGACAAATGTTGGACACAATGTTGGGCACGATGAAATCTTGGATGAGTTCGATTTTCACAATGTTATTGACCATAAGTTCGTTTTCAGTCTTAGAGTCATAAATATTTTTTGAATTGAAGAAAAGTGTTGCTTATATCATTTTGGTTCAGGTGAGCGATATAGGACCATCATGGTCCTCTTGTTTAGTTGATTTACCACCAGATATCATACTCTGAATCCAGATTTTGGTGCAAATGGGCCTGGTTTTTTTTCATCAATGGCATCTTTAGAAATTGGTCATTTCGGTGATTTACTACCAGATATCATACTCTTAATCAATATTTTGATGCAAATGGACCTTGAAGTTTTTAATCAGTGTCGCCTAGATTATTTGGTTATTTACTACCACATATACTCTGAATACAGATTTTGGTGCAATTGGACCTTGGAGTCGTTAATCAGTGTCGCCCATAGAACTAGCTTAATTTGTTGATTTACTACCAGATATAATACTCTGAATCCAGATTTTGATGCAAATGGGCCTGGGAATTGCTAATCAATGTCACCTATAGAACTAGCTTAGTTTGTTGATTTACTACCAGATATCATACTCTGAATCCAGATTTAATTGGAAATGGCGTGTTTTTTAATCAGTGTGGCCTATAGAAATTATTCATTTTGTTGATTTACTACCAGATATCATACTCTGAATCCAGATTTTGGTACAAAAGGGCTTGGGAGTTGTTAATCAGTGTCAGCTATAGAACTAGCTTATTCTGTTGATATACTACAAGACATCATACTCTGAATCCAGATTTTGGTGCAAATGGCCCTGGGAGTTGTAAGTCGGTGACAGCTATAGAACTAGCTTGTTTTGTCGATATACCACCAGATATTATTCTCTAAATCCAGATTTCGATGCAAATGGGCCTGGGGGTAATTGATCAGTGTCGCCTATAGAAGTAGCTTATTTTGTTGATATACTACCAGAATATCATACAGAGGGGCGTGGCCTTAGCGCAGTTGGTAGCGCATCTGCCTCTCATTCGAGAAGTCCCAGTTTGATACCAGACTGCGGCAAATACACTCTTTGACAAAATTGTCATCCACCAATGGGTTTAGAATCGTTAACATAAGTGGGCGAGCAGCTGGAGGTTCGGTAAGTGTGCTGTGGTAGTACTGGTTTGAGAAACAACAGGAATCCATGGGTAGGTGCTCCAGCCACCGCAATATGACCCTGGCAGTTGAAAACGGCGCAAAACCCCAATAAACTCAAACTGAATCCAGATTTTGGTGAAAACGGGCCTTGGACTTGTTCATCAGTGGGGCCTGTAGAACTAGCTGATTTTGTTGATTCACTACCAGATATCATACTCTGAATCCAGATTTTGGTGCAAATTGACCTGGTTGTTGTTAATCAGTGTCGTCTATAGAACTAGCTTATTTTGCTGATTTACTACCAGATACCATACTCTGAATCCAGGTTTTGGTGCAAATGGACCTTGGAGTCGTTAATCAGTGTCGCCCATAGAACTATCTTATTTTGTTGATTTACTACCAGTTATCATACTCTGAATCCAGATTTTGGTGCAAATTGACCTGTGAGTTGTTTATCAATGTCACCTATAGAACTAGCTTATTTTCTTGATTTACTATCAGACATCATACTCTGAATCCAGATTTTGATGGAAATGGGCGTGGTTTTTGAATCAGTGTGACCTATAGAAATCAGTCCTTTTGTTGATTTACTACCAGATATCATACTCTGAATCAAGATTCTGGTACAAATGGGCTTGGGATTTGTAAGTCGGTGTCAGCTATAGAACTAGCTTGTTTTGTCGATATACCACCAGATATCATTCTCTAAATCCAGATTTCGATACAAATGGCCCTGGGAGTAATTGATCAGTGTCGCCTATAGAACTTGCTTATTTTGTTGATATACTACCAGATATCATACAGGGGGCCGTGGCCTTAGCGCAGTTGGTAGCGCATCTGCCTCTCATTCGAGAAGTCCCAGTTTGATACCAGACTTCGGCAAATACCCTCTTTGACAAAATTGTCATCCACCCATGGGTTTAGAATCGTTAACATACTATTCACTACCAGACATCATACTCTGAATCCAGATTTTGGTGCAAATGGACATGGTTGTTAACCAGTGTCACCTATAGAACTAGCTGACTTTGATGATTTTCTACCAAATATCATACTCTGTATCCAGATTTTGGAACAAATGTCCTGGGAGTTGTTAATCAGTGTCGCCTATAGAACTAGCTATCTTTGATGATTTTCTACCAAATATCATACTCTGAATCCAGATTTTGGTGCAAATGGTCATGGGAGTTGTTAATCAGTGTCGTCTATCGAACTAGCTTATTTTGTTGATATACTACAAGACATCATACTCTGAATCAAGATTTTGGTGCAAATGAGCCTGGGAGTTGTTAATCAGTGTCCCCTATATAGAACAAGTTTATTTTGTTGATTCATTACGAGATGTCATACTCTGAATCCAGTTTTTAGTACAAATGGGCTTGGGAGTTGTTAATCAGTGTCGCCTATAGAACTAGCTGATTTTGTTGATTAACTACCAGATATTTAATTTGAATCCAGATTTTGGTGCAAATTGGTCTGGGAGTTATTAATCAGTGTCATCTATAGAATTACCGTATTTCGTTGATTTACTACCAAATATCATACTCTGCATCCAGATTTTGATGCAAATGTGTCTGGGAGTTATTAATCAGTGTCACCTCTAGAACTAGCTCATTTTGTTGATTTACTAGCAAATATCATACTCTGAATCCAGTTTTTAGCTCCACTGGCCTTTCAGGCCAGCGGGCTATTGTCATGGCGATGTGTCCGTCGTGCGTCAGTGCGTCCGTGCGTCCGTAAACCTTTTCTTTAAAAATCTTCTCCTCAGAAACTACTGGATGGATTTCAACCAAACTTCACAGGAATGATCCTTGGATGACCCTCTCTCAGATTCCTTCAAAGAATTGTGATCGAACCAGAATAACCTGAGTTATCTGCCCTTGAATGTCAAAGATAGCTTGTTTTGACTTTATTTTTACTCTAAAATCTACAAATATCAACCAATCAAGACAAAACTTAGACAAAATATATATAAGCATAATATCCTGCCTGGGTGTAATTTTCAGCTTGATCGGAATTTTATATCATGAGTCATGTGCCCTTGAATTTGACAAAATTGCCATTTTCGACTATTTTGACTTTGACTTCACTCTAGCAACTACAAATATTGACTAATCAAGACACATCTTGTACAGAATATTGTTGACAATAAGATCTTGCCTTGGTATAATTTTCAGCTTGATCTAAATTCTACATCATGAGTTATGTGCCCTTGAAATTGACAAAAATGCTATTTTCGGCTCTATTTCGATTTGTTTTCACTCTAGTTAGTACAAATGGGCCTAGGAGTTGTTAACCAGTGTCGCCTATAGAACTAGCGTATTAGCTCACCTGAGCTCACCTTACATCTCATGGACCTCTAACAGAATACCCCAAACCATCAATTTACAAGCAAAGAAGCCCTATGTTGTGGGTTAAGGAATTTTCAAGTGAGGAATTCAGACAAATTTATTATAATTTAGAATGCCATTAATCCCTTAATCTCTGTTACACATTATCTTAATGCCTTAACTCTTTCCTAAAAAGAATTGGTTTTGATGTCCCTATTAGAAAAGTCTTGGGAAATTATTTAGTCAAATGAAGAATATACTGATAATCAGCATTTTCTCATTTTTCTCAATATTTCATGTGCTATATTGTTCATGAATCCTTTCTTGACCCTTGTCAATTTGCAACTCCTTTTAAATTGGAACAGTCTATTTTTTCTGTCTAGGTAAGGATTAAGCCCTTTTCTACCAAGGTTTAATCCCTTTCCAAATTGTTTCATAACAGAATGTCCTTATTTTCATGCCTTTGAACTTTGCAAAATTGCCAATGTCACTCTTGTCATCTTGGTTCAGGTGAGCGATATAGGACCATCATGGTCCTCTTGTCATTGTTGGTTTTCTATAGACAAGTAAGTTGCGAATTATTTTTTAAAGACTTCTCTTTTTCCAAGACCTGTCAGATTTTTTAGAACTACTCCTTACCATACTAACCTTATGTTTAGATGAAATTTGGGTTTTATCTTCTAGGTGTGTTCAAGCTTGAGTACGAAGTCACCTCGACTGGTTCACAACCCGAGTTATTATTCACGGATAACGACACCAACTACAAGAAACTATACGGAGTAAAGAACCAGTCTAGATTTGTTAAAGATGCATTCCATGACTACATTTTACACGGTAATGTAAAATATTGTACAGTATTGTATTGTATTGTATAATCACAAAACTCACGGAACAAACATACTTGAGCTGATATTTGGAAAAGGGCCTTTATTGCATTTAATATCAATATTTTTCTAGATAAATGTGTACCTTAGAAAAACATTTACCAACAAATACGCATCTTCAAAGCGGCTAAGATTTAGATGTTCAAATTTAGAAATAGCCGCTGACAACAAAATGCGTATTGATAAAGATACGTGTAGGATTTGTGCACAATATAGCACTGAGCATATCGGGTCAAAATAAGATCATTCTTGTTATATACATTTTCCTTTGTTGTCACAATTTGTGCCCCCCATATCGAAAGATCGGGGCGCATTGTTTTACTTATGTCCGTCCTCTTTCCGAAAGCTTAACATTGGCTATTTCGGGGACATCCGTGTTTTGCAAGTATTTTCTATCAGAGTGCGCCGAAACTTAAATACATGTAAGTTGTTCCCTAGAAATGCAATTGCCCTTGTTATTATGTACACTGTAGACAGGCTCTTAAAGATTATAAAAGCAAAACTCATTGCGTACTGTAAAACGATGATCAAAATTAAAGCAAAGATTCATAGATACATAAAGCATTTTGCCTTGGCCTAGCTGGTGTAAAATAATCTTTTTATTTTAATTGTTACAAATTGAGAGTTTACGGTTACCTGACAGTTACATATTAACCCTTTCCCAAACAAGACCAGGCCCGGTTTCTCGAAAAAACGTAAGTATAAACTCATGCTCAACTTCAAAGGAATACTCTCCAACGTTGAAGGGTATTCGATTGAAGTTCACGTGGATTTCGTGCGATTTGAGCACGGTGCTCAGATTTGAGCATGAGAACGTACCTAAGTTTTTTCGAGAAACCGGGGCCTGGTTTTGACGTCCTTAATAGAAAATGCTTGGGAAAACATTGAAACAAAAGAAGAAACTGCTGATAATCCAGCAGTTTCTCCTTTTGTCTCAATATTTTCTTTGCCATGTTTTACACAAATCCTATCTTTAATAACGTCAATCTTATCATTTTTTGGCAGTTTTTGAAGTGGATCACCCTAAAGTTTTGACGTTTGGGAAAGGGTTAATTGCGGTTTTCTAGGTAAAAAGGACGCAGTAAATCCAAAGCGGTACGGCACGAAGGTCGGTCTACATTACGTGTTCCAACTCGAACCCGGTACCTCCGCTGTAATCAAACTTAGGCTGTACCAGAGCGCCGAGGCTCCACCGCGGGGTCACACGTTCACAGAGGCCGGGTTTGATATGGTCTTCAGAGATAGGATAAATGAAACGAAGCTCTTTTATAAAGAGGTAGGTGCAACAGGTAATGCCAAATATAATCTAATATCTAAAAGTCCTGTCATTATATTATGGCACAGGTTATCAACGTTAAACTAAATATCGGAGTCTGAACTATATCATGTGCATGTGATGGATTCCAATCTACAAGATTCTAACCACTGCATGCCAAATTGTATCGAAAGTTTCACATTTTCTATATTAAAACGAATGGGTTTTATTTTAAAGATAAAACGCATCAACCTAAAGGTTGTTATTGTATGTGATATTTTAATAATCTTTTCTATACGATAAATACACAGAACAGATACACGGATTAGTCAGTCAGCAATTTGTATTTTATTACCAGATTTTTTGAAACAATGACTTCTTCTGGGATTACGATTCTAAAAAAGAACTTTAGCTAGAATACGTCTCTCTGTTGCAGGTTTTTCCTGAAGTGAATGGTAAAGAATATGAGATAGCGCTACAAGCGATAGCTGGTTTATTATGGAGTAAACAGTTCTACTATTATATAATTAATGGTATGTTTCAAATAACAGATCTAAAACTATTCTTGTTTTTGTCTTATGAGAAGAGTTTTAGTTTCAAGGTAGTTAAAACGTTGATAATAATAACGATAAGAATTTTGACAATTAACAAACACGTGTATCGTAGGCATATTGCACTCATTTAAAAGCAAAACAAAACTATCAAAAATATGTGAATTGAGAATTTATTAGTAGAAATATTGTAAGTGGAGATTTTAACGCGACTATTCACAGAATAGGGGGGTCGGGTTATTACGGACCTCCGTGCGACGACTTAATGACTTAGTAAAGTTATTTTGCGTTCAACTTTCATCTGCTTCTATCAATGCTATTGTTTTGAAACTTTGCATATGCTTCTGTGACAATATTATCAGCCTCTATGTAACGATTTCGTAGTCTAGCAATTAATTTAGTGAATGTTTTAGCCTTTTTCGGACTTATAAGTTATTGGTTTTTATGTGCAACCATCATATGTCTGTGATAAGATTGCTTCGGCTCGAGATATTGCTTTCAAACTTTGCACATGCTTCTGTGACCATAGGGCCTAATATCAACATCAAGGTAAATATTGTCACAAGTAATTTATTCATTTTTTACAATATTTGCCATTTTTTTTCCAGAATGGATGCAAGGTGACGAGAACCACCCCAAACCGTGTGAACAAAGAATCAAGTATGGACGAAATGTAGATTGGATCCACTTGTTTAACAGAGATATTATCTCCATGCCGGACAAATGGGAATATCCTTGGGTAATTATGTTTATTTATTGTTTATAGTTTATTGTGTTTTGAACAGAAACAGTTAAAAACGATTAAAAATCTTTTACTAGTGAGGGGCCATACCGCTAATCAGATATAGGGGAATCGGGTAGGTAAATGTGACTATCCAAGTGTTAAAGTTGTTTCTATGAATAGATTTTCAATGCAGCTATCCTACCTAAATTAAAAAAAAAATATCGATTCTCGTTTAACTTTGAACGTATTGATAGAGCAATTGTGCTACAAAATAAAGCAGTAAAGTACGATCCAATGAAAACAAGTTAATCAATTTCAATCATTACGTTAATATTCAATGAACTTTTTTGATCTTTCTAAGAATAATATACGGTATGCTCTCATGACATATTTCGGAAGGTGTCTTTTGTATAATTTCGCTTTGCAATCAGCGCCAATGTGTCTTTTCTAATAGATTTTATATCAGACCATTGGTCGAATAATATCACTATTAAATGCCATAATTTCTGCATCATTTTCAGTATGCATCCTGGGACCTTGCCTTCCATATGATACCCATGTCACTGGTCGACATCCAGTTTGCGAAATCCCAGTTAGTTTTGTTACTCAGGGAATGGTATATGCATCCAAACGGACAGGTAAAAATGAGACATAAAAATCAATATGGACATGAGAAATGGAATCTTGAGAAAACAATTGAAACTGATCAGAATGTGTCTTGGGGCAGTTTGATTTTGAAAAGGGACCCCGTTTCCGACCATAGCCACAATGGCTCATTGGTAGGTTTAGTCTGATTAGATTCCATATTACTCTTTAAAAGTTTTAGTGGGTAGAGAATCTATGAGCAATAAGTGATGAACCTAGATCTTGGTAAACACGGTCTGATCAAAATCCATGTTGGTCTAAATAGGCATATGAATGCATTCCTTTTAAATAACCGCTCGAATACCCGTATACTCAATGCACTTAACGTTAAAGAAAAACATTTTTAGCTCGACTTTTAGAAGAAAATGAGAGCTTATACTGTCACCCGGGCGTCGGCGTTGGCGTTTGCGTCGGCGTTGGCGTTGCAACCAAGGTTAAAGTTTTTTTCAAACATCAATAGCTTCCATACTATCAAAGGGAGTCAACCTAAACTTGGTATACTTATTCACCATCACACCCTCTACCTTACTATCAGGGCCCATGACCCTGGGACCACTCTATTTGAAGTTATACCCCCTTTATACTAAGCAACTTAGAAAGTCGAGCGCGCTGTCTTCGGACAGCTCTTGTTGAAAATATGAAAAGTATCAATCCTCGTAAGCCTCATCATTCAATGCAGCTAGATATGGATGGAAACTTTTCAGGTTTGGTCTAATATCAATTGCTGAATGGGAAATTACATGCCACACTTTCTTTGCTTTGGCATTTGATCATCGGGTTTTTTATTTGGTGTATTTTGACAAAAACTTTTATTGAGAATGACATAAGTAAATTAAGAATGCATTCCTGAGAATTTTTTGCACGTATAACACAAGCAGTTCGTTTGCTAAACTGACATTAGTGTGCTCATTTCTAACTAATTGCTATGTAAAAAGTAAAACGAAAATATTAATAATACGTAAATACCATAATCGTTGATTTCAAACAGTGTGTACATGTAGTAGTCCATTGCTTAATCACCTGTCTTTTAAGGAAAGAAATAAAGAATTACTGCAGTGTGAAAGAATTGTGCTAAACCTCATTGAAATCGAATAAAATGTTCAATCGATCCAATTTCAAAAATACTGCAAACTCCACTATTTTGTTTTGTTTTGTTCTTTTTTTCTTTCTTTGTTTTTAGCTCCACTGGCCGAAGGCCAGCGGGGCTTATGTCATGGCCCTGTGTCCGTCGTGCGTCCGTCCGTCCGTGCGTCCGTCCGTCCGTCCGTCCGTGCGTGCGTCAACTTTTTCTTTAAACATCTTCTTCTCCAAAACTACTAGACCAATTTCAACCAAACTTCACAGGAATATTCCTTGCATGAACCTTTACCAAATTCCTTCAAAAAATTAAATTCCGTGTAGAACTTGAATTTTAATTAAATTAATTAATTTAAATTTTCGAAAAATATTTAAAAAAAATTCTTCTCCAAAACTACTGGACCAATTTCAACCAAACTTCACAGAAATCTGCCTTGCATGAATCTCTACCAAATTCCTTCAAAAGAATAAAATCCGTGCAGAACTTGAATTTTAATTAATTTAATTGATTTAAATTTTCGAAAAATCTTTTAAAAAGCTTCTTCTCCAAAACTACTGGACCAATTTCAACCAAACTTCACAGGAATCTTCCTTGCATGAACCTTTTTCAAATTCCTTCAAAAAATTAAATTCCGTGTAGAATTTGAATTTTAATGAAATTAATTAATTTAAATTTTCGAAAAATCTTTTAAAAATCTTCCTCTCCAAAACTACTGGACCAATTTTAACCAAAATTCACAGGAAGCTTCCTTGTATGAAGCTCATCCAAATACATTCAAAAAATGAATTCTGTACAGAACTTATATTTCAATTAAATTAATTTAAATATTTGAAATATCTTTTAAAAGTATTCTTCTGCAAAACTACTGGACCAATTTCAACCAAACTTCACAGGAATCATCCTTGTATGCATCTTTTTCAAATCCATTTAAAAAAATTATGTGTAGAACTGAAGCTTAAATTTCAATTAATCAAATTAATTTTCATTTCCGAAAAATCTTTAAAAATCTTCTCCAAAATGACTTTTTGGATTTCTTTGTAATTTAGCCAGAATGTTCAATGTACAGTTCCCAATAAGATTCTTCGAAAAAATCGATTGGTTGAAAAATATGGCTGCTGTGGGCTGGGCTTTTTTTGCAATTTAAAACATATAGTAATTTTAATTTTTAAAACCTTTCTCCTCCATAACCACTGATTGGATTTCATTGTGGTGTAGCATGAATCTTCTTTGGATAGACCTCTATTGTGCTCCTTGAAGAATTTCGTAGTCTAAAAGTCTAAAGTCTAAAAGCCAGTGGAGCGATACAGGGCCATCATGGCCCTCTTGTTGTCTTCTTTCTTTCATTCTCAGGAATGCATTCTTTTCTTTTAGATTCCTGCGTACGAGTTTGCGTTTGATGACGTCAATCCTCCCGTCCACGCCTACGCTGTTTTGAAGGTGTACAAAGCCTCTGAGTTAAAGAGTACAAGAGATTTACACTTTCTTGCAAGATGTTTTCATAAACTTATCCTTAATTTCACATGGTAAGTTATAATGCAACATGGAGTGATATACAACGAATGCGGAAACAAATTAAAGTCAGTAGATGGACCAGTAGATTGATTAAAGATATATTTGCCTTTTCAATAGAGATATGTGTTTGTTTTGTCTAATAGAATCCCGTGCTTACAGAAATAAGTGATAGTGGGTGATTAAGGTCCTACAAAGAAAGCTTCAGTTTGTAAAGACTTACTTCATGTCTCTGTTTTATCTAGAAAAGAATATGTGATAATAGAGCCATTGCACAAAGAGAATACATTTATAATACCAAAGATTGTTGTTTGATAATATATATAAATTTATTATTGCAGTGATTGCACAGAATTTGTATTTTTCTGTAGGTGGGTGAACAGAAAGGATGTGACAGGCAAGAATATATTTTCTGGTGGATTCCTTGGTCTAGACAACATAGGGGTATTTGACAGGTCAAAACCTCTACCGACAGGCGGATCCCTTGCACAGGTTTGTTTGACCTTATCAATCATGACATGAAATACTTAAATGATATAAAAAAAATAACAAATATTATTTAGTGACATTTACAGGAAGATACATTGTCGTGAAATGTTAATTTTTGCAGCTTGATTATAAATATATTCTGTCATATTATTTTAAAAGAAATATGGAACCGTTTAAACATGTGAATTAAGATTTGACAGATATCTATCATGGACCACTAGAATCCATGCGCGGAAGGTCCTACGCAAGTTTCGGTAATTCAGTAAAATATAAAAAGATCATCCACATGAATGTATTATTGTATGAGAAGGATCCTAATTGGTTAAGATCTTTCAAATCATTTAACGACTGATTAGCCAAACAACAACTGACTATCTTTACAGGCTGACGCCACGGCCTGGATGAGTTTCTTCTGTTCCATTATGTTAGAGATAAGTTTGATCCTGGCACAGAAAGAGGCTATATACCAAGATATGGCCAGCAAGTTCTTCGAACATTTTATAGCCATTGTTGATGCTATGAACAATGTGGACAACGAAGGTACTCATTTCTTTAATGTTTGTTTTGAAGAAATAAAAACAAGCAGGCAATCAAGAACAAGATCAGACTGCACATTTGTGCAGGCTGATCTTATTCTATGATGCCTGCTTAATCGAAGGCTATCAATACAAGGGAATGGCACAAGTATTGACCGGTTATGCTATCTCTAAGTTTGTCAAGTTTGATCCGGGTACAGAAAGAGGCCATATACCAGGATATGGCTTGCAAGATCTTTGAGCATTTTATAGCCATTGATGATGCGATGAACAATGTGGACAACGAAGGTAAATGTTAATTTTGTTCTAACATCGCGTGTTATAACCACTGTATAAAATTGTCCAGAAATAAGAAATTCAGTTCTACTCATTAAACTCCGTCCAATGTAGAGTTTAACTAGAAAGAAATTGCAAACGTGTCAATTTATAAGCATTGCTAAGATATTAAGAAACGGGTCAATGATTCATTTCTATGTTATTTCTTTCATCACTTCTGCATTTCAGGGATTGATTTTAAACAAACAAAGTGTTCATCATATAAACAGAAGGAAAAACACTGAAAACTAGTTTGACCCTTTCGTTGTTCATAATGTATTAGAGATAGTTTAACTTTAATTTCTTGAAATAAAAATGTACATGTAATGTTATTTACTACATATTAGAAAACATATTGGATAGCCGTAAAATAATCTGTTTTACTAAAACCAAAATGATAATTTTGTTTCGTACAGGCCTATGGGACGAACAAGACGGATTCTATTACGACTTTGTCCGGAGTGAGAATGATTGTCGACCATTGAAAATCAAATCTATGGTCGGATTGGTACCGTTGTTTTGTACACTCGTTATCAAGGGATCGGACTTCAAAAAGTATCCAGGATTCAGGAAAAGGACGAAGTGGTTCATGGAGAATAGGAAGGACTTAGCAAAAGGAGTAAGTCTTTATTTAATCGTTTGTTTCTTTTCCTCCAATGGTATTATCCTTAAAACACTACAGTATGTTAGCCTCTCTGACAACTATCTAACAACCATCACTTTTCCTGTAAAAATGAGAAATTGAATCATAGATAGATTACAAAATGTCAGTAAGAATCTCGTTCTCATTCCCATAATAATTTTCAAATACGCCGTAATGCAAACAACTTATTTTTTTGTTGCAAGATCAAACGCAGAATTTTTCAAAGTAAAAGCGTTAACATTAAAAGGTTAGAAAATCATTCCGGATACTTATGAACAGCTCTCGTATGTTTCATACCTCGTAGTGTTTCAAAATAAGTTTTGCAAGAACGCCAATAATTAGTAGTTATGATAACATTAACATTAGAGAGAGAGTATGAAGAAGACCTTATTAGTTCCATAATACTAACCCAGTGGCGCACCTGGATTCATGTTACCACAATGTCCCATTACCTATTTTCACTCATCCTACTTCAGATCTCGTTTATGTGTCACGGTTCCGCATGTGATGATATGTTACTGGCGGTACTTAACAAAGAAAGGTTAGAGAGAATACTGACCCATCTCCTAGACGAGGACAAGTTTCTCTCTCCGTATGGAATACGGTCATTGTCGAAAGTAAGTGTTGGCTTGAAACATGACTCTGTTTTCAAAGCGAGGTAATAAAGGTGTTGAACCACTGAAATAAAGCTCACACGTTTGTGTCCCTTTCATTTACTGTAATCAATAGTGTATCTGACTGAGCGTGAACTTGATGAAGAACCTTGCTGCTTTCTCATTGTACGTTCAAGTTTGTCATAAAAAGGTCGCTTCTTACTTCTCGAATTTTAAAATTAATGTCCTTATAAATTAAATCATATACGCGGGGTATCGTGAATAGATATCTGATGTTTTAGGTATTTTTTTCAATATGCGTTTATGTTCCACAGGAGCACGAAAAGACACCGTTTGAACTCCACTGCGGTGCCAATACATACAGAGTTGGATACGAACCCGGTGAATCCGAGTCTAAACTGTTCGGTGGCAACAGTAATTGGAGGGGTCCCATCTGGCTACCGAGTAAGAATTAACCACCTTTCAACTGTATTCTTCTAAGACTACGTTATGGTTGATATTCCAGTCAGTTGGATGTCGTCGACAATATATAAAATACTACGTCGTATTTGACATACATATACATTATACAGGGTGTTTCATAATATGAATATTAAGGCAAGGCCTTAAAAGCGAGCGCAGCGAAGAAAGAACAGCATATCATCTCATAAGCAATAATTAATTGAATGGAAAGCCTTAAACATCGTCCTCTATCTTTAAATCTAAAAGCTGTTACAAACTGGCAGGGATATAATTTCTGTACAATACAAAACAGAAAATATTGAGACCAAAGAAGAAAATGCGGATTGTCAGCATTTCTTTCTTTTACCACAATATTTTCACAAGCCCTTGTCTGTTAGGCGCGTAAAATTAAAGTGTTGCAGGGTGTCCCTCTGGATCCGCCACTGTGTAACCACCACTACGACATTTGTCCAGACAAGTATTTTTGTTAACAAAGGACAATAACTATTAAAATATGATCGGTAGAGTAACAGTTCTTGTACACTTCACCATCTACATGGAGATCTATCCAACAATGCAGTTTCATGATTCTATCTTTAATACTTTTTGATTATGCTTTGGACTAGGTTTGAACACGGACGGACAGACAGGCTTATTCCAGTACATGTATATACCTCACAATAAATGAACTGGCAGAGCAGCCCATGCTAATCGAATGGAATGCTCTGCCAGGTCAATTCTCGTCCTCTATACCCCGAAAACATAATTATAACCATTGTTACTAAGAATGACTACAGGAGCAAATGGTCCACGCATAAAGATAACTTGCGTTTTGATCTAGACAAATCCACGGTGGGGATTTTGCATGATGGGATGGATAACGAATACGGACAAAATAATCTCGATTCTGGTAAGATATTTTGCAATAACTTCCTTATTTGTGCATCAATCTTCAAAAGGTTTGTTGCATGTACCCCGCCTTACCGAGCTCTTTCATCGGATGTATGACATATTAGATAACTCATGGTACTTTTTCCGAAATATTGTCCCAACCGACAAGAAAGCGAAATGGTAACGACTACGGCCAAATTAACCACGCTTCGGGTAAGAATTTGTGCAATAACTTTCTTATTTCTGTGTCAATTTTCAGGCGGTTTGTTGCATGTACTCCGTCTTATCGGGAAACTCCTTGTACTTTTCTCAAAAAACCGATCCCAAACGGCTAGAAAAAGGGCCTGAATTTTTTGTCGTTTTTCTGGTCGGTTGGGATCAATTTTTGGACAAAGTACAAGGATTCTAAAAACAAGTCATACATTTGAGGAAAGAGCTCACTAATGTGGGGTACATGCAACAAACCGCTTGAAATTTGACGCAGAAATAAGAAATTATTGCACAATTTCTTACCTGAAGCGAGGCAAATTTGTCCGTATTCGTTATCCATCCCATCATGCACAATCTCCACCGTGAAATCGCTCCGAAACAAAATCTATAAACTGGTTGAGTGATTAGGAAGGTTGTGGACAGAACAAGACATATGGAAAACATAAAAGTACCGAAAATGACTTTCTGCTCAAGATCGACTTTCTCAAATGAACCCTTATAGGCAAAATATAAACCCATTTCCAGACGGAATCTTTTTAAGGCGCGTTCCCATTGCTGATCAAACCAACTTGATCAAGCGATAGAGTACTGATCGAGCTTGGTCGGCAAGACTCTGAGTGATGATTTTTGGTCGGCAAAAATGATCGGGAATTAATTGACAAGAAATAAAGAAGTCTTGTAAAAACATTTGATCGAGTTTGATCGGGGAATTAGGCAATCAAGTTGATTTGGTCGGCAATGGGAACACGGCTTTAGACTTGTCCAAATTCAAAGATGTTGCAGACAGCAATTTTAAGTGGATAAAATTTTGCAGTTTTTTGGACTTTTGTGTTGTAGTATGATTGTGGAAAATGAGGAAATTGCTTGTCAGAAGCAATTTCTACATTTTTCAAAAGGTTTTCCAAGTCATTACCTTGTCGAAAGTCAAAAAGAGTCACCGTATGGTAATGGGTTAGGAGGGACAGACAGACACTCACAGACAACATATTATAAACAAAATGGATTCTTTCTTTGGATAGCTGGTACCGTTACTAAATTAGGTTTCTAAATTTGTAGATTAGTCTGCTGACTTGAAAAACTTTAACAGAAAAAAGAAAATATTGGTTATCTTCATTTTCTTCTTTTCTCACAATGCTTTACAAAATAAGTTTTATCTTTTGTTTTTTTATCAAAACCAGGTATCATCATGGAACATTTTTGTGACAAACAATGGAACAATTCAAGCTTTTCATACATATTTTTTGTATTTAATAATAAAAATACAAAACAATCCAAATCAATGATCTGCATATCACTGTTTGGTCTTCTCACTCTCGGTTATACCCTCATTCCACTCCTTTTCAATAGAAGATCAGGCTGAAAATGAAATTAAGAAGGCTTATTTATATGGAAATGAACATTGACCCTTTCCCCAAAACAAAATTTAAGGATGGTCCGATATTAAAGCTGCCACAGTCGACAAGATTAATGGTTGAAAAAGATAGAATAGGGGTAAGAAAATGTTGAGGAAAAAGGATGCTGATTATCAGCATTTACTTCTTTTGCTTCAAAGTTTTCCCAAGCCCTTTATTAAAAGGGATGTCAAAACTTAGGCATGGGTTTAATATTTTCCAAATACTGATCCCTTTCAGAATAGCTAGGAAATGCAAAATGACTGGATGGGAATAACACTTGTCACAAATCAAGGAATCAAGAACTGTTTTTAATACACTGGCCCTGGGTCCAAATTCCTTTTTTCACCTTTTCCAAATTTAGAAAATTTAAATCATTTATGGCGGATTCTTTGAAAGGAATAAGGTTTTATTCATTCATTTAGGAAAGATGAAAGTAAAAAAGAAACTATTGATAGCCAACATTTTCTCCCAATGTCTTATGTTTTCAGCCAGTAATGCCACTTTTCTGATTTAAAAGGTGACAGTTATGCCCTAAACTGCATTTCTCTTTTTATATCTCTTTTCAATTCATACAGTTTTTTGTCTGACAAAAGGCTTAGTTAACAAACCTGACACAAGCAACAGATAAAAAGAAAAAAAAACTTGATAAGTAAACATATACATTACTTACCAATGACACAATATATTCTCAGGTAGAATTACATGGCCATGAACATGCATCTCAGTAGAAATCTTGTGGGTGTCTTGAACTATCAACCAAACATTGCTTCACCTGCATTTGAAAAGATAATCACCATTATATATGTAAATAAAGATCTTTTAATCATCTTTACCAACCAACCCTTTCCAAACATCCAATTAACAGATCTGATCTATTCATATCTAAGACTATACATTTTTGATAAAAGGCATTTCATTGCCTCAATGTTTTTTTTTTGTTTTTTTTTTTTTTATTTTTTGGGGGGCCCGGGGGGGGGGAGGCAGTGGTTGATTCAGATGCAGTACGAAGGTTTAACCAAACAACCCTCTGTAGCTTTTAGTCAAATTAGGAAACAAACATCCTTTTCGTATATTCGAACCCCTTCGCAAAAATCCTGGCTTCGCCGCTGAAAAGGGGGGGGGGTCCGATGCATTTTGATTTATAAGGCAAAGCAATATTATACTCGATAACATTACAATTATTTGTTCTGCAGCACAGAATAAAAATGAATAGTTCTATGAGTATGAGATTTGCATTCTCACAACTTTCAGTGACAGACGAAATTCGATATGGTCTCATGATACGATAAATAAATCATGTCCGAATGTATGGTCACTTTTTTGAATATCGGCTGTTTTAATGACTAATCTGAATGTGATAGACAAATCTAATAAACAATCCATTGAATCTAAAACGAGTTCACGTGTTCATGTAATTATTTTCTTTCATAAACCAAAATACTCCCCAGTAGTTACAATTTCGTGTTTTGTTTACAAATGTCAAATTTCTTGCAATTTTCTGTTGAGTGACGTCATCATATTTTCTGTTGAGTGACGTCATCATATACGTCGTTTACTAATTCGGCGGAAAGGACCGAGATGTTCCGAATTTTCATTATCCGGTAGGAAATTCCTATTTTTGAAATTCAAATTCTCGACGATTGTCGATCATTTAAATGCTAAAACAGTTTTAAAAATAGTTTTTGTTGTCATTTTACCTCGTCGCTATTATCATTTGAGATATAATCTTATTTTTTTTGAAAATAGCCACGGAGTAAAACTTATTCATTTCGGCAAAATGATTTTGTGCATTTCCGTTTCCGGTAGTACGGTGAAAATTTTGTTCAACGTATGTAAAAAGATTTTTTTCACGTGTACCATAAAAGCTCGCTTCGCTCGCTAATATCTGTTACCATTACGAATAAATATAAATCATTGACTTTACATACAATATAGTTATGGTATACACCTTTTTAAATGGTACATATTAAAGTTTTGTTTCAATAAAAAATCAAGGGAAAATATTGACGTCATGATGTCTTTTTTGACGTCATCAAATTTGGGCAGTTTTTCAAAAATGGTGCTCTTCGTTAACGCACGGACGAAAGCTGTCAAACAGCTTGATCAATTATTTATCAATAATTGTCATCAGATTTATGAAAAAATAATATCCTGATGATGAAAATTCAACGCATATGCTTAGAGAAATCTGGCTTTGTCAGAACAGATAATTTCATTCTCACAATTTAGCAGTATTGACTTCCTTAAATCCATCAGTAATAACTGGACCCTTCTTTTTTGAGGACGAACATTGTGAGGTTTAGACAACTTTAAATAGAGTTCACTATCTGCATGAAATAAAGTAGAAATATGATTTTGCATTAAGCCTTTGATTCTGGCTGGATGTTGCGGCGCCCCCACTTCAAGGGAAAATATTGTGTAGATTGAGAAAACATTTAGGACACAATAGATTTCGTACAGGTCAAATAAAGTGTGGCTTTCGCACTTCCAAGACCTCACTTCGCTTGAACTTCTTCTTTGATATATCTGAACGAGCATGTACGTATAACTATGTTGCAATATCCATAAATGCATTTAAATAGTATTTCATGGTGAAAACAGAATATTCCTATGGACACGTGCAATTCGGCCATTACAAACATTAAGAAACAGTTTGACGTCATTTTGCAACATGGATGACGTCATCTGGAATGCTTTTTCAAATAACTGTACTTTTTAATGGGGTTGAATTGGTATCAATTCTGAACGCAAATATAATATTGTTATATGTCAAATAAAACTTTATTATGTCTATTTCTGCATTGTACATTTCATTTAAATTTACATTTCTTCATTAAGATATACTTAAGATTCGAAATGGTAACACATATTATGAAACACCCTGTACATACATTAAGAAGACAATTTTAAAGAAAACGAAAAGTATAAGAACAGTTATCTCAAATTTAGATTTTAGTTGTAGATTTGTGATAGAACACTTTCTTGATATATTTCTAACCATTACTTTGGTAAATTAAAACAAATATTCAGTGTAGATTTCAGGTACTTGCAGACTCCTCTTGTTATGCTTACTGTATAAAGCGAACGAATTACTACTAAAAGAGAATGACAAAAAAATAAATACATATGTTTGACATTTTCTAGTGAACTACCTGATCATCGAGAATCTGAAGCGGTTTGACTATTTCTACGGCGACAATTTGATGGTAGAATGTCCGACTGGATCGGGGAATAAGATGAGACTGAGAGATGTGGCTAGAGAACTGGCATCACGTCTGATCAAACTCTTCCTACCAGGCGAGAACAGCAAACGACCATGTCATGGTAGGTTGATTGTAACCATTTCCCTAACGGCAAAATTTGTATGTAATCCACTTCAAAAACTGCCACAAATGACAAAATTGTTGTTATTAAAGATAGGATTTGTGTAAAATATGGCATATAAAATATTGATACAAAGGAGAAACTGCTGGTTATCAGCAGTTTCTTCTTTTGTTTCAATGTTTTCCCAAACCTTTTCTGTTAGGGACGTCAAAAGCAGGTTTTGTTTGGGAGAGGGTTGATTTAACGGCCATGTCATGTTAGGTTGATTTTAAACGTCGATGCCATTGTAGGTTGATTTTAACCCTATCCCAAACAATTACTTTTTGAGGTCCTTAATAGAACAGGCTAATCATACTAAATGAAATCCGCAAACGACAATGCCATGATAGGTTGATATAAATATTTTCCCAAACAAGCATGTTACCAGCATTTTCTTATTTTGTATCATTGTTGTACCAAAATTATTCTTCAAGGCACATTAAAACACGGTCTTGTCTTAGAACGGATCACTCTTGAATGCCGATGCGGCCCTTTTTCGAGGTCCCACCTTAAACTCATTTATGAAACGAAAACGAATGTAAATTACTTTTTTTTAAAGAAATGTTACATAATCGTCGTTAGCAATTTTATAAAACGATTTGCTGCGTTTACCAAGGGAAATGTCCTGTTGTAGATTTAAAGGCAAAATGACGTGGACATGACCCATGGGAATGAGCCATTACCATAAACAAACATTTAATCATTGTAGTTTTGAAAATGATATGAATCTTTATTATCATTCAGCTACACTGCATTGATATTTGTAGCCGATTTAATCACATATTGCATATTATTCTTTATCTAGGGAAAGATCCTTTCTACTCGACTGATCCCAACTTCAAAGATCTGATCCTGTTCTATGAATATTTTCACGGAGACACTGGTCGAGGCTGTGGAGCAAGGTAATTCTTTTAAAAGTCGATAGTTTTTTTATATTAAAATATACCATCGGCCATTGATTCATTTTTATTTTTCATTGCGAATTTACTTTGATAATTTATTTTCAACCATTTATCTAAAATGTTATGAATATTGTCAGTTGCCATAAACACAGCCAAGTAATATCCCTATCCCATCAATGGTTGATTAATCATATACCTATGGGAAAGCAGCTAGATACGTTGAAGGATGTAGTTGTTGCACTGAAGAAAAGAAAATATTTTTTTTTCATCTTGTTCCCAATTTACAAATTTTGTTGTCTTACAGTGCTTATTCGCAGATTCGAAGAGTTTCGACGTTAGTGCATGTTTTTGTAGTTTCTTTTGATGCCTTTCGGCTTTTAGAAACAATCGCATTAAAGTTTTCTATGAAATCATTGTTGCAAATGTTTCGTTGCAGTCATCAGACCGGTTGGACAGCACTAATTGCTAACCTCTTGAAGTACGTGTCTAAAGAGGACGAGACGTGAGTCACGTGACGAGAGCTTATTAATTCTCGGGAATCTCCGTATCCAGTCGTAGACGGAAACGAGTGAATATTATACAGTGCCTTGATTCATTTATTTACTACATTTATACACGATTCATTAGATGAAATACATTAAATTATGTTAACCATAATATTTTGGACTAGCACAAATTGCAAACGATCAAATTATGGTCTGTCTTGAATTTGTATATTATAGTGCATAAAAGTCGAGAAAGAGTGAAGTTCGAGTTTTTAGATTCAGATTTCTGAATCCCTCTGTGTTTCCGACTTAACGTAAGACCCATGTCTTTATCATTATTTCTTTCATTAACATTTTAAAATACTTAATGTATGTGCCATTTTGTTTATACTAAGTTTGCCATTAGAACCATGGTTGAGAAGTCATTTCGTCCATGTTTGTTGTGCCATTTTTGTTTTCACTTTCATCGAAAAAGTTACCAAACGAGATCTAGTTTTGACGTTTTCCTTGGAAAAGGCTTTGAAAAACGTTTAAGCAAAAGAAGATAATGCTGTGAACCAGCATTTTCTCCCCATTGCCTCAATGTTTCAATGTTTTTATGTACAAAAGCAGCCTTATAAACATTCATTTTGTCATCTGCGACAGCTTTCAAATTTGAGCACACTGTTTTGCTAAGCACACTGTTTTGCCAGAATGTTGGCAATGCCGACCACACACTCAGAGGAGATTGAGAAAAGTAGAAAATGCAAATTAATATTCGTCATTTTTTTTTGCAAACGTGCATTTGTATAATAACTTGCACAGAAATGCAGTCATTTAAAATATATTCGTGAAATAAATCATATAAAGTGTGTTTTGATTAGTGCTAGAAGTTGGTGCATTCCAGCGGTGTCCGGTGATTTTGTATTTTAAGTACATGTATAATTGTTCGTGATATTTTATTTCCTTCTACATTTTCATGATGATACGTCACACTACTTTATTTTTCAAACAAAAGCATCGCCTTAGTTTTATTTGTACAAATTGTGCCTTAAGTTTACTACGAAAGGGATTTGTTTCGTCAGGTTTTATACTTAACTGCTCTCTTGTGGTTACTACAGTTCAAAAAACGTTTCAAGAGAACAACGTGGATCTTGATCAGTCTGTGTGTGTATTCAGGTTCATCTAGATCCATAACAGTATCAAATGTTACCAAACAAATTTCTGGCCTTTATTTACAAATATTTATATAATACGTATATCGTCGGTGTAAATGCAAAACCTCGTATGTCGATTCTTGCGATTTTCAAAGTATACCATGTAAAAAAAGTTTAGCAACACTGACTTTGTTAATTGAAAACGTGTATTTTCTGTGATATTTATTTCACAACCGTTATATACATTTTAGCATTATGCATTTACGCACAACATTTAGAGGTCGCTTTGTGGTAACGTTAAATATTGTGTTAGAAACGCTGTCTTGGCGTAGGTGAGGGGTCAAAATAAAAAGTTACACTAAAATTCAGTATCGATTTTGAGGTCATTTTCGAGCAAGAACAACAGTGAAACGTTTTCTAATCCACTTAAATTGTTTGTACACAGTATCAACGTTCACTATTTTATCAAGAGATTGTACGTCATTCGCGTCAATACGATCATGCACACTCCTTCCTTAAATGCACCGTATGTGCTCTATGGATGACAAATCAGAAAGAAAAGGATGATAATGGGAGTACATCAATGTTGTATACGCTTAATTTGGCTTAAAGCATTTAGGACTCTAAGCCAGTCAAGTCTGGTGCGTTCATGGTGTAGCATCAGGGAAATCACAACGTATGGTCAACGTCTAGTAATCGTTCATCTGTGCAGACGATCACGGATGGTAAGTGTGGATACTGTAAGTTGAAATGCCTGTGGAAGCCACTCGGAAGCTTTGGTGTGGATATGGAACATCTTTGCCGTAACGTTACTAAATTATGACGGTCATCTTCTCGTGGCCTTTTTCTACGACGTCCTTGACCGGGACTATCTAAAACCACAAAAATTGACTAGCATAGCATCCTTAAACTGTTACTTATGCTTTGAGATGCGCAAAATTCAAAAAGACATCTTTATCGCCGCTACTGACACGTAGAAACACATTAGCGATATAACGTCCTTCTAACGTAAGTCCATGGCGTAGTCCCACAGTGTTGCAAAAAAATCTTTTTAGTGGCCTTTTTCATACTGGTCAAAGACACTTATGTTCACACCTAAATGTTTTCTAGAATTATGCTCCATACTCATGAATAACATGGCAGACATGAAAACCGGAAATGCGCATCTGGAGTGCGAGACGCACGCGATGGCGGTATAAAATTCATCTGTTTGTGTCCTCTAGTTATAATATATCGTGTAAACGTTTGAGTTTATGTTAAAACAAAAATATTTTGGTTACTCCAGATAGTTGCTAAACTTTTTTTACTATGTATACAAACTTGTGTGCCCAATTACAGACAAATCTTGCAGGTTTCGAGATTTTTACAGATCAGTATTGATGACAAATCATTTGTGAACAATATGTCTAAATTTCAAGTAAAACATTCCAGTTTGGGAATGTTTTGAATCTACAACTTTCTTTATTTTGATACACTAGATAATAATGACAAAGTCTAAGATTCCATAATTTGATATCATCTTTAAGGTAGTCTTTCTGAAATTGACACGACGTCAGAAATTAGGAAACATTCGGTGGTACCAGGGGCCCGTATTACTAACGATCGTACGTTTGATTTTTGCATAATTACTTGTAACAACAGCCCTGATTGGCTCAGTCGGATTTCTCGTGCAAACAGATGTCTTGTTACACAGTTTGCAAAAAAAATGATCATATTAAGATGTTTAGTAATACGGGGCCCTGATCTCTACGGTTATATATTGTAATAGAAGAAATAACTTGACGCCCTTTGTTCCCACGTGTTTACGAACGTCTTGACGAAAGATTCCAACCACCCGAACGATGACTTTGTCACATTATGAATAATGCTATATCGTCATTTTCAACACAAACATTGTAACTGCAACTTCATACAAGCTGCAGTTACGAGGTTTTAGTTGAAAAGCATCGATATGTTATGTTATGGTGCACTGTGTTATAGTTTGCTATGTTATGTTACGCAGATTTCTTTGTACTTTGTTTTTCTGTTATTCTATGTTGGTCTGTTGAACAAATGATAATAAAATGTGTTTTCAAATTAAGCTGTGTTTTAATTCTATTCCAGAAACCCTTTAGTTTTTGGTTACTTAGATAAATGGTACTTTGGTGCCAAACATAAAACCTTGTAAAAATAGATATTCACAAAATGTTGTAAGGATTGACCAATCTGTATTGGTACATCATTTCTGCGCAGTGAAAAGTTAATTTAGTACTTCTAAATCAAATTGTATCTTTTTAGCGAGTCGGGATTTTATATCCGGGGAGCTAATGTCACAGCCCTATTGTTGGCGTCCCGTCCAGTCTAGTTCAGTCGCGTCTTCACTTGGAAAACTTTAACCTGGTCTATATCTCAGGCACTATTAAAGATAAAGCCTTGATATTTCACACATTGATACTTCCCACCCTTTGATTTAAGACCATGACCTTTTACCCTGTGACATTGAGCTTGCAGTTTGACATACTTTCTAAAAAAAAGCTTTAACATGGCCTATACATAATGGGCTATTATTAGTATCTCATACATGTATACCTCCTGTCAAGACCTTTCATTTGGGACCACGACTCTTGACCTTGTGACTTTGACCTTGGAGTTCGACCTACTTATAAAGAAAATTAAGGTGTTTTTGTGACAGGCTCTCGTATCTAGGCGAGATACGTTGACCGCGGACAACTCTTGTTTAACTGCATGCATCTTCCAATTCTTTTGGGAAACTGGTCATCGATATGCAAGTAAAAAAGAAGAAAAACAGTATCAAAACAAGAGCAACGCTGGGCGTGGCATTATACGCCCGAAGCTCAGAAATAAATGGGTGATGTTTTGAACTTTTTATTGATCCTAATGATGTATTTTCTAGCAAACACTATAGTATATTGTATTTATTATGATGGTAGTGTTTGTCTTGTTTTGATTTTCTATTTGTCTTTGGGAATGCGCTCTGCACATCCTAGCTATGAGATCTATACACCTGTGAAGTTTCAAGACCAAAGGCTTTATAGTTTCAGAGCTATGGACCGGACTCGAATTTGCTAAATGAATCAAACAAAGGGCAATAACTCACAAATTACAAATGGTAGAGTTGTGGTTCTTGCGCCCTGCACACCCTAGCTATGAGATCTATACACCTGTGAAATTTTAAGACCATAGCCCTTATAGTTTGAAAGTTATGGACCGGGCACGAATCTGCTAACGGACAGACAGACGGACAGACGGACATTCCAACATTTCAGGATTAAGCGCTTTTTACTTTGATCTTTATGTAGAAAAGTGCAATGGCATGGTTTAAGAGGTTTGTTCTTTATTTCATATAAATTATGGACGGATTGAACCACATAAACACCATGAGGTTTGCCCGGACAGACAGACAGACGGACAGACAAACGATGCAGACGATAACATAATACGACCCTTCGGGCGTATAATGAGCGTGGGGCATAGAAAAATGTGTTGCACCAAAAGACTTCGCTTAGTCAGGCTGTCCATACGTTGTATAAATGTAATTATTGCTGTCCATACGTAATGAAATTCACTTGCCGTCGACATTATTCGGGCGACGTCGTAAGCACTCGGCAGTGGGAGCTGTTTGGAATCTCATTAGAGTTTGATTACCTTAAGAGGTTTTGGAAACAAACTTAATCTTAGCTCGGTAAGAAAATCCCAAGTTAAAGTCTGTGAGTTAATAGGGAACGATTTTTCCAGTTAATTGTGACGTAACTTCAAACAATAGTATTTCGGTAGGTGTTGTTTTAAAATCTCGTAACTACGGCTTGATTCAAGCCGTAGTTACGATACTTTATAACAACACCGACGTTGTATCAAAACATAACGATAAACCAAGTCTATTTTAGCTCAAAATTATTTGCTGTTAGGTGGACTGTTCATGCATGTGCACAAACTATTTAGTACATTATGTACTTGCATTAAAGAAGTTGTGAATGTAGTTTTCCGTTTTCAAAGGTTCATTATTCAGATTGCCGATTCTGCATGATCAAAAGAACCATATTCGCATGTGCGTATGAATATAAAACACGTTCGTAATTATGTTTTATCATTGTCTTATCTTTGTGTGACAATCCCGTATTTGAAATTTGTCACGTTTTCGACAAGTCGACTACTCTAATAAAGAACACTATTTATCCAAAGGCCCTTAGACATCTGCAGTGTTATAGGTGTCGATCGTTAGATCAACCCTCGTCCGGTTGACTTTTAATTTTAAATTTATGTTAAAACAAATTGCAAATTTAACCCTTTCCCAAACCAGTATCTAGTCTGAGATATTGCTCACTTGTGAGCCAGGTAATTTTTAGCTCGACTTTTCGAAGAAAATGAGAGCTGTCACCCGAGCGTCGGTGTTGGCGTTGGCGTTGGCGTCGGCGTTGGCGTTGGCGTCGGCGTTGCAACAAAGGTTAAAGTTTTTTCAAACATCAATAAATTCCATACTATCAAAGGGATTCAACCCAAACTTAGAATACTTATTCACCATCACACCCTCTACCTTACTACAAGGGCCCATGATCCTGGCTCCACTATATTTGGAGTTATGCCCCCTTTATACTAAGCACTTAGAAAGTCGAGCGCGCTGTCTTCGGACAGCTCTTGTTATAATGTATTGAGGAGTATTTGCTCCCTAGAATGAAACGGTAAGATATTATAGCTCACGATAATTGGCCTGGCAGAGCAGCCATAGCCAATAGGCTGGGATACTTTGCCAGGTCATTTCTCGTGAGGTATAGGATGGAACAATATGCAAACTAACAAATACAAAAAATATGGAAGTTAGTATGGATATGATTTCTATGCAGTTTAACATTAGATAATATGGAGACATTAAGAGAATCTATACTGCTGATATTCAGTATTTTTCTCCTTTCCCTCGGTGTATTTTAGGGATTTTGCTATTAGAGACGTCATAATCAGGCTCTTTTGAGAAAGGATTTACAGACCTTTCAAATAATTCATTTCAATCTTTGCTGTAATAACTATGAAGAAAGCAGAAAGTGTGTATTTAGATCAGACCGTCTGTCTGTACAGGCTGATCTTAGCCTATACTGTCTAGTGAAGCTTTGCTCACAACAGGAATATGACGCAAACTACATGAGAAGGGGATTAATAAAATTTGTTTTAAAAATTGAATAATGACACTAAAAAGACTTTGCATCGGAAGCGACAAATATTCCTTTGTATAAAAAAGACGCATCACACGAAGAACCATTTCATAGATATTTTTGCATATTTTACTTTTTCTATCTGAAAGAGTATATTTTCCTATGAAAATTCTGAAAATTTCTAGCCAAAATAGTGGTCAGTTTACGAGGAATTCATTTTTGTTATAATTAAACTAGTTGATGTTTACCACAGTTCAGATTAAAAATGGAATTTGTCATTTCCGTCTGATCTTTAAAAGCATTTTATTGACTAATAAGCAGCAATCTTGCCATCAAGATATACATTTGTACCTTTAAAAATGAAATGGGAATTTCTCTTATAGGTCAAGTTTAATTGACATCATTTTTTCTCAATTCAGGCTGCTTAGTTAAAACGTACGATTTTAAACACGGCCATATGCCCACTCTGTCAATAAGACTTATTTCTTTTATCAAACAGTCAACATCTAGTACGTCACTTAGTGCAGACGAAATCGTCCGATGTTTTTAAGGGCTCGAAAACCATTTAAACCTTTCCGAAACAACAAAACTGTTCGATGGATTTTTAAATGGGATAAAGACAAAACAGTTATTGATACGAAATATGGCAAATTTGCCAAAATATAAAAGGCCTCTAAAGAAAAGAAGGAAATGGTGATTATCAGCATTTCCTTCTTCTCTTGCGATGCTTTTCATAGCTGATTCAGTAGGGGTCGCTAAGAGCAGGGATAGTATAGAAAAGAGTAAATCCATATTGTGAAATAATGTATTCTCCAGCATGTCTATTTAAAATCCACAGTCTTAAAACATTATTAATTTCTCATCATGCCTTACTTGACCAAAAATAAGAACAAGATGCACTGGCATATTGCTCTAAACAAGTCACCACTTTTCTTCCAAAACTTAATAACTTCAGCCTCTCTTTTAAAAGCAAGCTGTTGTTATGGAGTTATTTTATTGGAGAAAGTAGCGTATGTGCTTTCAAATAATAGATCTATTGAATATGGAAAATGTTTCTTAATGCGAAATTTAAAACAAATATGGATCCACATCGGACTGCATATATGCAAGATCCACACAGTCCATCTTATAACTCGTCCTCCCCATACTTTTATCCCATTACCAGACAGGAAAATTTTGAAAGACTTGACCAAATTCAAGATGCTCCAGACGCCAATTTCAAGTTAATCAAATTTTACATATTATGGTATTTTATGAAAGAAAACATTGTTTGAAATGAAGAAATTGCTTACCACAAGCAATTTCTTCATTTTCAACTATGTTTTCTGACACTTTAATTTAAGGTAGAATACCCGTAATGAGATTCGACATCGGAATCATTCGGGTGACGTCAAAAACATTCGTCCCTGGAACTTTCACCGCCGAATGTTTACGACCACGCCTTAATAGGTTCGGATACGTAACGACGCCGTTCGAAAAAAGGCCGATGTTTCATTAATTTCAAAGTGGCCATCTTACGGGTATTCTACCTTAATCGGGCGTCAAACATGACATTATGTTGTAATGGGTTAAACAGAATCATTGGTCTTGATCAAATTCTACTCGGGATCTTACTCGTGTGACGTCTCACAATCGTCTCGAATGATATAAGACTCCTTTTACAAATATCCTAGTTCGAAGAAAAATCGTGCCACTACGTACCACAAACAACCCGTAGGTATAGGGGACTGGGGCTCAACTCGGTCGAAAATGCCGAATTTTGCTTATCTTACACTGAACCTTTAGGAACAAGCCAATCTAGCCCCCATCCCTATATTCAGACACTGGCCCGGACAGGGGCTTTACCCTCTTTCCCGCAATTGCTTCCTACGGACAAGCCAAACAAAACATTTTTGACGTCCCTGGTAGAAATTGTTTGGGGAAACAGAACGTGTTACATGTATATTCTATTCTATAAGGAATACCTTAACCAGGCCCCTGTTTCTCGAAAAAAACTTAAGTACGTTCTCAGATTCAAATCTTACCACCGTACTCAAATCACACGAAATCCACTTGAACTTCAATCCAATACCCCTCAACGTTGGATAGTATTCCATTGAAGTTGAGCATGTATTCATGAGTATGCATTTAAGGGCCAGGTCTTATCTAAGAAATGTTAAAAAAAAGTCCTGTCCTTGCAAGGCTGCAAGTACTATTCCATCATAGTGAACCGAGGTCGAATCGTTCACAACTTTGAATAAACAGTTTGACCCAACCCACCGCATCATTATTCGAGCTTGCATTCATAAACCACTTCCCAAACAAGTCGTTGCTTTGACGTCCTTATAAGAGATATATCAATTTTTATAGTTATTTCAAGAAATGGAGAAA
The DNA here is from genome assembly GCA_963680895.1 of Fragum sueziense. Taxonomy (NCBI): domain Eukaryota; kingdom Metazoa; phylum Mollusca; class Bivalvia; order Cardiida; family Cardiidae; genus Fragum; species Fragum sueziense. The sequence goes on from OY804603.1 coordinate 6,754,502, forward strand.
TGCACAAAACCAGCATCTACCCCTCATTTTCTTCATTGCTTTTAATAATATAGGAGTCCTTTTTATTCTTTTGCCTACAGCATCAACTAATTCAAAAAGTCTTAAACTTTGTCGGTTTGGAAAGGGTTAAATGTTGATCATAATATAAAGTGAACTGTCTCATGATGTTAGATTCATTTTCAAACTTGATGTACAGGTTATCAAGTCAGTTTGCTGAAGCGTTCTTGAAAAAGGATGAAAGCAACGATTCAAATAGCGGACTATATAGTCCTTGGCGCAACGGTTTTGTTGTCTTTAATAACCGGGTTGTACTACGCCATCAAGGAACGAAATAAAACTTCTGTCAAAAGGTATACAATTTACTTATTAGCTAGCCGAACTTTTAATTAATTACCGATTACGTATTATCGCAGGATTTTTTTGTATTTTCCTGTTAACCAAAACTGCATACTGGTAGATCTACAAATACAAATGGATTGCAGACTGTGTGTAATGTTACATATAATTGAAATATAATTAGTTACGTATCTGATCATATTTCATCATCCATTCTCTACATTCTATCGCTAATTGTTGGCTTAAAGAAAATAAATAATACAAAGTCACTTATCTTTACAGGTACCATCTTGGGGATGGCAAGCTAAAGGCGTTACCAGTCGCTCTATCCCTATTGGTCACCTTCGAGTCCTCCATTTTCTTCCTCGGATATCCGGCGGAAGTTTACGTCCACGGATTTCTTTTCTGGCTGGCTAACATCGGACTGTTCATCGGCTTTTCCAACTTATTATGGACATCAGTCCCGCTATTCTTTCCACTGAAAATCACGAGTGTTTACGAATATCTGGAAGCGAGGTATGGGGAATCCGACATTAGACGTTTCGCAACGTTCCTAAGCAGTTTGTCGATGGTGTTGTACGCTGGTATCGTTCTCTATGGCGCCGGAACAGCCTTGGAGTCGGTGACCCACATACCAACATGGGCGTTTATAGTGGGTATGAGTGTTATCGCCCTGATATATACGGCTTCAGGGGGCCTTAAAGCCGTGGTAGCCACTGACGTCATACAGGGTATCATCATGTTGACCGCCATCATTGCGATCGTTATCAAAGGTACGATGGACGTCGGTGGAGTTTCAGAGGTGTTGGAGATAAATAGGTCGTCAGGTAGATTAAAGCTGATTGATTTCAATCCAGATCCTATGATTAGGCATACGTTTTGGACGCTCGTAGTCGGCGGTGGTATCCGGGCGCTTGCTATATCATTTAAACAGCCATCTGTACAACGGCTAAATTCGACCGCATCTCAAACCGAAGCCAGAAAGGTTGTGTATATGGCACTACCTGCGTTTGTGATTCTTCAAATATTCGTCATGTACGAAGGACTCGTGGCTTATGCATACTTTTCCAACAAAGGTTGTGACCCGCTGGCAGCCGGAGATATCAAAAATCCAAACCAAGTCATATCATACACAGTATTGGACATGTTTAAAACAACAAGTGGATTACCCGGACTATTTCTTGGTGCGTTAGGAAGTGCATCACTTAGTACCATTTCGTCGTTACTAAGCAGTGTCTCAGCTGTGGTTTCGGAAGATTTAGTTAAACCGAATTGGAAAGGTGTCACCGATGCCCAACTAACGAGAATATCGAAGGTTATAGTCATTCTGACCGGGGCTGTCTGCGCTGGTATAGCAATAATGATGGGCTCGGTTAAAGGACCGTTACCACAGATAGCCTCAAGCTTTATTGGTTCTGTCGACGCTCCATTGACCGCGCTGTTCTTTATGGCTGTCTATTGCAAGTTTGCTACCAAGAGAGGCGTTATGATCGGTGCCTTCGTTGGTCTCATATTCGGTGGATGGATTTCTGGCGGTTATAACTTTTCGTCTGGGCGGAAAAGGACCCCTTGGCTACCACTTGGACCTACAGATAAATGTCCGAATATGAACACGACAACCTTTTTATACAATTCAACGTCCGCTTTAGAAACAACACCTATTATAGACTTTGGATCTTTTAACACGTCTTTAGATATTACTCAACTATATTCAGTTTCAGAAACAACAATTGCTGCTTCCGAAACTGAACAAATTATCACTGGAATCAATAAGTTGTATTCAATATCTTACAAGTATTTTCCGGCCATGATTATGATTCTTACTTTCATAGTTGGATTAACGGTAAGCAAGTTTACAAAATCAGACAGACCCGTACCTGACCATCTAGTTCTGTCATTTCGGAGGCAGTTTCTGTGCTGCTTTGGAAAAAGTAAAAGTAAGGAAAAGAAAGATGTGCTGCTAGATAACGTGCACGTCTAATGGTAAATAAGACTTATTACTGACCACAGGATCGTCATTTTGGCAAGCCAATGGTGGAATCTACGACGTAACGTCGTTTCTGTATTTACCCTTGGCGTATTTAGTCCAATTTTTTGGTCTCCTGAAAGTCTCGCTGGAACCAACCAGATGACTCGATGAATATATTTGTTATGAGTAAACAACTAATGACAACATGCGGGAAAATGCATTGTATTTGCAACACAAAAACGCGAAGATTGGCGATTTTTCCTAAGAATTTTACTACAATAGACAGCAATATAATATTTTTATTCGATGAACTATAATACTTGCGTCAACTCGACCCAAAAGTAGCTAACTTTCACCTAGCCCGTATGCCGTAGAACGCGAAAGAAAACGCGCGTTAAATGACGTCACCAATAATGGACGAAATAACGTCAAATGCGTTCAGAACGCGAAGTTTGATTGGTTGCTTCTCCATAACGACCAGCAGGACAATCGCTAGGCGGCGTTTCGTGATTTCAACAAAATCGGACTAGATCCGCCAAGGGTGAACACAGACGTAGACCTGTGGGTTCAACCTTGGCTAGCGAAGACGCAGGTTAGCCAGTATTGTGTCTTTTTATCTCGGCCGCGGCCTTAGCGCAGTTGGTAGCGCATCTGACCCTCATACGAGAGGTCCCGGGTTCGATACCCGGCCGCGGCTAATACCCTTTCTGACAAAATTGTCACCCACCAATGGGTTTGAAATCGTTAACCTAAGTGGGCGAGCAGCTGGAGGCTCGGTAAGGGTGTTGTCGTAGTACTGGTTTTAGAAACAACAGGAATCCATGGGTAGGTGCTCCAGCCGCCGCGATATGACCCTGGTAGTTGAAAACGGCGTAAAACCCCAATAAACTCAAACTTTTTATCTCAATATCTTCTGTGCTTTTAATGTATCATTCACAAAGACTTTACTATCCCAATCCATTTCATTATCTGCAGCAGCTTTCAAATTTCTTAGTTTTGCTATATCGCATTCTAAGATGTCGAGTTTAATACATTTCGTAATTGGCTAACTGCTGTGAAATTCATCCAGACAGAATAAAAATGTTAAACAAGAGGACCATGATGGTCCTATATCGCTCACCTGAACATAGGTGACATGAGCAAAAATGGTAATTTTGTCAATTGAAAAGGCATATAACTAAGGACTTTCTGTTATGATCAGAAGCTACAGCATAGGGATAATTATTTGAGAAAAGATTGTCTTATAATTTGAGAAAAGATTGTCAAACACTGCCCTCTTTATCATATTTATATGGAACCCAGTCAACCCACAACATAGGGGAACTAATCACTGAGCAGATACAATTTGATTCAGATTAAATCTTTTCCTAACAGCATAACATCAGAGCAGTAGAATTAAAATCTGCTGTAACTAACAAAACAGAATGTTGAGCAAGACTGCATTTGTGTACAAAAGTGGCCAGAAAATAATGAGGCAAAAGATGCAAATATAGGCTATCAGCATTTTCTCCTTTTGCTATAACATTTTCCCAGCATTTTCAATCTGTGAGCCAAAACCTGCTTAATCCCTTCCCAAACTGAAAAGGAATAGACTGTTCCAATTAACCCTTTCCAAAACAAGACCTGGTTTTGACGTCCCTAATAGAAAATGCTTGGGAAAAGATTGAGACAAAAGAAGAAACTGCTGATAACCAGCAGTCTCTCCATTTGTCTCAATATTTTATGTGCTATATTTTACACAAATCCTGTCTTTGTCGACTTTGATTTTGACGTCTGTAGTGGATTTCTAATTGGAAAAATTACACTTGTGTCGTTTGGGAAAGGGTTAAAAAAAAAGAACATAAAATTGATATGGATAAAGAAAGGATTCATGCACAATAAAGCAGATAAAATATTGAGACAAAGGGAGAAAATTACTGATTATCAGCCTTTTCTTCATTTGACTCAATATTTTCCCAAGCCTTTTTCTAATTATTTAGGGATGTCAAACCAGGCATTTTCAGGAAAGGGTTTAATCAAATAAAAGAGGTTAAGGGCTTTCCTAATTGTAAAATATCTTTCAATGTTTATCAAACCCTGTGATGAGGGTATTCATTTGAATGATCTAACCAAAACTATTTAAATGAGTACCAACAACAAAGGATAGTTTAAATAACAAATAGAATTGTATTTACCCCTTTTATCCTGCAGCTCCCCATTCTGTAAACATATGTCCGTCTAAAGTAAACATTTCCCGTATTTGTTGATATTATGGGGATTAGACCTATCCCCAGTGGGGGATCAAAACCTCGTAACTCCAGCTTTGTCGAGCTGTAGTTATGAGGTTTAGACTCCCACTAACCATATTATACCTGGTTGATTTTTTAAGAATTTTCTTAGGATTTCTGGAAGTCTGACCCTGCCACACCCACATTTTTTGACATATCTTAAAATTTGTGGACAAATTTTCAAAAGAGTCATTAAAAGAACATTTCTGCCAAGTTTGGTTCAAATTGGCCCAATGGTTGATTTTTAAAGAATTTTCTTAAGATTTATAAGCCCCGCCCTGCCACGCCCACATTTTTTGCCCAATCAAAAATCCGCGAACAAGTTTTGAGAAGGGTCACTCAAGGAACATTCCTGCCAAGTTTGGTAAAAATTGGCCCAATGGTATAGGAGGAGAAGATGTTGAAAGAAATTGTGGACGGACGGACGGACAGACGGACGGACGGACGGACGGACGACGGACGGTGAGCGACCACAATAGCTCACCTTGAGCACTTTGTGCTCAGGTGAGCTAAAAACAACCAAAGTTTCCTTTTATTATCTCTTGATTTTCGTATATTTCTCCTATTTTTATCTGTTATTTCTTGTGTTATAATCCCCCTTTTTTAAACTTTGTTTATCAGCTCATTTTCAAGTAAACACGTTCAACGATGGTTTAGAAATATCGCACTTACAGAATTTTTGTGCTAAACCCTAGATAATCAGCACGCAATGGTTTCATTCAAGCACGAAACCCGATGATAAATGCACCAGCGTATGCGATTTGTTTTCTTTGAATTAAATCCCAATAGAATGTCAAATTAATTAGATACGTTGCGTATATACTTTATATATATATGTGACCTGTCGCGCTAAAAGGTACAATCCTGAAATTCCACAAACCCTATATCAGATATTATCGTCTGTGGAAAGTCGAAACCTCGTAACTCCAGATTATTCAAGCTGTAGTTACGAGGTTTTGACTCCCCGCTTACGTTATGCATCATGGGAATGATAAATCTATGGACAAATGCCTCGCTTCAGGTAAAACATTTTTGCAATACTTTATTCAATAACTTTTTTGTTTAGAACTGCGTCAATTCCCAAACGGTTTATTGTATGTACCCCGCCTTACCGGTTCTTTCCTCTGATGCATGACTTACTTAAAGGGACATTTCATTCCAATTTCATTTTTTTAAAGTATGTCTTGATGCCAAGATTGGTTATTCTAATGAATACAAGACAAATTTGTGATGCATAGCATCAAAGTAGCCGACAATATTTTGGTTAACATCAATTAAAAGTGTATGTGCGTGTCAACATGGTGATATGAGCAATGAAATATTCACTAATTGCCAATATGATATAGGAAAACAATGAACGTTGTGATCATACATGGATACTGATCAGCTCCTACAAATGTATAGTCTGATCAAGATACATGCTTCACTTGCAGCTTCTTCCCATTTGTAGTCAGTTAAAGAGCAATATAGATCTAGACCTTACTGCAATAAGCTGCTATACAGACTGATCTGGACACATTTTGGGTATTATTTCATATTTGGTAAATTTCTCATGGTCGGGGTTTTAACACATGAACCTTAATACCAATTTATCACAAGCGGAACATTGACCACCCATGAAAACATGTGGATGTGCGGACTGCCGCTATTCTGAAACTCAACGCGAGCAAAGTAGTCCACTATTTCGCCAAGAGGTTTGGAGTCTGAGAGAATAACATTTTTCATCAAAAATCGAAATCTCCTCTAAAAATGTGTAGCAGTAAGAACTGGGTCATTTCGCACTAACCTATAAAATGTTTTTCCGAAAGCATCATCAAAGCCCAAACCTTCCAAAGTCATGCCTAATTCTAGCCAATGCAAGTCATCAGCAGATAAAGTCAAAAATAGAGTAGGAGGAATAAACACCGAAACACGAACAGTAAGTCATACAACATATTTTTGAAATATGCAACAGCCCCTTTAATTTTTTTCATAAATATATATGAATTCTCAAGAAGTTCTGGTTTCTCTTTAAATTCCTTAAATTCCCAAAAGAAACCGGTTGAGAACAGTTATTGTGTGAATGAGTTATTTTCATACGAATATTAATAGCTGACTTTAAGCAGGATAAATCATATGCAACAGCTGTATGTAAAAGATATGTGATATTTTTTCGAAATCTTGAGTCATAATTGTACAGTCTTGTCCTGAAGTACATATTAGGATTAAATTTTAGAGGCCTTTCAGGATTAACCTTAAAACCATTACGTCCTAAAGGGAAAAGCCAAGGAAAAGCCATTTCCTCACCGCTGCATGTTTCCAAAGCATTTATAGTAGAATTAGTATTGGGGTAATATTGATATGTTGATTACTCAATACATCATTCAGGAAACAGTTTCTAGATGGATTCACAGGCACCATAACACATTCTTCTATTTCGTGATTCAAAATATCCTGTTCATTGTGTAGATTTGAACATGTATTACTGTTGTCATCTAAATTTAGGCTTACGTTGCAATACAGAGGATTGTTTTCTAATAGCCATTGCAAAGCACGTTTAAACACTGAAACTGTATGACTATATTCACAGCTTTAGGGTGCAATGCTGTGTTTTCAAATGTAACTGTTATATGCGAAACATCATCATTGAAGGGTAATTTATTAATAATATCTCTAGTTTGTGCAGGCAAATTTAAAATCAAGCCCTTTTCAGCATATTGGCCACCGGGCAACAGTATTACTGACATAAAAACATTTATAATCAGACGCTTCTCAACATATGAAAGACCTAACAGTTCTTCAGCAATCAATCCTGGATCAAGATTATTGTATGTGAAGGATATGCTTGGTATTTGATACCCCGAGATAGCACAAAAACATGTGCAGTCATCTGAAATTTTAATTTTTAACAGCTGTGTAACTGTATTTTCTTTCTTTATAGAACGTACTTTGTCTGCATACAATATTCGAAAACAGCATATACATTTATGCTCTGGCTTCATTCTTATATTCTTCTCATAAATTGAACAATGCTCGCTGCTCAATTCATAATCTATGAACGTTAAATCGACAGTTGACGAGACATTGCATACATATCCCACATCCAACATGTCATATAAAGAGTTTACAGTGGAGGCAGTATCAGTGTCATTTGTCATGCTTATAATTGAAGTTTTTCGCCTTCTTGACCTTCTACACTTCTTGATAGTTTTTTTTCTACTATACATATGATCCTTAGATACAAATGGAACGATCGGGTCAGTCTGATATTCTGACATTTGGTTTGAATTAACTGAATGGATTGATTGTTCCAACATGGAACCATTTGCTGCATATGCATGCATGGTAGTTTTGGGTTGTTCAGTGTCAATACTTTTAGAATCAATTGTCTGGTGAAATGTGGAGGCAAAACTTGTGCTGCCAGGTCTTACATAATTCAGCACACTATCGGCCACTTCATTTGAACTTAATTGAAATGAGACAGGGGTAATTAACCCGAGTATTGACTGTACAAGTAGTCAACCAACTCGTCTAAATCGTCAAAAACCAACAACATATCGACTATATTGCCCGAGACCATTTCTTTGGTGAGAATCAAAAATGAGAAATTGGTTAGTTTCTTGCTGTATGTATAGCGCCATTGTAAGGTCATTTAACGTTAAAATATTCAGTGGTAACAATGAAACAGCTTGCGAGATTGCGTCAAGAAATGCCGTTTGTTTGAAATCTTGATTCGTCAAAATATTTATGGACCCAAAAAAATGATCGGTAAAATATTCTATCTCGTAAGAACGACCACGAAAACTGTACGAATTCGGCAGTTCGTTATGCGACAAATATCTTGGAATATGAATTTGCTCTACAACACGTGCATACAGCGCATTTTCCTGAATCAAAATATCGTCAATGTCGTGTGCAGTGAATTATCTCAGCTGCTCATTAACCGGCCCATTATTAAAATGGAAAAATGCCAATAAAGCCAGCAATGACATGGCTGTGCATTGTAAGCCATTATATGGAGCAAAAATATTGCATCACTGATGGAAATTCCCTAGAACACTTCTTACCATGTTGCACCGTTGCTGTCTCGTCGTCAAATGTCGAAATGGCGAGGATGTGTGCTTTTATGTGTGATGTGATTGGTCAATCCAGCACTGCGTTCAGTAAGACAAAACGTTCCCTAACGTTAGCAACAGTCGCAACTTCTTTTACACAAAATTGACAAAATTGGCCGAATATTCCGAATGAAACGGCTAACGTTTTGTCTTACTGAACGCAGCCCAAGTGTCACCTGATTGGTCAATCGGTTAGAAGCGGGTCTAGGCTGGTTTTCATCTCCGATACCAATACGTGGTAGTTCGATTTTCATATGATGGGTACCAGATTAAAGAGTCGCGTGGTTACACTTGATTGGTCAATCTGGTTGAAAACAATTTAAACTATTGGGCAATCCGGTTGAAAACAATTTAAAGTATTTTTCATGGAATATTTTAATTAAAAAAAGTAAAGCGTGCAGATAGAATATATGATAAAGTTCTGTCTTATTGATTTAAAAATGTACAAAAAGAGGAAAAAAGAAAAAAAAATCATGCGTGTATGGGTTTCGAACCCACATAACAAAAACACAAAAAGGATATCAGCGTTCAGCTCTACCCATTAGGCCACTGTGACACATCCAAATAATTAGTGTAAATTAGATAAAAAATATAGAAGTATTTTTCAGATTAGATTGGTAAACGTCCTTGAAATCAGTTGTTCCTTAGAAATACCCAAACGCATTAGTAAAAAAAGTAAAGCGCACAGAGAGAATATGTATGATAACTTTCTTATTGATGTAAAAAAGTACAAAAAGGGGAAAAAGAAGAAAAAATCAAGCGTGGATGGGTATCGAACCCACGTAACAATAAACAAAAAGGTATCTGGGAATTCCGATCTATCCATTTGGCCACAGAGCTTTCTACAAATGAGTGTTGTTAGTAATATTACATATAAAGAAGTATTTATCATCAGATTAGACTAGTTACCACCCTGAAATGTGGGTCTGTAGAAATACCGAAACGCGTTAGTAAATACCAAAACACATTCACAGAATCGATTTAAAAACGGATCAGTTCATAGCGTATATATATTACCGTTATTCATTCAACATTTCATACAAAATTTTCTTCTTGCTATTATTGATCATAGACAACAATAGTTTATATGATGCGTTTCAGTTCTTCGTGTATATCGGTATTTCTATGGACCGATCTGGTCACGTGATTGAGCGGTTAGTAATTCGCATCTGGAGGAAAATAAAATAATATACAAATGCATGTTTATGCATTGTATTTCCTCGTAAATGGTGTAAGCATGTAAAACAAACATGTTGATAATGTAACAATTATCATCAACGTGCAATTTAACCAGTTTCAACCAATATGTCGAACATTTTTTTTACAATAATCGCCTCCCAAACTCCCCATGTGAATATTTTAGAATTAAAACAAAGGTAGCCGATCTCAAGATCGGCTACCAATAAATAAGTACTATTGGTTTTTTGAAGTTGTTGCCAATAAGCGAGAAACACGCATTTAAAGTTGAGACATAATCGATAAATTGCATATAAATCCGAACTGTTGTCCACAACAATTTGTTCAATTTTAACACAAAAATATAAATTTCTCGTAAACGGCGCAATATTTTGGCTCGAAATTTTCAGAATTTTCATAAGGAAATATGCTCTTTCAGATAAAAATAAAAGTAAAATTTATGACAAAAAATTCTGAAATGTCACTTCAAAATCTCCTTGTACTTTTAGCAAGAATTGATCCAAACCGGCCAGAAAAACGTCAAAAAGTTCATATCGTGGACTTTGAAAAATCAGCTGATAAAAACGTTATTGAAGACCAGCCAAAGGTTTGGTTGATCTTCAATAAGTATTTCGTCAATAGATATTTCAAAAAATCACCACGTCCATATTATTCCTGGTATTTTCCCACATTCTCTGATTTAAACCAAATTCAAATTGGTCAAGTATTAACAAAATAAACGATGATTTTCTGAAATTCTGAGTCACGCGATTAACCACCGTGACGATGCTGGTTGAAAAATGGGCCGTTATTCAGACTCCGACTGATTTATTTTCCTTTCAAATGAAACCTTATAGAAGACAAAAATAATCAGAAATTGTTGTTTCCTAGAAACATTTCCTTTGTATATACTAATTAGTAAGCCATGAAAGATGTCGTGATTAATTTGCTTTGGTTAAATCTTTCCCTTGAGATGTGCAGATTCATATATTGGCGTTGTTCAAAAGAACTTACTTCTTTTAATCATTTCCCAAACCACTGAATTCATTTCGAATGACTTACAGACAACTTCAACCAATCTAATGAATAGTAGACAAGTTTCGTCAAGGACCGGTAGAAGCATGGGAATTTGCGAAGTTTAACCCTTTAACAACTTCCCATAATTTCCCAACTTAAGTATTTATATACTCCGTAAATATTGACCTGAACCTGTTGAATATGTAATGAGTAACTGCGACGCGAAATAATCACTCTCCGACGTATATTGACACGAGGAGCACGTGCAGAATACAGAGTCCAAATGCTTACGGAAACTATCGACTCTGCTGGAAAGTGAGGAGCGCTGGCGAGCATTGATTATTCCGTGGCACAATTACTCATTGCATATTCGTCAGGTTCAGGTCAATATTTACCCACTATACATGTATATTATTTGATACACAGTCTAAGAATAGAAAAATTGCAATTAAAAATCGTCAAGGTATCCAACCCCTAATAAGGAGCAAAGAACCACGCAGAGGCGATAATGGAAAACGTACCTGTAATTCATAAACTGTGTTACATTTCCATTCCAAATACAGGCATAAGCATTTTGTACGGTTTAGAATATTGAATTAATGCAGACTTAAGGAAATATTTCGCTGCTCTTCTTAAACAAAATCCTCGTATCTGCAGCTTAAAACAAGCTGCAGATACGAGGTTTTTGCAGAAAAGCGTCGATTTGACAAAAATGTTCAAAGAAAACAAAATGTTCTAAGACCGTCCTTCGCTACCGGGGTTCGACTTCAGAACCTGTCGGTTTCTACATCTCGTCCACCGACAACAAGTGAACTACGATGTTGGTCTGAATTGACAAAAGAACCGTTTCTACAGATACATACTGATTTGTTTTCCTTTCAAATGAAACCCTTTAAAAGACAAAAATAATCAGAAATCGTCGTTTTCTAGAAATATTTCCTTTGTATATACTAATTAGTAAGCCATAAAAGATGTCGTGATTAATTTACTTTGGTTCAATCTTTCCCATGAGATGTGCAGAGTCATATATTGGCGGTGTTCAAAAGAACTAGGAGGGATGATCCAAAAGTAATGTCACAGTGCCTATAGAAAGGTTATTCGGCATATTCCTGTACAAATACAGACTTATTAATCACGATTAACATACAGGAAACATGCTTCTTTTTTAAATCATTGAATCAAAATAGAATGCTAAATAAGATCCACATCGTGCATGTGTGCCGCAAGTCCTAGACTATTCGTTTGAAGATAATAATTACTTTTTTCTATCATTATATCAAAGGAAAAAACGCGGAAAATGTCTGATATTTTCATGACACCGTGTCATGATATTGCTACCCTAATTTAGAACGTTTCAATACAATCAGTACTTTGAAACACCAAATATGTCTCATTGAATCATCACACGCAATCGGGAAACGGCAAAATCGGATAAAACGATAAAACAAGCAATTCTGCACTTTTGCTATAAACTTTGAAAATAGCTTTTTGAAGCAACAGAAACGATAAATTCAACCTGCGGTGAAAGGACTGTTAACACAAGTACGTTTACCGAAAGTGCAAATGATTTGGGAGTGGGGATAAATCGTTTAACCCTTTCCCAAACAAGACCCGAGGTGCGTTCTTTAGAGCGAGATTTCTTGAGATTTCTTAATGTGTTTCAGAATAAAGCGTTCTTCTGAGCAAGATTTTAAGACGATCATTTGGAGCCGCCATTGCTCTATACTTCTTTCGGAACACCTCGGTAAATTCTGTAGAATCTATATGGGAGAGAATTGAACGAGTTGTTCTGAATGCTCAATGATTCATAAACCGCGGAGTTCCGAATGCCCCATACTCATTATGACGTCATTTGTATGAAGTATGGAACATTCGGAACATCTCGCTTATAATCTCGGTCTTAAAAACGCTGTATCAAAAACATCTAAAGAAATCTTAAAAAATCTCGCTCTAAAGAACGCGCCTCTGGTTTTGACGTCCCAAATAGAAAATGTTTGGGAAAATATTGAAACAAAAGAATAAAACTGCTGATAACCAGCAGTTTCTCCTTTGTTTCAATATTTCTATGCCATATTTTACACAAATCCTATCTTTAATAGGATCCATTTTGTCATTTGTGGCAGTTTTTGAAATGGACCACCCTAAAATTCTGCCGTTTTGTAATGGTTTAAAGACAAAAAAATGAACCAGAAGAGCTGTGGAGCAGTGAATTAACGCCAACGTCCATGTGCCGTTGCGCTATTTCTGTAACCTAAACCGAATTCAAGAGTTCATCACGACGAACGAACAAACTGAAAAATTGCAACAATTTAATGAATTGCTGAACATACTATGTAATGATTCATACATTCATGATTTGGGTAGGACGTCACGAACGTTGCATCAAGGTAGCTCATGCCTAATGAGATTCACGCGACGTCGGGAATTATTCGGGCGACGTCGTTAACATTTGGCGGTGGAACGTTCCACCGCCGAATGTTTACGACGTCGCCCGAATAGGTTCGGAACTTCGGATACGTAACGAATATTAAAGGACGTAGCACGAAAAGTTCGGACGTCGCACAAATCTCTTTAGGGGTGGGTGATCTACCTTAAGCATTGAGGGTCCTATTTTTGAGAATAAAATAGACTTTGACGTCCATGACGCTGTGTGTTGTGCGGCGCTTGATGCCGATGTGTTATGTAAAAATATGATTTATTTTTTAATAATATTACACGAACCTTTATGAAAATTTGTGTATGTATAAAAGGAATGTTATTCTTTCTGCATGTAAAATTCCATGACGTTACGTTCATGAAATCACTGAAAATACATGTAGGGTTTGGACATTACTTTTGGATCATCCCTCAAATCTTTATTAATACTTTCCCAAACCACACGAATACGAACGACTTCTTTCTATGTTATTTGAGACACAGTCTAAGATTAGAAAATGGCAATGGAAAATCGTTATATCAAAGTCGCACTGAACGTACATTATTTACCAAGAGTTAGCCGACGGTCGACTCTTCTGAATTTTCTTCCGTTTCTTTTAAATACGATGTTGACAAATATTTTGTTACTCATCATATTATGTCCATGATTGACAAATAGTAGGAAAAAATTAAGGAAATTGCGTAGGACTGTTTTCTGACTTTTTGTCCGCAATTTTCTGATTCAAAATAACTACCATCAACTTGTTTAAAAACTTGTTTAAAATTTGTATTCTAGTTTCGAAATGTCATTTATAGTTATGCTTTTTTATTGGTTCAACCCTTTCTCAAACGTTAAAAAGGTTATCCAATTTGAAAGTTATTACGGATGACAAACTGAATTCGCTAAAGAAAAGATTTATGTACTATATATCACAGAAAATATTGGGACAAAAGACGAAAATGCTTATCATCAGCATTTTCTTATTTTGTCTCAATGTTTTCTTAATCCCTTTCTCTTAAGGGCGTCAATACCATTTTTTCTTTGGGAAAGGGTTAATCGCGATAATTTCCCATTCAAAAAGTACAGTTAAGAAAGGAATCATCTTCCATTTTTCTACAAGGACACTCTTAAAATTCGATACTATTATGAGAGTCAAACCGTTATAAAGAATTTATTTTATTGGGGTTTTACGCCGTTTGCAACTTCTGTGGTCATATCGCGGCGACTGGAGCACCTAACCGTGGGTTCCTGGTATTTCTCACAACAGTACAACCACAATATCCGAACCGAGCCTCCAGCTGCTCTCTCAGATGTTTCACACCCATTGGTGAGAGACAAATAACTCTTGTCAAATGTCAGAATGGATACTAGCCGAGCCGGGGTTCGAAATTGAGACCCCTAGCTTGACAGAATCCGACGTAACCGACTGAGTTATCCGGGCTCCCCTTATAAAGAAAGCTAGCCCAAAGTGACAGCTTTCTAACCATTTCTTCTAAAATGTCGATTTTTTGATGCTCTATATAGTAAATGCTTTGATAAACATTGTCAAAATGGATTTTTTAGCTCACCTGAGCAACATGCTCAAGGTGAGCTTTTGTGATCACCCTGTGTCCGGCGTGCGTCGTGCGTTGTGCGTCGTGCGTCGTGCGTCGTGCGTCGGAAGGCGTCAACAATTTCTTTAAACATCTTCTCCTCCTTAACCACTAAGCCAATTCTTACCAAACTTGGCAGGCATGTTCCCTGGGTGACCCTTTTCAAAACTTGTTTTCAAATTTTTGATTCGTCAAAAAATGTGGGCGTGGCAGGGCGGGGCTTATCAGACTTAGAGAAATTGTTACATAATTCTTCAAAAATCTTCTCCTCCTTAACCATTGAGTCAATTTTTACCAAAGTTGGCAGAAATGTTCCTTGGGTGATCCTTTTCAAAACTTGTTTTCAAATTTTTGATTCGTCAAAAAATGTGGGCGGGGCAGGGCGGGGCTTATCAGACTTAGAGAAATTGTTACATAATTCTTCAAAAATCTTCTCCTCCTTAACCATTGAGTCAATTTTTACCAAAGTTGGCAGAAATGTTCCTTGGGTGATCCTTTTCAAAACTTGTTTTCAAATTTTTGATTCGTCAAAAAATGTGGGCGTGGCAGGGCGGGCTTATCAGACTTAGAGAAATTGATAAATAATTATTCAAAAATCTTCTTCTCCCTAACCATAGAGTCAATTTTTACCAAAGTTGGCATAAATGTTCCTTGGGTGACCCTTTTCAAAACTTGTTTTCAAATTTTTGATTCGTCAAAAA
This sequence comes from Fragum sueziense, assembly GCA_963680895.1. Classification (NCBI taxonomy): domain Eukaryota; kingdom Metazoa; phylum Mollusca; class Bivalvia; order Cardiida; family Cardiidae; genus Fragum; species Fragum sueziense. Next base: position 6,770,070 of record OY804603.1, read on the forward strand.
ATGTGGGCGTGGCAGGGCGTGGCTTATCAGACTTAGAGAAATTGTTACATAATTCTTCAAAAATCTTCTCCTCCTTAACCATTGAGTCAATTTTTACCAAAGTTGGCAGAAATGTTCCTTGGGTGATCCTTTTCAAAACTTGTTTTCAAATTTTTGATTCGTCAAAAAATGTGGGCGTGGCAGGGCGGGGCTAATCAGACTTTGAGTAATTGATAAATAATTCTTCAAAAATCTTCTTCTTCCTAACCATAGAGTCAATTTTTACCAAAGTTGGCATAAATGTTTCTTGGGTGACCCTTTTCAAAACTTGTTTTCAAATTTTTGATTCGTCAAAAAATGTGGGCGTGGCAGGGCGGGGCTTAGCAGACTTAGAGAAATTGTTAAATAATTCTTTAAAAATCAAATGTTGATCCAATTTGTACCAATCTTGGCTGGAATGTTTCTTGAGTGACTGTCTTTACTGCCTGTTGATGAATTTTTGATTCATCAAAAAATGAGGGCGTGGCAGGGCGGGGCTTATCAGACTTAGAGAAATTGTTAAATAATTCTTCAAAAATCTTCTTCTCATTAACCATTGAGTCAATTTTTATCAAACTTGGCAGAAATGTTCCTTTGGTGATCTTTTTTCAAAATTTGTTTTCAAATTTTTGATTCATCAAAAAATGTTGGCGTGGCAGGGCGGAGCTTATCAGACTTAGAGAAATTGTTAAATAATTCTTTAAAAATCAAATGTTGATCCAATTTGTACCAATCTTGGCTGGAATGTTTCTTGATTGACTGTCTTTACTGCCTGTTGATGAATTTTTGATTCATCAAAAAATCAGGGCGTGGCAGGGCGGGGCTTATCAGACTTAGAGAAATTGTTAAATATTTTTTCAAAAATCTTCTACTCATTAACCATTGAGTCAATTTTTATCAAACTTGGTAGAAATGATCCTTGGGTGATCTTTTTCAATTTTTTTTTTCAAATTTTTGATTCATCAAAAAATGTGGGCGTGGCAGGGTGGAGCTTATCAGACTTAGAGAAATTGTTAGATAATTCTTTAAAAATCAAATATTGATCCAATTTGTACCAATCTTGGCTGGAATGTTCCTTGAGTGACTGTCTTTACTGCCTGTTTTCAAATTTTTGATTCGTCAAAAAATGAGGGCGTGGCAGGGTGAGGCTTATCAGACTTAGAGAAATCATTAAGTAATTCTTAAAAAATCTTCTTCTCCTTAACCAATGGATCAATTTTTACCAAACTTGGCAGAAATGTTACTTGGATGACCCTTTTTAAAATTTGTTTTCAAATTTTTGATTCGTCAAAAATGTGGGCGTGGCAGGGCGGTGCTTATCAGACTTAAAGAAATCATGAAAAAAATCTTTAAAAATCAACCATTGATCAAATTTAAACCAAATCTGGCAGATCTGTTTCTTGAGTGACTGTTTTCAATGTGTGTTTATGAATTTTTTGATTTGTCAAAAAATGTAGGCGCTGCAGGGCGGGGCTTATCAGACTTGGAGAAGTTATTAAACGAATCCTTGAAAATTTTCTTCTCCTTAACTGTTAGACAAATTGTATCAAATTATCCAGGAATGTTCCTTGGGTACCCGTTTTTATTTATTTTTTTACAAATTTGTGATTGGTTGAAAATATAGGCATGGCAGGATGTTTATACGACTAGGAGAAATGACAGGAAAATTCTTTAAAAATCAACTGTTGGGCCAATTTGAACCAGGGATGTTGCTTGAGTGACTCTTTTTAACAATAATATTGTTTGTGAATTTTTGATTTGTTAAAAAATTTGAGTGTGGCAGGGTAGGGCTTATCAGACTTCAAAAAATCATAAAGAAATTCTTCAAAAATCAACCATGGGGCCAATTTAAACCAAGAGAACAAAATGCTTATTGAGTTACTCTTTTCAAACACTTGGTTATAAATTTTTGATAGGATAATAAATGTTGATGAGGCAAGGAGGGGCTTATCATATTAAGCGTATTAATGCCTGTAATGTAGCATTCTGATGTTTCAAAATTGTAAATTGTTAATTGTAAAAGTTTAATCCTGATTATCAAACTGGAACAGCACATGATATTCAATTTTAAAGATGTATGCAAATGCTACTACATGCAATATGATTGAATACTAATGCGACTTCATTGTCTTCATTGGAAATTATGAAACTTAATTTACAATAGCTTGATACGACATACATATTTGTTTACAAAAAAAATTATATTGTACACCATCAAATACAGGAAAAACTCAGGTGAGCGATATCAGTGCCTTTCAGGCACTCTTGTTTAAAGTTATATCAAAGGGACCTACGCTAGGTTGTCGGACATAAAAACATGTGAAAAATACGGTATCATCACGAAGTATCGTATGGAATGGTCAACCTGGATTGCTAAATTATCTCTGTCAAAGGAAATTTATAATGAAGTTCATTTAGTCCTTCTAAATAAAGTGTATATAATTAAAGTGACATTTAAGAATTTTTTGTCATAAATTTTACTTTTATTTTTATCTGAAAGAGCATATGCCTTATAAAAATTCTGAAAATTTGAAACCAAAATATTGCGCTGTTTACGAGAAATTTATATTTTTGTGTTAAAATTGAACAAATTTTTGTGGACAACAGTTCGGATTTATATACAATTTAGTACGGTGCGTTGTGTAATTCTGTTTGATGTAAGTGAAAGAGGTTTAAATCAAATGGATTCGTAAAAAGGATAAGTAGACATCACCAAAAAAGTTTGATAGACAGCCGTGGGCCTTAAAATGAACTTTATATACTCAGCGAAAGAGCTAACGCATCACTTTTTAAAATTGCATAACTTCTTTATTGTCAAGAATTTAGATTCATAATTTGGCAAATGTTTATCCCACAAGTTTGTGCACTCATTCATAAGACTATTTCTAAGTTTTCTTTCTTATGTGACCGCGTCATACCAAAGGGGGCCAAAACAGTTTTTTGGCTCCTGTAACTTGTGATATTTTTCAATCATTTTTGTTTGAATTGATTTTGAAAGCTGGTTTATTGTGAAATTAAAGTTTGAAAAAATCAATTTCCTATCTAACATAACAAGAGCTGTTCCGGGACAACGTAGCTCGCATAGACGTACCTTTTTGAAAGAAAATGTCAATTTTTCAAGGTCAAGGTCACAAGGTCAAATTTTATAGTGTCAGGTGAAAGGTCTTGTTGGGGCCTGTCTATGTGTGAAATATCAAGACCGCATCTTATACAGTTCATAAGATATAGACCGATACGTTTTTGTCTACGTAACCTACGTCGCCGTCGACGCCATCAATGACACCAACGGCACTAGTGATGTAACAATGCCTCTGTGGGAATAGATTACGCGCCCTTAAAAATTTTAAAGCCGTCGGTTTGTATTTTGAAGGGTAACTTGTATAAACAGAAATTCTTTCAGCCAATACAAAAGGTTTGAAAGTTATGCGTGAATTTTCCATTTTAATCAAATTTCAGACTTTTTGAATTTTAGAATTAAGGGTGTCCTTATTAAAAGCTCAATAATTTACAAGATACTGTAACATTTACTATGAAATTTCATAGATACTTTATCAAATGGTGGTAGTCAGCATGTGCAAATTTTGAAGATATTCCGTTTTAGCGCGTTCTTCTTTAGTTTCCTCATATAATTTCGTGTCACCTAATTATCACATCAATGGAAATTTTTATGATATGTTGACCGTATCTGATCTCCCCATATTACATATTTGTTGATTGGTTGAAGCAGAAAATCCTGAGTTATCTGTCCTTGAATGTAAAAAATAAGTGTTTTGTCTTTTTGTTCACTATATCATCTACAAATTTTGAAACGTCTTGACAAAACCTTGATAAAACATTGGTCATGACAAGACCTTGCATGGATTTATCTTTCAGCTTGATCTGAATCTCACACCTAGAGTTATGTGCCCTTGAAATTGACAAAAACTACCGTTTTTCACTCTATCTTCGCCATAATAGCAACAAATGTTGACCAATTATAGCAAAACTTTTTACAAAATGTTGGTGACTGTAGGACTTTGCTTCAGATATTGTTTTTGTTCAATTGCAATTTTATGTCTAGAGTTATGTGCGACAAAATTTCTATTTTTGACTTTATTTTCCCTCTTTCAGCCACAAATATTGACCAATTGAAACAAAACTTGGACAAAACATTTGTGACTATAAGACCTTGCATAAGTGGAATATTTGCTTGGTCGGAGTCTTACATACATAGTTATGGGCCCTTAAATTGGACAAAATTTCCTTTTCAACCATTTTTTCTCTATAATTACCACAAATATTGATCAATTATGACAAAACTTAAGCAAAATGTTGTTGACTCTAAGACTTTATATATGTGATTCTATTTAGCTTGATCGGACGCAAACAGTCGGAGTTATGTGCCCTTACATTTATCAAAATAACAGGTCTAAACTTTCTGTTGCCTCTTATATCCACAAAATTTATGGAGGAATTGAGCGAAATTTTGGACAGAAATTTAGGTACTATAAGATCTTGCATCAGTGTGATTTTTAGCTTGATCGAAACGTAACATTCTGAGTTATAAACCCTTGAATTTGACTTAATTCGCTTTTCGGTCTTGTTGCTACTATAACAGCCAACACTATTGACTAATTGGACGAAATTTGGAAAAAATATTGGTGACCGTGGATCTTGCTTAAGAGCGATTTTTAGCTTGATTGTAATCAAGCATTCACAGAGTTATGTGCATTGGTTTAGACAAAATTGCATATACGGCTTTATTTTAGCCACAAATATTGGTCAATTATATAAAACTGAACTTTAAGATCTTTCAAACATGTGATTCTTTAGCTTAATTGGAACATCACAGCTAGAGTTATGTGCCATTGAATTTGACAAAATTGCCTTTTCGAGCCACAAATATTTACCAATTTAGACGAAACTTATAAGAAATGGGAAGCTTGCGTAAGGGCGATTGTTAGCTTGATCAAAACAAACATTTAGAATAATTTGCTCTTGAAATTTTACAAAATTGCATTTCATTATTTTTTCAGTGTAACAGCATCGCATATCGACTAATAAAAAGAAAACTTATACATTATGTTGATGACTATAAAAGCTTGCATCAGTGAAATTTTCATCTGAATAGCAATGTCACGTCTAGGGTAATGTGCCATTGAATTTTTCAAAATTGCCACTTTCAACAAATTTTGACAAAGTGTTGGGGACCATCTGATCTTGCATATGTGCATTTTTTAATTGATCGGAATCACACATCTAAAGTTAATATAGGCCTAGAATGGGAAATTGCCTTTTTTTTTTACTTTTCTTTCACTATAGTAGCTACATATATAAACCAATCAAAACAAAACTTTACTGAATTGTTTGTGCATGTTTTGTCATTGACCCGTTTAAAGTTTTGATTCATAAAGTTCAGTTTATTGAATAAGTATAATGGCCAAACGTTATATAAACCAAAAAATAAATATTTACCCCACCCACCACTTTCTTCCTCTATAGTTTTTCATCAAGGTCTAGCCTTTGTCTTACATTTTGTGGGACCTAGATTATTATTAATGCAATATCTTGAGCTCTACGTGGATTTTTTTCGTCTGATAGAATAAAACACCACGATTTGCCCACCCACCAATCTTTTTCTCTCTATTGCAGTCTTAGTACAATACACAATGTCACGATTTTTTGTTTTCTATATTGTCCGGCCTTTGGCTAATATTCTGTGACAATTCAATTATTTTAAATGCAATATCTCGAGCTCTAACTCGAATTAGAGCTTTTTGAGCTTTGCTTATAGAGCAACCTCTAAATATGAAAATTGCCGAAAAATAATTATTACAATCGGTGTGTACTATTCCTGTAAACGTACATGTAAAATTTTATAAAGGTATGATGATTATAACCAAAGTTATGCCCATTTGTAAAATTACGGGTTCGAAATTTTGTAAATTTAAGTCACCATTTTTCCTATTTTTTTTAATTTTACAGCTGTCCATCAAAGTTAAATGATTAGAGCAATGTCTTAAGATCATGAAAACGTATGATGGAAACCTCTTTCACTTACATCAAGCAGAACCTAAAAAATGGACATAACGCACCATACTAATTTATCGATTATGTCTCAACTTTAAATGCGTGTTTCTCGCTTATTGGCTACAACTTGAAAAAGCTAATAGTATTTATACCCATTAGAATAACCAATCTTGGCATCAAGACATACTTTAAAAAATTGATATTGGAATAAAATGTCCCTTTAACTTACAGGCACTTAATATTTATAGCGCCAATTATGGGAAACTGGACTTTTATAGAAAGTAAAAAAAAAACACTTTGTACCAGTCCTAAAATTGCTTTCCTTTTGGTCCAAGATAATGCGATGCTCCGCACAACAATGCAAACTTTTACAATGTCCATGTTGTTTTGATTCCTGAAAAAAAACAAGCATATGCCCCTTTAACCCTTTCTCAAACTGCAAAATTTTATGGTGATCCACTTCAAAAACTGCCACAAATGACAAAATATAAGTTATTAAAGATAAAATTTGTGTAAAATACGGCATAGAAAATAATGAGACAAAAGGAGAAACTGCTGATTATCAGCTGTTTCTTCTTTTGTCTCAATGTTTTCCCAAGCCTTTTCTTTTTGCGACGTCAAAACCAGGTCTTGTTTGGGAAAGGGTTAAACATGTCAATTTCATTGAGGAGTGACATCATATGACTAACGGAGTCAAACTAATTCATTTCGACTCCACATGTTACATTAACTTTTAATGTACTATTATTGTAAACTAATTAAAGTGACATTTCACAATTATTTGTACATAAATTTTACTAATTTTCTATCTGAAAGAGGATCTTTTCTTATGGAAATTCTGAAAATTTCGAGTCAAAATATTGAACCGTTTACGAGAAATATATATTTTTGTGCTAAAATTATACAAATTGTTGTGGACAACAGTTCAGATTTATATAGAATTTGTCATTTTTGTCTCAACTTTAAAGGCGCATATTTCGCTTATAAATAACAACTTCAAAAAACTGATAGCATTTCTACGCATTAGAATAAACAATCTTTGCACCGAGACATACTTTTAAAAATGAAATAAATGTGAAATGTCACTTTAAGGTAGTCAATCCCTTATGAGTTTCACGCGACGTCGGATTTTATCGTGGTACGTTTTTACTATTCGGGTGACGTCGGAGATACGTATAATTCGCAATTGTTTAAAAAGTCGCCCGGATGATTCTATCGTCGCGCGAATTTCGTTAGAGATGATCGACCTTAATGTTAAAGCTACTATTTCCCAGATTTTGGACCAAAATTTGTCAAAAACAAACGAAATGTACTTTTTAAAGCTTTATATGACCTGATTAAATGATTACGACAAACTATTGAAGCAACGACTCATTTTTTCGCAATTTGATACCGAATTCATGAAGCGATGTCGAAAGTAGGTCAAAAACAGTAGGACCTGCGACTTTCTTAAATGACGTCACAACATACATGATGACGTCATATTGAAATTCAAGCATGAATCTCGTTTGAATCTTGGTCCGCGCTGTATGCGCATGCGTGACAGTTGAAAAATAAATTCAACCCCATCTGAGACGGGGTTGAATTTTGGTTTGGATTCTCCCTAAATTCGGCTATCTCTCTTATAATTTCGGCTCAATCTCTGTCTGAATCGCATATTATTAACCATTCTGAGGTGGCCAACACAAAAGTTTTGCATATTTTTTCAAAAAAAATCATTTGTTGCAATTAGACCATCTGTTACCATCACCCTTTAAAATCTGTTCACGTGCAAAAAGGTTGAAACATTTCGCACGTCGTTCGATGAATATATGATGCGAATATTTTGTTCGATTAAGGTTACCGTGCAGTATTCTCCTGAGATCGTCGTTTGGGGTCCAAAACCTCGTAACTCCAGATTTGTCAAGCTGTATGTACGAGGTTCCGATCCATGACGCCCAATATTCAGTTTGTCTTGTATGGAGTAACCCATTAAAAATTCATTAATATCCTTTGCTGCACTAGTTGATGCGTTCGACCCTTTAAACTTTGTCTGATAAAAAGAACTCACCATTGCACAAGTGGGGGCCGGAATGTGAATTAAATGGTGTCGAAAAAGTAATCAAAGTGCTGAGAGCACTGTAATTGGACGTCTCTGATTGATTGAGCGGGATTGTACATGAACGAAAGATATTTTATTCATTCTTCTGTGTTTAATTCTATAAGATCGGTTTCGGACATACGAAATCGGCTTTAATACCAGAAAACCCTTCTCAGGCTTCAAATTGATTTGATTGCCGTTTCAAGACAACTGATTTGTCGCTATGAATAATCACTATTAATTTGATTACCAAATTCAATTAAGGCCATGCGATTAGCACGTTTGTCTTCTTGTTTCGGTTTACTATGAGTATTGTCGTCAGTTATACTTTTCATTGATTTTAAAAAGTACGCTACAAAGCAATTTATTCAAAATGTAAGCCAACGCGCTACATAAATGAAAGCCGCGATAGCTCACTTAGCAGAGCACTCACCTTGTACTCTTTACACATGTTATATCCGGAAGGCCCTGGGTTCGAATTCTACTCAGACATTGTTCTTTTTAATCATCTTTTTTTATTCGCCGCCGGAGGCGGACGTATATTGGCGTCATCTTCTCCGTCTGTCCGTCCGTCCATCTGTCCGTCCGTCCATCCATCCGTCCGTCCGTCCGTACGTCCGTCCACTTTTCTTGTCAATGCAACTCCTCCTAAGTTTCTGGCTGGATCTTCTTGAAACTTGGTCAATGTTATCACCTCAATTGGTAGATGTGCATGAAGGAAGGATTTTATGGTTCGTTGATTTTTGCCAGAGTTATGCCCCTTAAAAACTTAGTCTCTGGGGCTTATTGAAATTGCAGCCTTGTCAACACAACTCCTCCCAAGTTTCTGGCTAGATCTTAATGAAACTTGGTCAATGTTATCACCTCAATTGGTAGATGTGCATGAAGGAAGAATTTTATGGTTCATTGATTTTTGCCAGAGTTATGCCCCCTTAAAACTTAGTCTGTGGGGCTTATTGAAATTGCAGCCTTGTCAACGCAAGTCCTCCTACGTTTATGGCTGGATAATAATGACACTTGGTCAATCACCTCAATTGGTAGATTTGCATGAAGGAAGGATTTTATGGTTCATTGATTTTTTCTAGAGTTATGCCCCTTAAAACTTAGTCTCTGGGGCTGATTGAAATTGCAGCCTTATCAACACAACTTCTTCTAAGATTCTGACTGGATCCTTATGAAACTTGGTGGATGTTATTACCTTAATTGGTAGATGTGCATGAAGTAAGGATTTTATGGTTCATTGATTTTTGCCTGAGTTATGCCCCCTTCAATCTTAGTCTCTAGGGCTTAATGATATTTCAGTCTCGTGAACGCAATTCCTTCCAGGTTTTTGACTGGATATTTATAAAAACCTTTTTGTGAACACAACTTTTTACAGGTTTTTGTGTGAATATTTATAAATCCTTGTCAATGTCATTTTTTGTCTCAAGTTTTATAAGTGGCGGCGTATATTGTGACCATGGCACTCTTGTTCGACTTCTATCTCCACCATCGTTGGCGAAAAAACGACCGCAGTGATTTAGAATCGATCTTAACACAAATTCAACGAAATAAAGTAATGAAACGCCGATCATTTACATACAATTCCGCTCAATCAATGAGAGGCGTCTAAATATAGTGCTCCAAGCACTTCGATTTTATTCCTGTTTAGAGTAAAAAAAGAAAAAAACACGGTAGCAGTTTTCCCTGGTTGTGGTTACAAAACAAATTCAATACATACTTTTCCTGAAACAAAATACCAGATGAATTGGAGCACATAACCATGGATTCCTCATACAAGTACTACCGCAGCATCCTTACATCTACAGATGTGCATAAAAAGAAGAAATTGGGAACGTGCCGTCGGGAAAATGGCAGTGGAGTACAATAAGCAATTTAAATGTTCATATCATTATCAACGAAAATTTGAGAATAGCAATGTCCCTATCTGTAAACATATTCATACGATCATACAGGTACCATCTGTTGCAGACCCATTGCTTCATCTTCTTAGCTCAATACACGTAAACGGGTCGCTTAAACGAAATAAATACAGATCGCTGTCACTTAGTCTTATTCTAGTAATTATCATTGTTGTCATGACCATCGATCAGTATGTAAATAGGTCATGATACTGTCGAATATCAGTGATACAGATGCTGGAGAAAAAAACTCGTAAGAGCAACTATTTTTCTGAATAGGTGGATTTCACTAGTGTCTCATCTGAGGCTGTTCAGATGGAACCCCGATTTGTCATCGAGTCGAACCCGAGTTGCGAAATGAACTCACTCCCCGATAATCAATTTCAAAACCCTGGTTCCAAAGTACGTCTCGTGGAAACCCCGTTCCTTTAAATATGTCAAAGACTTAAACAACAATGATCAAAGAAAAGGAACCTATCATACACAATACATGCATTAAATTGGGTAATCATTCTAAAATGTGTGTTTTCAGTAAACACATCAAGAAAAACAAACGTTTTACAGAAGAAATAATCCGAACTGGTTTTGAACTAACGGCGTTCCAAATTTCAAACTGAAAAAAGGTTGCGATGTTAATCCTTTCCCGTTTGAGCTATCGCTGCTGCTGATGATATAGGGTGTCTGTTTACACTATAACCATAGTGTATGCATGTATCGCTTTCTAAAGATCTTACCCTTTACACAATAAATATTACGAAAGTCAAAAAACTACAAGAAAATGATTAAATCGAAAAAAGATCGTAAAGTTGGTTAAGACGTGGCATGAATTGAATCGGCCAATGAATCTTATAGTATTTGTTAGAGAACACATAGAAAGTAGGAAAAGATACGACAGTTTTCCTGTATGGTCGCAAAATCTATTTTGAATTTTGGTCAACTGGCAATTGAGTCTGAGAAAGGGTTTTTTGGTAATGAAAACCCATTTCGCCTGTCCAAAAGTGGTTATAAGAATTGTACGTCCTTTCGGACGTCCAATTAAAAACAGCAACAACAAAAACAAAAATAATAAAAAAAATGCAAGTCGTTTTAGGTAGTCCATCCCTAATGGGATTCATGTGGCGTCCTTGACATTCATTACGTACGCGAACCTATTCGAGCGACGTCGTAAACATCCGGCGTTGGAAAGTTCAAAATTCATCCAGATCGTTTTATCTCACTATTTGTGCACAGCGTTTGGTCCTTTTACACTGGGTAAAAATATCAGGAACCCTAAAACCCGGTCACGTAGACGGCATGTAGCACAGTTACGATGTTAGAGCACATGTTTACAAAATTTACCTTTGCATACACTGGAAAGGGCGTTCAAAATCTCATTACAGTTTTGCATGCGTTGCATGCGTTGTGTCGAAATTTGAAGGTGTTTCAGACCTTCGAAATTCGAACCCTTACAGTGGTTTTGACTTAGACATTTTGTGATTTAGGCCTATATAAGTAAACACGTGTCGTAATAGCTTAATCGAACATTAATAAGGATACAATTTTAATGACGTTCGATGAATATCAGGAATAAATCTTTCGTTCGGTTAAGGTTATCGTACAGTCTACACCCACTATTTTGTCTTGTAACGAACATTTCATCAAATATTCGTTCAGATCTTTTATCCCACTATTTCCAGCGTTCGACCCTGCATATTGGGTTAAATTCACCATCCATTTCTGAGAAAGCCCGAAAACTCGAACACAGACCAGTCACGTTATTAGAGCACAATGATGTTTACGAATTTCACCTTTGTATGCGAAAGTAAAGGCGTTCATGATCTCTGTGTAGTTTTGCATGTGTTGGTTCGAATCTTGCAGGTGTCTCACACCTGCGAGATTTTACCATCCCATGCAAAACAACATTCGTTTTGGACTTCGATATATTGTTGTTTACATTTCAGGAAATTTTGTATTATTGTCCATCCAAATTAAACCGGGCAACTTAATTTTCGTGTGCAAAGTCCGTTAGTAGAGCGTGTTGACAAACCATTGCCGAAGTGGGGGTCATTATGCAGATGTCCAGGGTTAATCTTGCTTGACAATATACGTTCAAAGTTAAACGAGAATCGATACAAATATTTTGGTTTATTTTAGGCGGTATAACTGTATCGAAAATCTATTTATAGAAACAACTTGCACACTTGGATAGTCACATTTACCTACCCGATTCCCCTATATCGGATTATCGGTATGGTCCCTCATTAGTATCTAAGATTTGGAATCGATTATAAATATGCGCCGTAATATCGTGCTCCGACTATTAGTCTAGGGGCCCGTCCCGCAAAATAAATTTTTATTGGACCAATCGTCCAGAAAAAATCTGTTGGTACCAGGTGATTGTTAGTTCAATGGGACGTTAGAATAAGGTGGATGCCATAATCAAAAGTGGTGCAAATTTTTTTACAAGCACTTTTCTTACCCCACCCACTTGAAATTAAGGTTAAATAGTAGTCGTCAGAAATTGTTTCTATACTACCATTTTTATCTAATTGATAAATCATTTTTATGGAAAGAAATCACATTTGAATAGTCTTCGTGATTGTAATTTTCTTATACCAAAAATCATCTTGAATTCTAAGAAATCTACAATTGTCCTTACTCCACCCACCAATTTAAGCTATGTCTACCCCCTTCTACTTCATGATGACGTTAAAAAGCCAAAAACTCATAGATCTGCTTAAAACTGTGAAAATGCATTTCCAAGTACCCGGAAATGTTTTTAAACTTCTAACATGACATGTCATTTGATAAAAATATGTCTAATCCATGTCCGCAAGTTGATATATTTTTTGAAAATTTGAAGTTTTCTGTCGGAAATGACTGATAGCTTATTTATTGGCAGATAATTCAGATAAGTCACAATTTTGCACCCAAATCATCGAAAAAGACTGATAGAAGTAATTTGTAGAAGGAGATAATTTAGAATATGTTAATGAATTCTACTGTCCATTTTGTCCGTCCGATCGTCTGTACGTCTTTCATCTCCCAAACTTTGTGTGCTTAAAACGTAATCAATATTTACCTGTAACTTAACGAATTTCGCGTTTTCAACTGACATTTAACGCAAATCCTTGAAAAAGAGTTTTGATTGTCAGATATTCTTAATAAATAACATGAGGACCATGATGGTCCTAAATCGCTCACCTGAACCAAGATAATATGAGCCTAAGTTTTATTCAAATCAATTAATATTTGTGACTGTAAAACTGAACACTCGTAAACAGCAGTTTTGTCAAGTTCAAGGGAAAGCAATTAAAATTGTTGGATCATAATCAGCCTGAAAACTGAACCATATCTTGTGGTCACTTACAATTTGTCCACGTGTTGTCGACCGATCAACATGTGTGTCTTTTGCAATGAAAACAAAGTCAAAAATGGTCATTTTGTCAAAATCAAAGACATATAACTCAGGATGTCAGATTCATATTAACACTATAAAATATATCTCACAGTCACAGACTGAGATTTGTCTAGCTTGGTCAATGTTTGTGGTAGCTAGGGTGACAACAGGATCGAAAAAGTCAATTTTACAGAATTCAAGAGCAAATAACTCTAGACTTTCTATCCTGACTAAATAACTGAATGCAAAACTAATCCAAACTCTCGTAGTCGTTATCTTGGTGTCCAAGTTTTGTCTTGATTGTTCACTATGTGTGGTTTTTAGAGTAAAAACAACGTCGGAAACATTCTACCCATCAAATATCGTCTTGATTTGTCCATCTATCTGGTTATTTGACTGAAAATAAAGTCAAAATGGAAAGTTTGGTCAATTCAAAGGAAGATAACTTAACAACTTCTGGTCCAATTATGTCGAAATTTGTATTCACCTTATAAGAATGGTCACCAACATTATGTTTTAGTTTTTTGTCTCGACTGGCCAAAATTTGTGGTTGTTAGAGTAAAACCAAAGTAAAAAAAAAAACATCAGTTTTTATCAAATTCAGGGGCACAAAAACACAGCTTTCTGATCCTGCCTGACTGAAATTAAAACCATTCTATATCTTATGGTCACCAAGATTGTGTCCAAGTTTCATTTGGATTGGTCATTAAGTGTAGATGCTTGAATGTAAACCAAGTCGGAAATAGTCTATAACAGCAATTTTGTAAAATTCAAGGGCATATTTCATGACTTCCAGTCCCGATCATTCTGAAAATTATACTCGTCCTAGATCTTATGGTCACCAACATTGTATAAAAGTTTCATTTGGATTAATTAATAATTGTAAATGCTAGAGTGTAAATCAAGTCAAAATATTCGAAAACGGCAATTTTGTAAAATTCAAGGGCATATAACTCATGACTTAATGTCCCGATCATTCTATTGTAATTGTATTCAATCGAGATATCATAGTCCCAATCCTTATGTATAAGTTTCATTTGGATTGGTCAATAAGTATACATGCTAGAGTGTAAACGGAGTCGAAAATAGTCGAAAATGGCAGTTTTGTAAAATTCAAGGGCATATAACTCATGACTTTATGTCCCGATCATTCTGAAAATTGTACTCAATCGAGATATTATAGTCCCAATCCTTATGAATGAGTTTCATTTGGATTGGTCAATAAGTATACATGCTAGAGTGTAAACGAAGTCGAAAATAGTCGAAAATGGCAGTTTTGTAAATTTCAAGGGCATATAACTCATGACTTTATGTCCCAATCATTCTGAAAATTGTACTCATTCGAGATATTATAGTCCCAATCCTTATGTACCAAGTTTCAAATTGATTGGTCTCTAGTTGTAGATTCTAAAATGTAAACGAAGTCGTAAATAGTCGTAAAACGGCAATTTTGTAAAATTCAAGGGCAAGTAACTCATGAATTTATGTCCCGATCATTCTGAAAATTGTACTCATCTGAGATCTTTTGGTTCCAATCGTTATGCATAAGTTTTATTTGGATTAATCAATACTTGAAGATTCTAGAGTGTAAATCAAGTCGAAAATAGTCGAAAATGGCAAATCTCTTAAATTCAAGGGCATATAACTCGCGATGTTCTATTCTGATCATTCTGAGAATTAAATGCCTTAGAGATCTTATAGTCAGCAACATAATGTTCAGGTTTAAACTTGATTGGTCAATATTTATAAATGCTAGAGTGTAAACAAAGTCTAAAACAGTCAAAAACGGCAATTTTGTCAAATTCAAGGGCACATAACTCATAATTTTCTTGTCCGATCAGGCCAAAAATCACACTCATTTGAGATCTTATGGTCCTTATCATTGTGTAGAAGTTTCATTTTCATTGGTCAATATTTGTGGATGCTAGATAGTAAACAAAGTCTAAAATAGCTATTTTTAATGTTCAAGGGCAGATAACTCAGGACTTTCTGGTCCGATCTGGCCAATAATCAAACTCATTGAAGAACTTATTATCATACTTGTTCTGTTTAAGTTTAATGAATATTGGTTTACTTTTGCGAGAACTAGATTGTAAACATGTTTTGTCATAAAGCCTTTCTTTGAACAAGCCCTTTTTGGTGGTAAGAGTTGTCTGCCCCCCGAAAAAAATCACACCGAAATTTGTTGCAAAAGTCATCCTGGAACGAAACCTAATTGACTTCAAAATATCCCTATGGTGTCTAAACTTTTCTATCATCAAGGTTTAAAAAGAAAATAAAGTTTGAAACAACTTTTCTTAATTATTTTAGAGTTATTTTTCTATTTTGGTGAATGAACATTTATTATGGCAGTTACGGCAAATGTGTTTTAAAAACCGACTATTCTATTACTAATTATTTTTTGGCATACATAATATTTCAATAAAAACATAAAGTTATTGAGGAAAAAAGTCACAGAAAAAAAATTGACGACAATTTCGATTCATGGTCAACTAAAAAACTGTTTATTTCATTTTTGGGTGGGTAGAGTTATCTGCCCCTGGAAAAAATCTGCACCACTTTCAGTTCTGGCATCCACCATAAAATAAAGCCCCAATGGTTACCCTAACTCACTGTACCATCGGAATCTTTCTGGACTATTGGTCCAAAGAAAACCACTTTCTAGGCCTCTTTTTGGGGTTGGCCCCTAGACTATATAATGAAAATAAAATTTTAATGACGTTCGATGAATATCAGGAATAAATATTTTGTTCGATGAAGGTTATCGTGCAGTCTTCACACAATATTCTTTAAATTGTGACTTGTAACGAATATTTCATCAAATACGCATCTTCTAATCCACTATTTTCAGCATTCGACCCTGCGCATTGGGCTGAAATCACCACCACTTTCCCCGAAAGCCCTAAAAACGATCACAGACCAGTCACGATATTTGAGCTCATGATGTTTACGAACTTCATCTTTATTAACGATAGAAAGGGCGTTTATAATCTTATTAAAATTTTGCATGCGTTGGTTCGAATCTTACAGGTGTCTCACACCTGCAAAATTTGAACCAACGCATGCAAAATCACTGTCATTTTGATTTAAGATATTACATGCAAAACTATATTCGTTTTGGACTTTGATAATTTGTTGTTTATATGTCAGTAAATTTTGTAAATATGTGCCGTGCCATCGTGCCCCGACCATAATCACGGTGGATAATCACGTGAAACAACATTTTCAGATGAGCTTCAATAATTTTGTTAATTTGCGACCAATTTGAATTCAGATTGAAGCAGAGAAGGTGGACAGACGTCACGCATTAGATGGAAGTGGTTGATTTTCGAAAAATCAACTGATAAAAAAGTAATTGAAGATAAACCAAACTTTTGGTTTATCTTCAATTACTTTTTATCAGTTGATTTTTCAAAAATCCAACATGTTCAGCTTATTCCTGGCATTTCCCCACTTTCTCTGCTTCAAACCGAATTCAAATTGGTCAAATATTGAAAAAGATATTGAAGATTATCGGAAATTCTGAGTCACGTGATTATCCACCGTGTATAATAGAAATAAAATTTTAATGACGTTCGATGAATATCGGACGTGAATCTTTTGTTCGGTTAAGGTTATCGTGCAATAGACTACCGATATTCATTTGTCTTGTAGCGAATAAGTCATTAAATATTCATTTCAGATCTATTATTTCACTATTTGCAACGCTCAATCCCTTATATCGGGTTAATCCTTTCTCAAACAAGACCTGGTTTTGACGCATCTTATATTGAAAAAATGCCTGGAAAAACATTGAGGCAAAGGAAGAAAAATGACTGATAGCCAGCACTTTCTCCTTTTGCCTATATTAATACATTCTCTATGCATTATATAATTATTACACAATTTTTAATCTTTGGTAACATCTATAAAATTTAGTCGTTTGCATCAGCTTTTGTATTGGACCAACCTAACATTTTGGCGTTTGGGAACGGGCTTAAATATCAGGGTCATGATTCACCAAAGCCCTTACGAAGGTTGTTTCGTCTCTTCGTCAAATCCTATGTCAGCATCACAAAAAATGCAAACTAGTGTAATTTTGCATGCGATGGCTCCGCTCCATTCTTGCAGGTGTCTCACACCTGCAAGATTAGAACCAGCGTATGCAAAATTTTATTGAAAATTGTTAAAACGTTCCGTTTGTTTACATAAGTAAAAGTTGTAAACATGTGCCATATTATTGCGACTGGACTGTATAATCGATTCACTATTAAACGAGAATAATTACAGTTGAACTGCTTTATCAAAACAACTGAAATTATTCTCGTTTAATAGTGAATCTATTTTAGTTTATCCATTTTAGTGTTGTTTACATTGTTCTCACTTTCTTATATTATTTATTAATTATATGAATTCTTTGCAAAGTTGAAAAATAATATCTATGAAATTATAGTTTATCATTTCTTTTTCTATTTCTAAATCCGATAACTACAGCTTTAAACAGACTTGAGAGAAAAGCGTCGACATAAAGCGATCGAATTGACTCTTTCAGTATAGATCTACGTATATAAATTGTTAAAATCATTGTAAAAACCCGATATAATCAAATTCATAATTATTGTTGTATATTTTTGTACTATAATGGCTCCTTGTATTGTACATTGTATCCTAAAATCCAATAGTATTATAATTATGCACCCTTACTACCGTATTACCCCCTGTATCGTTCTACCCACACAAAGATCAAAGATACATTCGTTCAAACGAGAAATTTCCAGCAATTTCTTGATCTGAAATTATGTTACATATTTGATCATTTGCTCGATTATTTATGTGGTATACGTGTATGTATAAAACGTTAAGTACTGCGACTGGTCCACAGCCGCCTCACATTATTCAATGGAGAACCATGTGATCAGTTAAATGTGTACTTTTACATTTTCATTATTCGACCGCATCCCAACTTGCTGCACTATGACAATAACCACGGTAAAACGCTGACGGCACGGATGGTGCTAATACAAATTGGACTTTTATACGTCATCTCGTTAATTGTGGATGTACCCTACAATAAAATACAAGTTAGCACGGTATTGTCCAGCAAGATTAACCCGGGACATCTGCATATGTAATGACCCCACTTCGGCTTTGTTTTGTTAAGACGCTCAACTAACGGACGTTGCGCACGAAAATTAAGTTGTCCCGGGTTAACCTTGCTGGACAATACTATCATACTCTAATCGAAGGACACATTCTTTAATTTAACAAAACAAAAAAAAAAATAAAAATAAAGGAATGCACAAGAACATCAAAATTGTGAAACTATGGAACCCACAGAAAATTACAATTATACGGTATTACCATAATGCATTGATCTGTAGCTTAGTTAACGATAACAATGGGTTACAGTGTGAAACGGTCAAGCGAATAAAACTCTTTTCTGTTTGGATTAAAAATAACAACGCAATGGCTATTGTTACGGCCAAACTGACCGGAGGGGATATTGGTCAGACATATTTTATATACACTTTTTATTGTTGTTTTGAATTAAAATTTTAGAGGAATTGGGTTTATTTCATTTTAGATTTATTTTAGAATCAAAGGATTTTATATAACTTGAAGGTATGTTTGTGCTATATTATTTCATCTTAGTTCTTGAACAAAAATTCAAATGGTATAATTTTCTAGCGGTCTTTTATAATTTGATATCGCCGCTTTTTAAACAAGCTGCAGATATTTCTTCGTAGAAAAGCGACGATATACAATTGTATACAATTGAGTCAAAAATCACATGGAAGTTTATGCACACTTCAAGAAATATAGCACTATATTTCTAAATATTGTTTGTCTTAACTCTTTACGAAACAATAAATGCTAGATTTGAACTTCCAAGCAGACATATGTTGGGGAAGAAGCATCGTGCAAAAAAATCCTCATTTTTAATAAACTAGAACACGGTGGATAATCACGTGATGTAATATTTTCAGAAAATATTCATTAATTTTGTAAATACTGGACCGATTTGAATTCGGTTTGAAGCAGAGAATGTGGACAGACGTCACGCACTAAATGGGAGTGGTTGTTTTTTGAAAAATCGACTGATTAAAAAGTTATTGAAGATAAACCAAAATTTTGGTTTATGTTCAATAACTTTTTTTATCAGTTGATTTTTCAAAAATCCAACACGTCCAGCTTATTCCTGGCATTTTCCGACCTTCTCTGCTGCAAACCGAATTCAAATTGGTCAAGTATTTCTTACCACTGTCGACATCTATGTAGGCAACGTCTGCCTTTCTTGATGCTTTAGGAAAAAAATATTGGAGATTATCGGAAATTCTGTGTCACGTGATTATACACCGTGTAGAAGAGGACATTCAGAAACGTAGAATATACAGATAAAGATACAGAACGTTGAGAGAAAAGAAGAAATTGTTGATAATCATCAATGTCTTTTATTTCCATAAAAATATTGTAACCTGCTTCAATTTTCGTCATGTACTATTGGCAGGTATTTTCCATCAATAATTGCACATTTTTCTACCTTTGCTATCATCTGTAATTCCTCTCAAATTGGACAAGTATAAAATGTGTCATTTGGCAAAGGGTTAAAATGAAATTCGACTATTTGGAATACCTGTTTTGTTGAATGGAAATAAATTAATTGATTTGTCCTTCGAAAATCGATAATTGCAATAATTTTATTGCAAAAATGATCAATTCTCACGAAACCACATAATTTGTCCTCCAAAAAAGATCATTGCAAATTCAAAAAAAGAGCCGATCCTTTCAAAACTGCACAATCTATTCACACAAGATGACATTTACTGATAAAATGCACCAATATCTGGTAGCGATCATTTTCGAATTATTTTACCTGTCCTGTATTGAAGTATGTTCGAAATGAAAAGAAGTAAACCATCAATATAGCTCGTAAAAGATGGAGCATTGCACTACAGAACTAAAAGAAGGTATACCTCACGATAAATGACCTGGCAGAGCAGCCAATGCTGATCGAATGAGATGCTCTGCCATGTCATTTATCGTGATGTATACAGTTGTCCCAATCTAATATGATGTTTTTAATCAAACCTTTAACCTATAAACACATGTTATTGTAGAGATGCACGTGCAATTCGTCTCTTCAATATTGCATCAAAATACTGATTATCATCGATATGGTTTCATTTTGATCTGTATAACATATGATTAATAAATTGATATATTTTTATTGTTTGGCGGGATTCAGGATATCGTGGGACCACTATATGAGCAGAAGTGCTCCGCATTCTCTTCTTTTGTTTTATTCTTTAACAAAACACACTAGTAAAGGGTCACAAAACCCCATCCTCGGATATCCCGGGGTATAAGCTACGCTACATGATGTAGCGTAGCTTATACCCCGGGTATCCGTAGATGACAATACCCCAAGGTGCAGGTTGTGTTTCAGGCGGGTTACAAGCGCAGTACTCTCACCACCGTGGAAATCACATCCTCGCAAGCCAAGGGTGACATCTACGACGTAACGTCGTTTCTGTATTCACCCTTGGCATATTTAGTCCGATTTCCTTGGTCTCCTGGAACGCGTTTTCATTGGTTCCAGCGAGGTCTCGCTGGAACCAATCAGATTGTCGACTGATACATTTGTTATGAGTAACCAAATCATGACAACGGGCGGGAAAAAGCATTGCATTTGCAACTCAAAAACGCGTAGATGGGCGATTTTTCCTAAGAATTTCACTGCAATAGACAGGAATTCCCTAACTTTAATCGACGAATTATTATACTTTCGACAATTCGACCAAATAAGCAGCTAATTTTTACATAATCCACATAACGTATAACGCGAAAGACAACGCGCGTTAATGACGTCATCAATAATGGACGTACATGTGTAAACAACCAGCAGAACAACCGCTAGGTGGCGCTTCGCGATTTCAAGAAAATCGGACTAAATCCGCCAAGGGTGAATACAAACGTAGGTGGGTTCAACCTTGGCTAGCGAAGATGTGGAAATCAGGGCCCCGTATTATCAACGATTTTACGACCACGTTTTTATGTAAACTGTGTAACAAAACGCCCGATTGCACGAGAAATCAGATCGGGCCAATCAGGTTTGTTATTACAAAAAGTACGCAAAAAATCCTACGATCGTTGAGAATACGGGCCCCTGGTCCCCTCATTTTCGATGGAGAATGGTTTACTTTGTAGTATTAAATCTATATATTCAACTTTTGTAAATTCATATAGGATAAAGACAAATAATTGCGTATATATGTATATGGTTTTTAGGTATTGAAACAATAGAACTATTGGTGATACGAGATATGGGATTGAAACACAGGCGGTAAATCACACTACACATTTTCGATAATTTTCAATAATTCTCTAAAAACGTGACCGATTCGAAAATTATGTCCCAAAACAATTAAGGGAAAAGGAGAAATGATGATGTATTTCAAATATTTATCTTGTTTTGTACAAGGTGCTCTAGCCTCCGCAATATGACCAAAGCAGGTAAATTAGGCATTAAAGCCCATTTATCAACCATTAAATCCGTAATTTGATATTCCAATAATATCACACGCATGGATTTTCTGAGATAAATACCACTGCTTTTCAACGAAAACCTCGTAACTGCAGCTTAAAACAAGCTGCAGTTACGAGGTTTTCGTTGAAAAGCGATGATACGTTGGTCCAATATTTCTACTAGGAAGGCGTACGTCTCCAGTCAAACAGGTCCAGAGTCGTCGATATTAGAGACGTTGCTAAGCAAAAATCTGTAAAATATCTGTGAAAATGGATATCGATGCTTTAAACAAAATTCTCGTAACTACAGCTTTAAACGAGCTGTAGTTACAAGTTTTTTTTAATGAAAAGCGACGATATGACATTCACGACAACGAGAAATAATAATGACAGAAAAAAACTGTGACATTTTGATAAACATTTTGAATATTTGATATGTGAGGAATATGGGATTAACATGCGGACAAATTGGTAAAATATCTTTTATAGATCAAATTCTTATCCATATAGACTAGATTTGTTGCTAGGTGTGTACTAAGAAAGCAATACTTATGACATTTGGATGGTTTTCGACAAAAACCTCGTAACTGCAGCTTGTTTAAGTTACAGTTATGAAGTTTTTGTTGAAAAACATTAGTATCTTTTGTTATTCTTATCCATAAATACTAGATTTTTCGCTACATGCAGGTGTGTACTAAGAAAGAAATAATAATGATACTTATAACATGAATTATTCTATACTAAAGGAAAAAAGAAACGCAACAAAAAATTAATTTGGTCATGCGTTTTGTTTTTGTTTTTCTCAAAATCACCATAATTCGCATACTTTTTTCAATGCCTAGTAAAACTTAATTATTTGACTTTCTTGTGTCAAAATTTCATCCATGTCACAGGTTGTACGTGCCATCAATATGTGTTTAAACCAGAGCAGTTTGGCGTCAACGTTAAATGTGTTCTTGCACGCAATCCAAGCGGACTATAACGATACCTGGCTGAAATTTGATTGCTGTACTGTTCATGAATAGCACCAACAGTTTTTCTCGATAACAGAATTTGTTTCCGTAGGTAAAATAAACGCACGTTATGGTCCTGACGTCATGACGTTAGAGGTTGACGACCGCTTTTCGGGCGACCACCAGTTGTTCTGTTAGTTCTGAGACGTTATCTCAAGCAAAATTTTGTAAACCGATGTACACCAAAGTCAGCAGCAACTGCGGTTTGAGATGTTCTATTCGTAAACATCACAATTGCTACAGGACGACGTCTTTGAATAAGTAACAAAACGATATTAGGGATTTAATCAAAACAAAAATCATTGCATTTTGTCGAGTCGACGTGCATCTACACAAATAAAAAGTTCTATGTAAAATTTTGATATTTAAAGGTTTGCACGTGAGAAACGTGTAAACGTCTATTTTGACGTTATCTCACAGGTAAGACAAGTTCTAACGTAAACACAAAGATTAATATCAAGATACAGAACCCTGTAATTATCAGTTACATTTTTGACTCAATTACATAAAAGAATTAAGAGAAATAACAAAAAATAGTTGTTGCGTTTCTTCTTTCCTCTAGTATATTTCCAAAAAGAATGGTTTTCTTTAAAGTGACATTTCACAATAATTTTTACACAAATTTTACTTTTGGTTTATCTGAAAGAGCATATTTTCTTATAAAAATTCGGAAAATTTCATGCCAAAATATTGAACCGTTTACGAGAAATATTATATTTTTGTGCTAAAAGGCGTATTTTTCGCTTATAAATAGCAACTTCCAAAAATTGATAGTATCTCTACGCATTGAAATAGACAATCTTTGCATCAAGACATAGGCCTACTTTTAAAAAATGAAAAAAAATGTTAAATGTCACTTTAATTGTTCTCAGACAAAATATGAAACCAAATGAATTATGAATTATTCTATATATCTTGTATAAATATGCATGGTCTGTAGTCTCTGAATCAACTTTTAGTCAGTCCACCAATTCAGAGTTTGAGTTTATTGGGGTTTTACACCGTTTTCAACTACCAGGGTCATATCGCGGCGGCTGGAGCACCTAACCGTGGGTTCCTGGTATTTCTCACACCAGTACAACCACAATATCCAAACCGAGCCTCCAGCTGCTCTCTCACATAGATGATTCACACCCATTGGTGAGAGACAAATGACTTTTGTCAAATGTCAGAATGGATACTGGCCGAGCCGGGGTTCGAACTCGCGACCCCTGGATTGACAGACTCCGACGTAACCGACTGAGCTATCCGGGCTCGGCCCACCAATTCAGAGATTCACGCGATGTCGGATTTTTTCGGGCGACGTCGTAAAACCATTCAGCGCCGGAAGGTGCCGTTTTTTCTAACTTGTAAGGCGTCCCTATTGAATATGGATATACTTTTTTCAATTTTGAAACCGTAGATGAACGGCAAAATAAAGAAAAAGAAGCGATAATTATAAACCTAGGCTAAAGTCTTAAGGTATTCCATCCATACATAGATATCAAGCCCTTCGCGCAACGCCATGTGAAATCCGTGGCAAGGTAAATTGACGAAGATATACCATTGTCAACTTTCGGAGATCATCCGTGGCAACGGAAATTGGTGAGGGATACGTTCGTCAATTTCCACTGCCACGGATGTCGGTCGAAGTTGTACGACGTGTTTGGTGTTTAATTATGAACGTAATACCTTAATACATTTTATGCTATAATTTGTAAATTCAATATAAGCATAGAATCATCTACCACTGGAAACCGTTGCTAAGCGATAATCCTAGAAATTGATATGACATTTACGTGTTGATTTCGTGCCTTCTTTTTCATTGTTTTATTGGTCGGTAGGAATAGTTAATGGGGGAATTATGAAACATTTGTATCATTTTTTAAAAGACAAAGAAAGTGGAATTTAAATACGAACACATTTAATTTGGTAAATATTTAAATGTCTTTTCCAAATTGTTGGTATTTAGGTAAAAATCGTTATCTAGACATCACTTAAGTCGAACAATTGCATATCGTGGGTGTGATTGCAAAACCACGTAACTCCAGCTTTATTTAAGCTGGAGTTGCGAGGTTTTGTAAAAACACCAACGACATATCGAGGCCATGACTTTATAAAACCTTAAATAATATTATGGTCATCAAAGATGGCTAAAATGTTGGGATAAGATAAATTGAAGAAGTATAGTAAATAAAGGAGTAAAATGTTATTTTCAAACAATTTATCTTCTTTTATAACCACAGGTAAAAGGGAGCGATGGCTTTTTTAAAAGTACACAATACTTTTGTTGATCACCAAACCCAATATTCGAGGGTTTTTTTAAATTGTATCTTCGAGGGTTTGGATTTAACCCTTTCCCAAACAAGACCTGGTTTTGACGTCCCTAATAGAACTGGCATGGGAAAACATTGAGACAAAAGAAGAAACTGCTGATGACCAGCAGTTTCTCCTTTTGTCTCAATATTTTCTATGTCATATTTTACACAGATTATATCTTTAATAACACCTATTTTGTTATTTGTGGCAGTTTTTAAGTGGATCACCCTAAAATTAAGTCGTTTGGGAAAGGGTTAAATAAATGTCTTTACCTCTAATCTGTTGCTCTGTTAAGTTATTTGTCTACTATAAATCTAATAAACCATTGTTTATTGCTTTTTCTTAATAAGACAACCATATCGCAGCTTTTCTTCGAAAACTTCGTATCTACAACTTCAAACAAGCTGTAGTTACATGATTTTTAAGAAAAGCAACGATACTTTAGGTTATATTCTAAAACCAATAGGGAAATCTTTGAAACTTTATCGGTAAGTCAATTTTCGTTTATATAGATCTATTGATAGAAAAGGAATAACTTTTTTTTTGTTTCAGTCATGAGATTCAAGAATGCACGTATTGTCAAGATATTGTGCTGGTAAGTAACATACTTAATTAACCCTTTCTCAAACAAGACCTGGTTCTGTCGTCCCTAGTAGAAAAGACTTGGGAAAATGTTGAGTCAAAAGAAGAAAATGCAGAAAATCAGCATCTTTACCTTTTGTCGCAATATTTTCCAGACTATACCAAGGCAGATAAATCCTATCTTTGTTGTTATCATTTTTATCGTCTACAGCTTTCAAATTGGACAGCCAAAACTTTGTTGTTTGGGAAAGGGCTTACTCTTTCCAAAGCATAAAAAATGGACTGCTCCAATATAAACGCTGCTGCAGACAACAAAATTCGTGATAGACCTATTATCTTTAGCTCATTTACATGTACCCATTATATTTTCCAAGTCAATTCCTATCCCAAACAAAAATGTAGAGTGGTCTAAATCAAAATCTGCTGCAGATGACAATCATAGGCACTTGGACTCAGGATTTAAAACAACTTACAAAAACATAGTCCTGTAGAATACAAATAAAGAAAAGGTCGGACAGCGGCCATTGTTTTAAGTAACGGAAGTAGCTGGTTGCTTGTTCATAGGGGATAAAACTATAATGTGACGGAAACCAGAGGCGCTTGTAAAAACATCCGTTACTTGAAACAATGGCCGCTGCATATATGTCCGACCTTTTCTTTAATTCCTGAATCCAAGTGCCTATGATGACAATATTGGTGTTCATAAAGGTAGGATATGTGTAGAAAATAGAACGCAAATGTTTGAGGCAGAATGATAAAATATTTGTCATTAGCATTTTTTTCTTTTATCTCAATGTATTTCCAAGCATATCTGAGGCGCGTTCTTTAGAGCGAGATTTTTTTAAAGATTTCTTAAGATGTTTTTGATTCAGCGTCTTTGAGACCGATACTTTGACCAAGCTGTTCCGAATGATCCATATTAAATCATACAAATGACGTCATCATGACGTCATTTGTATAAAGTATGGAGCATTCGGAACACCGCAGTTTATGAATTATGGAGTGTTCGGAACAAACCCGGTCAAATCTCTTATATTGTTTATACAGAGTTGACCGAGGGGTTCCGAAAGAAGTATAGAATTATGGCGCCTCCCATTAAGCGTCTTAAAAATCTTCCTCTAAAGAACGCTTTATCCTAAAATATCATAGGAAATCTCAAGAAATCTCGCTCTAAAGAACGCATATCTGTTCTAGTCAGAAGAAGACGCTGTGTTGGAACATGTTTAGAAAATTGGCCTTTCGATGTTTCCAAATAGCTATCTTCTTCTAGCCCTAATAAATACAGCTTATAAACTTTCGTTTCAAATAGAAATAATGCTCTTTGATTAAGGCAGTAGGACAAAATCTATTATTTCTTCAAAAGAAAACTCTGTTAGAAATTCTTTTGTCTTCATTTTTCCCTAATCAATTTGCAAATATTTCGAGAGAAAAACAAAATGTCTGCGATTTTAGATCAAATTTCAGAATGATTTACCCACATACGCTATTTATTTTGCAATTAGTGGTTAACCCTTTCCCAAACGGCAAAAGTTTTGGGTGATCCACTTCAAAAACTGCCACCAATGACAAAATGGATGTAATTAAAGATATAATTTGTGTAAAATATGGCATATAATTTATTGAGACAAAAGGAGAAACTGCTGGTTATCAGCAGTTTCTTCTTTTGTTTCAATGTTTTCCCAATCCTTTTTCTATTAGGGACGTCAAAACCAGGTCTTGTTTGGGAAAGGGTTAAAAGACCAGTGGTGTTATTGATTTAGTATTTACCGTCATTGAGAATGTATAAAGCCCTTTCCCCAAACAGCTGTTTTTGACATATCCAATAAAAAAACAAATTTTAGAGCTGATTATTAGCATTGTATTTTCTTCTCTCAATACTTCCCATGATGCGGAATAATATATTTCTAACTATTAGAAACTTCGATTTTGTCGTCCGCTTCACCATTGATGTTTATATTTTGCGTCTTTGTTGCTTGATAAATGGTTAATTGGTTTTGATTAATCACCGTTGACAACCCTAAAAGACCAAGGATAAAAACAATCAGAAAGTCATTGGAAATTATCGAAAAAAGGAGAGATTATTTGAAGAGCTTAGCCCTTTGAAAGATTAAAAAGAATAAGAGTTTTCCAAGAGAAAATTACCTGAAAATTAGTGGAAGAAAGACCAGCTATGGAATCGCTATAACCGCCATTATCTTTTCGTTAATTGGTTTTGATTGATCGCTTTATCGTAACAGACACTGTCAAAAGTTTGACAATACATTTAACACTATTGATTCCCCCTATCTGACATGACTTTGTTAATTGGTTTTGATTGATCTCTTAGTCATTGTAGACAAATATTGTCAAAATAACGGGAATAAATAAACAGAAAATCATTAGGGCTTATGAAAGTACAAATCGTCCCTGTAAATGCAAAACCTTGCAGCATGTCGATTTTTACAATTTTCAAAGCAAAACCTTGAACATGTATGTCCAGGTTTGGCAATTCTTGCAGGTTGTGTTCTATTTTGACGTATCAGTATAAACGACAAATTATACTTCGAAAATATTTTCCAATGTTCAGCTTCGTAAAAGTTATCATGTTTTATTCCAATCCCTTTAATTTTTTCTAAAAACGATATACGATGTCTTGCATCAACAACGACGAAATAATGGTCGTACATCAAGAATTGTATATCGTCGCTTTTGAACAAAAGCCTCGTGACTGCAGCTTAACTCAAAATTGCAGTTACGAGATTTTTTTTGTTGAAAAACAGCGATATTATGGTCAAGTATGCTATTCCTCACGATAAATGGCCTGGCAGAGCAGCCCGTTCTAATCGAATGGAATGCTCTGCCAGGTCAATTCTCGTCTGCCATATATTTATGACGACATTAAATCAATGCAAAGGAGAATCCCCGTTCAGGTAAATATGTAGCAGAGATTATTGAATTTCTGTCTATGGCAGATAAATGTACATGCATAGCAAATGTCGTCGCTTTTCGACGAAAACCTCGTAACTGCAGCTTAAATCAAGCTGCAGTTACGAGGATTCGTTGAAAAACATCGATACATTTTGTACGCATATTCGTACTAAAAGACCACTCAAAACAATTAAGGTTTTCATTCTACCATTAGATACAAAACACATCGTTCAACGTCGGGCGTTATCTGTGGATACGGAAATTGATGATGACATACTCTCGTCAATTCCGAGTATCATCAATGACAATGAAAATACCCTCGTCAGTTTCCGTTGTCATGGATGACGCCCGAAGTTACACGAAGTGTTTATTATCTAATGGTGGATGGATAACTTAATATAACAAGATATCAAGTATTATACTATACTAATGACAGGATTTACGCTGCTTTTCAACGAAAACATCGGAACTGCAGCTTAAAACAAGCTGCAGTTACGAGGTTTTTGTTTCAAAGCGACGATTATGCCAATATAATATATCATCACCTTCAACATACGTAAATAAGTGGCATCCGTTATTGAATTTCTGTCTGCTGCAATTACGAAGACATACTATCAAATACATGATAAATATAAATTATGGTCGTATATCATCATATAGCAAGTTAGCCTAGGGCCTGTTTCATTAAAGTCGTATTGTGTCTTATCAATGACCTGCGCATCTTCGCGAGCCAAGGGTGACATCTACGACGTAACGTCGTTTCTGTATTCACCCTTGGCGTATTAAGTCCGATTTTCTTGATGTCCTGGAAAGCGTTTTCATTGTTTCAAGCGAAGTCTCGCTGGAACCAATCAGATTGATCTATACATACATTTGTTATGAGTAACCAATTCATGACAACGAGCGGGAAAATGCATTGCATTTGCAACTCAAAAACGCAAAGATGGGCGACTTTTTCCTCGGAATTTCACTGCAATAGAGAGCAATTTTCTGTCTTTTTTCGACGAACTACTATACTTGCGACAACTCAACCAAAAATCAGCTAACTTTTACCTTATCCATATGACGTTGAACACGAAAGACAACGCGCGTAAATGATGCCATCAATAATATAGGGTTAATTCACATTTTTGAGGTCGTTAACTTTCGAAGAGGCCCAACAAATACGTTAATATAACGCTCGAGAAGATAGATAAAGGTCGAGAAATAGGGTTGTTTTTTTTCCCCAAATTTTGGTTGGTCCTCAATGTTTATTATCAGCTGATCTTTTAATGATCATTCGCATTTAGTAATATTCCTTACGTTTTCCGATCTCTCTACTTTAAATCAATTTCACATCGGCCATACATTAATCGAATTATTGAAACATATATGACCCATCACGCTAAAAGGGACCTAATAGGAAGTGTGAAAAATATCGATCCTAGTCTGTCTGCGCAGTACGCGCAGCCAGACTAGGGCCGACACTTTTCACTTGTATTTAGGTTTCTAAATCTGGAATGTTTTCCCTGTCTTACCGGAACTATTATGTTCAATTTTCGCATACAGTATCTGGTTGACCTGTGGTGAGTCTGACAAGTTTGTCAAAATTTGGATTTGTTGACTCCTGATAAGGTCCCTTTTAGCGCGACGGGTAAAATATCTATTTTAAATATGTGTCACGTGATTCCATATTTTCCATCATTCTGTCAATGTTAACGAACGATTGACCTTTGTCACCAAAGGGTTGTTTCTCGCCTAATAACTCACACACCATGAAATATTGTTATCCAACTGTTTTTCAAATGAGTAATACTTTCTTGCGTATAGAAGTGTTGAGTGTAAATTATTATCAGACCCAGCATATGTCAACCAGGAAACCAGTTTCACAAAAAGATTCTAAAAGACGTATTTTTGTCTTACAAATGTCTTAAAACACGTTTGGGACAAGAATCGCGTAACGCTTCTGCCATCAAGACTTAGGTTATGCGATTGTTGTTTTAAAAGTTTCGGAAGTCATCGGTAAGTCAAAAAATACGTCTTAAAGCTTACTATCCGTCGTACGTGCTCCTGCGTGCGGTCTGCGTCTAAAACGTACGTTTAGTTGTGCGATGCACGCACGTGCAACGTACGAATTTGGCGGACGCAACCACGACGCAGACTGCACGCAGCAAAGAATTGACCGGACAATATTTTAAGGCGCTCTTACAACCCGTCGTGCGTCTTTATAAATCGTGCGATTTTGCAGAGTTTTAAAACATACGATTTAAAAAGACGCACGACGGGTTGTAAGAGAAGCTTAAGGTTTACGGACTGAGAATGAGAACACCACTTTCTAGCCATACAAAATGCATCAAAGTACGCTCACTTGTAAATATACGAAATGCATCAAATTACACACACTTGTGAATACACTTCACATAAGTTGATTCACCGTGCCAGATTTCAAGATAATGCTTCAAGAAGAAAATAATTTACAAATATTATTTTACTCTATATTCATATGCAAGGGAGGTAATTTTGAACATTCTTGTCAAATATTTCCATAATAATAGGCTACCTATGCATTAATTCAAAATTATAAACCATACAAAATGCTTATGTTTGTAAGTAAGTAAGTAAGTAATTTTTTTTTATTATAGTGACATGTGTTATACAATCATGTACAATAACAAAAATGATACTATCAACACCCGGCCCCATGGGCCTATAAGTCACTTTTGAGTATATAAATAAAGCAAAATACAAAATAGCAGACGATTGCAGGTCATAGGCATTAGTTTTGTCTGTCTTTCCAAGTTTACAATATAATAGGGATCCACTCTCAGTGATGATACATCAGTCATTATCAGTGGCGAAAGAAGAGAAACGTATCGGGAAGGATACCGTTCTCCTATCTCCACACTACATTCACAACCCAATCTACACTAATTGTCCGATTTGTTCAATTCTTGGCACAAGTGTGCATTTCGATCCGTAGATGAACAAGGCGGAAATTTCGAGGAAATGCGATCGATTCTTGTTGAGTAACAGTCCCTTATTTGACGACACAACGCTTGTCCGGACAATTCCTCCTACTGTCACTTCCGATTTGATACTTGGCACAGGTGTGCATAATGACCCTGAGCTCTTCCCTCAGATGTATGACTTATTATGAACTTTTCTCAAAATTTGATCCTTATTGACCAGAAAAGCGATCTAAATTTATTGTCGTTTTAAAAAGATTCTACAAAATTATAAATCATACATTGGAAGTAATAGTAGGGTGACTTTCAAGGCTTCGTTGAAGGTGGGGTGGTCACAAAAGTACCACATTTTCTAACCTATACTAAAATATTTGTCATATCCTGAAGTTTGTCAAACGGTAAATATCAAGTCTTGGATGTTGGTACGAGCTGAGAAATCCAAGATGGCGTCCAAGATGGCCGCCAGAATTGAAAACAAGGGGTTGTTGTAAATGATTGCTGTACTGATTTAATGTATATCTATACATCATACAAACTAGGTTTAATTTCATTTACTATGTTTGAACTTTTTTACGATACATTTTACAATGGTCACAATGTCAAGGTCAAGGTCAAATTCTAGGTCAAATGTGAAAAATAGCGAAAAAATAAGCCATCTACCAGTTTTCTTTTCTTATTACTCAAAAGTTTGAATAAAAAGTCAGGAATGTTATATACCAAAATAAACTACAATATATAGGCTTTAATAATTTAACATGAAGATTAAGATATCTTGTGTTTCCATGGAGATATTCAATATGGCGTCTACAGACCCCTACTGAAAAATAATGGAAAACTGTATTTTACCAGTTTCCCCAAATTTTGATATACATAATGGCCATTAAAATTAATGTCAAAGTGTTATTTTTATTTTTTTATTAATACAATACTCATATTCTAGATAAAGCTGTCATGTAAGACTAGAAAATAATCTTATTTGTAGTAAAATCCAAGACGGCATCCAATATGGCCGCCACAATGAAAACTAAATGGGCTATCATATATGATTGTCATATCTGTATATCAAATAATCTAGATTTATTCCATGCAGTGTGTTTGGTCTTTTTAATGATACATTTTAAAATGAAAAAACAAATAATAATAAAAAAAAAAATAGAAAAAACATTATAAAATGGTGTCAAGGTCAAATTTAAGGTCAAATGAGAAATAAACCTGTAATTTTACATATTATTTTGTTTTTACAGAAAATCTTGCGCAAAAGATATGAAATGTTATACACAATAAACAACAATATACAGGCTTTTATGATTAATTATGTTAAAGGGCCAATGCCAGGGATCAGAACAACATGGGCACAGTCAGATCATACATTGTTATGTGGTGCATTGAATTATCTTGGGCCAAAAAAATAGAATATATACCAAATTTTTCACTATCTATCAAGATCCAGTTTCTCATAAATATCACTATATAAATAAAAAAGGTGGATCAGTCAATCATATACAGATGTGATCTTTAAGGACTAAATGAACTTCATTTGAAATTTCCTTTGACAGAAATAATCTAGCAACATATGATATGCATGTTGACCATTCCATATGTTAAAGTTTGGTTTAAAGTCTGTTTTACGAACCAAGAAACGCACTCAAAACGGACTTTAGACTTTAACCCAGGACCACTGAGTCTCAAGTCAGCTGTTATTTATTGTCGCCTTCGGCAGCCACAGTAATTTGGGTTTCAACTTTCCCGTGTACCCATTTATATACCTGGGTGAAGAGGAGCAACATGGGATAACTCTTATGCTCAGAAAAATTCCTGTGGCACCGGCGGAATTTGAACCCAGGACCATTCGATTCCAAAGCCCGTGTCCTACCTCTAGACCATGGCGCCCCTGGTAATTTCTTGCATACGGTTTTTTTTACCTCAGACATCCTAGCATGGCTACATTAATGATTCGGATATGCCATGTAGCCATGGATATTTTCATGGTGACGTCTTTTCAGAAACCTTGTGAAAATAATTGAAAACCATATTGATTAAACCATGTTTCATATTTAATTTGCGATATGGTCACTACAATAAAATATTAGATGTTAAGTAGGGAGTATACTCGTATTTTAACTATAACAGCTTAAAAAGTAATTACAAAACAACAGTACTCGTTACTTTTGTTCAATATTTTACCACTCGGTTTATGAGTACTTAGTCATAGTTGAGCAGTTAACCTGTTTTAAGCACATACTTGAATGATCGTTCATCGAAAGACTCATGTGACAATACATAGTGGCAAGATTCTTTAATCGCCAGTTATGTCTGTTGCACATACATGTATAGTACTCCTTTAAGGCTCAAAGATAATCAAAAAAAGGCAGAGAGGGCCTAATGGGTCACCTGAATCAAATGAGCAGAAAAGCATGTATTTACAGATAAAGTATACTTATAATATCATGATCCTCACAAGTATATTGAAAGATATACACAGCATGGCTATTTCTAAACATATTTTATTTTCTTGTACAAACTTTATAGTCCGAAGACTCTAAAAATCAAATATGAATCCAATCCATCAGCCGGTTCACAAGAAGAAGATTTTTTAAGATGTACCATATATAGACTACCCCCTTAGTGGCCCATTATGGGGTCCCAAAGGGAGGTAACTCTGAAGCTACTTCCTATGAGAATGCATCCTACCAAGGTTGGTTGAAATCCATCCAATGGTTCAAAATAACACTGATACGTTAATAACACACCCCACCCCCCCACCATCTCAGCAGTGCCAATTTTTGACATATTTTTTTCTTTTGTACAAACTTTGTAGTCCTTGCCCTGAGGACTCTAAATACCAAATGTGAATCCAATCCAACAGCCGGATCATGAGAAGACGATTTTTAAGATGTACCCTATTTACAACCATTTTGGTCCCTTATGGGGCCCCAAGGTGAGATAACACCATGATTTGTACAAATCTGAGGCGGCTTTCCATGGGGGAAACTTCCTACCAAATATGGTTGAAATCCGTGCAATGGTCCTCAAGAAGAAGTCGAAAATTTTAAACATTAACACACGACGGATGACGCACAGTGCACGACGGCGGACAAAAAAATGGTGGCAATAGGTCACCATGGCCTTCGGTCAGGTGACATAAAAATACCGATCAAAATTGGTTGAGATGAAATAACCCAATTTAGAGTTATACAGGTATTGCACAAAGAATCATAACAACTTTGAGTCAAATTCAAACAACAATAAAAGGGTAAACATTACTGTTTTTATACACAGGGTTAAATTAAAAAGATGCAAAATTGTGTAAATCACTAAATCGACATATATTATAGGCTTTTAAGCTTGGGTTTGGCATTTTAAAGATGTAAATGTCTGATTTTGAAACAAAAGTGCTCAGACTCCTAGTTCGGTAAACTGGTGCAAAATGATGTAGCAGGAGTATAAAAGATGTCTGTATCTGGACTAAGCAAGAGTACTTGGGATAAACATGTTTTGTACAAAATTACAATTGACTTGTACAATATGTTAATCAAATACACTACTGATGAACATGGATTAATAATCTGGCATCAGAGTTAGAGCTTACTTACAGTATTATTTTGTTTAAGTCAAGTTGTGATGACCTTAAGGTCTACGTAAAGTTTGTCAAGAACTTTTTTGGGATACATGACTTTCACATTTGTTTGTTTATTTGCTACCATCAATGACAGGTCTCCAAGCTCTTGGCTTGAGTTTTTATTCTGTTCTCAAAATGAGATCGAATATGACATAAACGGCATTTACACCTCCACTATTGCATTTAATGTAAGTCTAAAACATATTGTTAGGATCACAGAATATGGGTTGGAGTGGTGATGCAAAAGACTATAATACATCAGCGACTGCCATCTCACCTAAGATGATAGGCCAACCCACACACAATTTCATCAAGATACAATTGGAGTTTATCAAACAAGTCTCACGTTCTTGTTTGTTACCATTTCGCGAATCTCATCAAACAAGCTAAGTGGCACTCGTGCATTTTCAAATGATATAACACTTCCCTTTTTTAAGCTGTTTATCGCTTACAAACTGAAAACAATCTTTTTAATCTTGCATTTCAATTTTGGTTTTATGGATCCGATTGCTGCCACTTTACTTTGTAGTAAAGGATCGTAGAAGCTTTTCCTTTGTCTATGCATTATTTCACCATCTCAAATCACAATACATTCAAGAACCTTACCCCAATCAAGAAGAAGCAGATGTTTGGTACTTGAATGAAACTTCCTACTGACTACATATTGGTTGCCAGACTGTGGCCAAAGTAGTCTTGGTTAGTCCATATACAGGCAATGTGCTAAAACTCCTGATACACATATTTACTGAATAAGGCGAGAGAGAGAGGCCTTGTGGCTATCAAGAACATTACAAAAATTGGAACTAGGTAAGAAAATTAAACCCTAAAATTCTGCAAGCAAATGACATAACTTTGCTATATATGCTACAATGCGATTATCACTTGCTGGTCTGGAGAGGATGCCATCCTGCAATGCAGCAGCTGTCTGACCCACTAAAGTTGGATAAATGATGGACAGTAAGACAGATCAATCAGCTCCATAACTCATGGGTCTACCCGTTACTCCACCAGAACTTCTCAGTGACTTTGTGATAGAATAGATACATGCATATATGAGCATCAATGTACACAAAACCTAATGGATATACCATTACCTAATATATTTGATTGCACTAACTGTTCATGTAGCTTCTCTCAAGTAACCAGTGTGTATGTATATACGAAACTTGATAATTATCACTAATTAAGATTTAAGTAGGATGTCTTGATATATTACAAAAAGAAAAATTCCATCATAAATGGAGGTCTCAAAAAGTTTTAAATGGGATATGTGATTCTAATGAATTTAGAAAATAAATGCCTAAACTGGTTAGGACGGCAAAATTGCTCTATGCAGTGTAATATAGCCACTAAAGAAGATATAGCCACTAAAGAAGTATCATCATTTTGATTTTTGTTAGAATGAACTGTGTCTCAAATTTGTTTTTAAATGAAGAACTAAATTGCATATATGCTGTATTTAAAGCACTTATTTTATTCTACATATTTTCTGTTGTCGAATTCTGACATTTCACAGCTCAAAAGGCTACCGTCAACCTATTTAGATTATTTTTTTTATCACTTTGCATGGCATCGGATAATATTATGGCGATACTTCAGATAGCTTTATATAGAAAATGAGTATTGTGCCAATTTAGAATATAAAGATGAACGACTTTGACATTATTTAAATTACCATAACACAATCAAAATTGAAACTTGGTAAAAACAAAGATTTTTTATTATTCTCTCAAGGTGTCCCACAAAGTGTTCGTACACATCATTTTAAGATATCCATGACAATGCAACACATCCGAATCTTAATATCAAGTTATTGAAGTTCATACACCATTATATATTTTAGTATATAGCTTTTTATTCAAGATTTAGTGTACAATAACAAAAAATACATAAAATAACAGATATATTCACTATTTTTCACATCTGACCTTGAATTTGACCTTGACCTTGACATTTAAAGCATTTTTAAAAAGTATCATAAAAAAGATCGAACACACTGCATGAAATGAAATATGCTTTATTTGATATACAATAATACATCAAGTCAGTAGAAATAATCATATAAGACGACCCATTTGGTTTTCATTGTGGCGGCCATATTGGACGCCATCTTGGATTTTGCAACAAATAAGAATATTTTCTAGTCTTACATGACAGCTTTATCTAGACTATGAGCATTGTGCTAATATAAAAAAATAAAGTAACACTTTGACATTGATTTTAATGACCATTTTGTATATCAAAATTATGGGAAAACTGGCAAAATACAGTTTTCCATTATTTTTCAATAGGGGTCTATAGACGCCATCTTGAATATCTCCATGGAATCACAAGATATCTTAATCTTTATGTTGAATTATTAAAGCCTATATATTGTAGTTTATTGTGGTATATAACATTCCTGGCTTTTTATGCACATTTTTGAGTAATAAGAAAAGAAAACTGGTACATGACGTATTTTTTCACTATTTTTCACATTTGACCTTGAATTTAGGCTTGACCTTTACCCCCCGGTCTCACTGAGCCCGATTTCCGAAATATTCGTAGTGCCTCGGGAGAACGCATTGTCACCGATTTACTACGACTTCGAGGCGACTTTTTCCGTCCATCCAAAGATGGGGCATATAGACCATTTTGTTCCGTCACCGCAACTCATCGCTGAGAATGTAGAGTATTCGTAGTGCATCGCCGTTATTCGGTGTTCAACGCCGAATTAAACATAGCCAAATAGGCAAAATGTGTTGCCGAATAACCCCGATATACTAACCCGAACAACAACGACTTAGTACGAGGTACACCGATTTTACCACGATTTTTGAAATCGGGAGAAAAATTTGCGCATGTTGAAATTTTTGTCCCGATTTATTTTTGATCCCGATTTGGTGCCGACTTTTATCAGGATGAACTACGAGTCTCCCGAAGTAACCCGATTTCCGGCCGATTTCTAAATTTTCGAAATCGAGATCAAATCGGGCTCAGTGGGACCGGGGGGTTACATTATGACCATTGCAAAATGTATCACCAGAAAGTTCAAACATAGTATATGATATCAAATCTAGTTTGTATGATGTATAGATATACATTAAATCAGTACAGGCAATCATTTACAACAATCCCTTGTTTTCAATTCTGGCGGCCATCTTGGACGCCATCTTGGATTTCTCAGCTCTTACCAACATCCAAGACTTGATTTTGACCGTTTTTTAAACTTCAGGATATGACAAACATTTTGGTATAGGTTAGAAAATGTGGTACTTTTGTGACCACCTACCCCATGAAATATGCCACTTTTTCAGCGAAAGTCACTCCACTATAAGAACTTTAGTACGGCGGGATACATGCAACGAACCGCTGGAAAATCGATGCAGAAATAAGAAAGTTATTACACAATTTCTT
This sequence comes from Fragum sueziense, assembly GCA_963680895.1. Lineage (NCBI taxonomy): Eukaryota > Metazoa > Mollusca > Bivalvia > Cardiida > Cardiidae > Fragum > Fragum sueziense. The sequence continues at coordinate 6,808,722 of OY804603.1, forward strand.
ACCTGAAGGTTAACTTCTACCCAGCAGGTAGCTTATTTTTTCCAAGTTGAACATTTTGTGTTGAATTCGGACTATTTTTTCATAAAACCAAGTCACATAAATGCATATCATTGCGAGCTGATATTTTTTACTTAAAGGACAATGCTCCAGATTCTTTAAACGAGTATATTTTTGACTGTTCACCGGCCAGTGTTTATCGAACGGACATTTTTGCAAACATCATTCTCGACATAAGGACTAGTCAGAATATTTTTAAATTTATCATTGGTGGTCACATACATGTTCAAAGTTCTAGAGCGTTGTCCCTTAATCGCCATCTTGAATCTTCGGAAGCCAAAGGATTCTACTTCTACTTTGTTCCTTACGAATCTAGCAAACCATGTGGAGGCTGAATTCTTTGTTACAGTTGGTAATAAAGTGAAAAAAGAAAGAATACAATGTTTATCAAAGCATTAAAAAAAATACTACGTGTACTACCACATACCACAGGCAACAATCATGTGACTTTGTTATAAATGATATACTTTCGTAACTTTTGTAAAAGCTGTAAAACCTTGTCAAAGCTGAGAACATTCTTGCAAAGTGCAAACATTTCTTAAGACAATATATCATTGTATTCCAAAAAAAATCTTTGCACAAATGTTCTCAGCTTTGACAAGGATTTGAGGGAAGATCTTGGTATCAAAATAAGCCGGAGAGTACGACGTATCGAATGGCGCGTATCTCAATATTGACTGATAAGTATTTGATATAAAATTTGAGAAAATGTGTACTTACCGTGTGTTTTTGTTTACAAAAGTTAGGGAAAACTCATAACAAAGTCACGTGATTGCCGCCTGTGACTACAATTGGCGCCACATCGTATGGCACATGTTAATATTTTGTTCAAATGTTATTGAACGTTGGACAAAATATAAACACGTGCCATACGATGTGGCGCAAACTGTAATTAGCTTCTCGTCTGGATCTAAATTGTCTGTTTTTCTATAGATTTAAAATAATAAGAAAATTAAAGTATCCTGCAATAACGACGACCAGAGTCGTATACATGTATACGATTTGCGAAAAGATCGGACTCAAAATATCCCTTAAAATTGCTGAATGCACGCACGGGGCATCCTTTTGAAAGAACACGTCGGCTTTACTTGTCAGATTTATTATTATATGTATTTCTCTTCATGGAGTAACATGGAGTGTTTCAAAAAGGAATAAGAGCCACTTCAACGTGTGTACCATGCAGATGATACCCCTCAAATAGAACTTAAATTGTTTAACCCTGTCCCAAACAAGACCTGGTTTTGACGTCCCTAATAGACATGGCCTGGAAAACATTGAGACAAAAGAAGAAAATGCTGATAACCAGCATTTTCTCCTTATGTCTCAATATTTTCTGTGTTGTTTCTACACAAATTCTATTGGCAACAACCTCTTTTTTTGTCGTCATCAGCAGAATTCAAATATGATCACCCTAGAATTTTGTTGTTCTGTAAAGGGTTAGATTTATGGTGCTGACCGTAATGTAGTCTTCCTTAAAGAAGCTTCTATCGAGACCCTATATCGATTTGAGACACCGTTTATTAAACCTTTTCTAAACAAATTTTGCATTTTGCAACCATATAAATACTGAATTTTGAAGACATTTAGACAAAAAGAAGAAAACAGCTGATAGTAAAACTTTTCTTCTTTATCCAATCTGTTCAATGTTGTTTTTATTTATAGAACCCCCATTATGCTTATTTGCATTTGTTTTGTCATCTCGACTAATTTGGATTTGCTCTTGTCTAAAAATATGCTGTTTTGGAAAGCGTAAATATTGAACTATGACTAATAAATTGGATATGATAAGGAAGTGAAACTATTCGCTAGGGAGGGATACCACCTGCTTAACCCTTTCCCAAATAAGTCATCGTTTTGACGTTTCTAATAGGAATAGTTTGAGAAATCAACGAGAGAAAAGAACAAATTGCTGGAGGACAGCAATTCCTTCATTTCACACGTTTTCTTCAAAGAAAGACCAACATTATAAAATTTGATTCAATTGAAATTGTCGTCGTCAACATCTTTGAGATTAAACAAGCCGAAAGTCGAAGTTGAGTTGAAAATTTAGTCGCCTCGTAAGTCCATGTGTTGTTGACTTACCACAAATGGAAATGATGTGTTTCGTTATTTCATCGAACTATAGCTTTCGTAGTTCAAAATAATGAAATATGATAAATATATCATTAAAAGATTATTTTTCTAGTTTCAGTACTTGATTGATTCAAACGAACAAGGGTTTGGAAAAAGAGTCCTTTAGGCATTTGAGACCAGCATGGATCCCGATCAGCATGTATCTACAGTCTGATCCTGATTCATGTTGTTTTCAATTGCCTCAATGTTTCTTTCACCTAGATGTTAGCTGAAATATTATCTATTTATTTATTTAACCTGTTATTTCTGTTATTTTTTCTACTTTCAGTATTTTCGTGGTTGTCTATGTTATGCTGCAAGCCAAGATCACATTTTACCATGACCGGGAACAGACCACGATATCACCCGAGCACAACGCCAGTAGTCAAAGAAACTTTAGTGACAAAACAAGTGACGCAATCAATGACGTCAGAACTGACACACATATACCGGAAATTAAGCAGGATTTCCGGTCCTCGGATCTTGTCACCCACGTTGGTTTCCTGAAAGTCCACAAGGCTGGCTCCACAACCATGCAGAATCTTTTATTTCGGTTTGCAATGAGGCATAATCTAACTATACTGCTTCCCCGCCAAGGCAATTATTTACTTAGCCGCGGTGCGGCGATGCCTTTTAAAAAGGGAGGTCACTATGATATTTTTGCCTGTCATACGGTGTATAGTAACAGTATTTTCGGACTCCTACCAGCTGATTCGCGGAGGATCGGGATAATCCGGGAACCTTTAGAACGTGCAATAAGTGCCGCGTATTACTATAGGGATGTGTTTGGGACTGGGTATCTAAAGCGCATCCCTAAAGATACGTTCATAGAAAGCCTCGTTTCGTCACCGGAAAAGTTCGACCCTAGTCAGTTCAGTTACACCAGAAACTCAATGGGGAAAGATTTTGGCTTCTCAGCAGGTCTGCGAGGCCAAACAGAAAGGATCAATGCTCAAGTAAATAATTTGAAAAAAGAATTCAAACTAGTCATGGTAATGGAGCGTTTTGAAGAATCTTTAGTATTACTCAAACGAGAATTAAAGTGGAATCTCGAAGATATCTTATTTATACAGTCAAATTCTCATAAACATAAAGCAGTAAATATAACAGACTCCCAAAGACAAAAGTTTCGGGATACCAACTTTTTAGATTATGCAATTTATGATACGTTTTATCCTATTTTTGAGGAAAAGGTTCGTGATCAAGGTCCGTCCTTTCTTGAAGAAGTAGCCCATTTTAAAAGTGTCTTAACTACCGTGAAAGCCTTCTGTGATCCCGCCATCAACCAAAATGGTGCCTTAAGTGTTCCAACATCAAGATGGAACACGAAATTTGACGTCCTTAAGAGAGATTGTGATTACATGAAAAAAGATGAAATTTTGTTTATTAAAGAGTTAAGGAGTAGACATACAAAAATGTAATTCTTTGTCGAAGTATGAATCCTTAACTTAATATATGAAGCATAATATGCATTGTTACAACTTTTAAACCATTTTGTTTTCAATGTTTTAATAAGTAATATTTCCCGTATAAACATTACACCAAATTATGACCTTGACATTCATGAACAGTATTTTGACGTAAACGATGTCAAGTTTATGTCCCAGTAATTCAAAATGAACAAATTTATTTATGATTACGAATGTAAGACGTTACCCGATCATTTATTAATTTGTGCTTATAGACACAAAAAAGTATTTGGCCATTTGTATTTGATTTAGTATTAGTAAGACAAATAGTATTTTTCATTATTCTTAAGAAATGTTAGAGGTTTCAGATAAAAGAGTGTCGTATGAAGCGAAGTTTTATACATTTTAAGGACAAATATGAACCTACAATAAGAAATGTGAAAAGCATAATTATCTTGAGGGGGGTATTGTTTTTACATTTTTTATAAAAGCAGCCATGGGCTAAATAGTATGTTTTTACGTTACAATGTATATTTCTTATTCGATATCGTCGTTGTTACTGCAAAACCTTGTAACTCCAGCTTAAATTAGCTGGGGTTACGAGGTTTTGCAATACAAACGACAATGGGATAAATCCATATTTTTTTATATCCCTGATGCTACTATGGTCATTTTACAGTTTCGTTACAAAGTGTACTAAAATACAGTCGATGGAATCAGAAGCTACACTCCCTGTCCAAAAAGAATCACTTAGCTTCTACAGTCCGGTTAAAATATTAAGGAACATATTTACAATACTTCGACGATGTATAGTCATCCAACGTTATTGTGATGTTTATAAACAAACCTTTAACCTATGAAAACATGTTATTGTAGAGACGCACGTGCAAATCGTCTAGTCAATATTACATCAAAATACTGATTATCATCTATATGGTTTTGTTTTGATCGGTATGACATAATAATTAATAAATTGATATATTTTCTATTGTTTGGCGGGAATCTGAAAATCGTGGAAGCACTATACACGGTATTGCAACACCTTCCAACATATCTTGGTTTTCTTTCTTTAAATTAACGCATATGTAGCAACTAGCGGATTTTTCGGACAGTGAGCGTTGTCTTCCGATTTCATTTACTGTACGTTGATCCATTGTGCTTTATATTGATAATTACCATTCTAAGATAGACCACGCTTCAAAAATCAGCCGTTTCACTAACAAACGGCAGCATAAATTACCATAAAAAGGAAATAATGTTCAGAACGAAAACAGAAAAAAATGGCGAATATCAGCATTTATTTATTTATCTATTTCCATTCCATAATTAATCGTATTAGAGGAAAAAACAATCAATCAACGATTCGGAACTGCACAATTCTTCAAAATTGAAATATTTTCAAAAGTAATTTAGGTAAAATGACAATAGGGATTCAAGTTTTAAACAAAATGTTTTAGATCTAACTGAAACTTATGTATTTATTATGATGAAAATTTTTTAATATATATATATATATCTTCTTTATCATGAATATCATTTTATTGTATTATTTATCGTTATAGTTTTCATCAGCATTGGAATAAAGTATTTATTTTACAGAAAATGTGTCTGTATTCTCCCAGCCCAATAAGCCGTAGATGTAGTGCTCACGACGTATCAAGTTAATCTGTGTAATGCCCCATACACACGGTGGAGATTGTGCATGATAGGATGGATAACGAATACGGACAAATTTGCCTCGCTTCAGGTAAGAAATCGTGCAATAATTTTCTTGTTTCTGCGTCAATTTTCATGCGGTTTGTTGCATGTACCCCGCATTACTGAGCTCTTTCCTCAGATATATGACTTGTTTATAGAATCTTTGTACTTTGTCCAAAACTATGATCCCAACCGATCAGAAAAAACGACAAAAAATCCAGGTCAATTTTCTAGTCGGTTGGGATCGATTTTTGAGAAAAATACAAGGAGTTTCCCGATAAGTAATACATCTGAGAAAAGGGCTCAGTAAGACGGAGTACATGCAACAAACTGCATGGAAATTGACGCTAAAATAAGAAAGTTAAATGCACAAATGCTTACCTGAAGTGTGGTTAATTTGGCCGTAGTCGTTAACCTTTCGCTTTCTGGTGGGTTGGGACAATATTTTGAAAAAAGTACCACGAGTTATCTAATAAGTCATACATCCGATGAAAGAACTCGGTAAGGCGGGGTACATGCAACGAACCTTTTGAAAATTGACGCACAAATAAGGAAGTTGTTGCAAAAAATCTAACCAGAATCGAGATTATTTTGCCCGTATTCGTTATCCATCCCATCATGCACAATCCCCACTGTGATACAGCTTCAAAAGTATCTCACATCGTAATGTCTTCAAATTGGGATCTTACATATTCAGGGATCAACAAAAACAGGGATCGTAGGAAATTTTAATTTAAAAAACTGACAGACACAATTCTATAAATGTAAATTAAATTGTTTATACTACGATATGGAAAAAGAAGAAATTTCTCAAAATAAGCCATGACGTTTGGTGTAGAGCGAGATAGAACTGGGAATGGGGCTCTCAAGTCTACGACCCGTATTTTGACCTAGTTGGAGTGAACTTATGCACGTGAACTTAAATCTGAAACCTCTTGCTTTTGGTGCGGTCTAAAGTTTTGTCGTTTGGAAACGGATCACCATTCCTAGGTAATCCGAAACGTGTACCGAGAAAACCCGTGGTTTGATATTGATATCGATTTGGTTGCTTCAGCCATAGATAAAAGGATGTGAAGGCTTTCTAAACAGCAAAATATGATTAACAGTTGAACAATCCACATTCCGTGGGTACTCATTAAAATCGTCTCACAGAGACGATTTTAATGAGTACCCACTGCATATGGTTTTGGTTTAAAATAAACAGATTTAGAATGTTCTTATTCCCTCTTATCTTTTGCTCTGGGTTAAAATATGTCTCTAATGTTTCTTATTTTAGTAATTCAATTGAAGCGAACAATAACAAAAGCATGGGAAATACTTTGGTACAAAAAATGATAAATACTTCCTGGGTATAAATCCTGGACCTATACCGAGGAAACCCGTGGTTTGCTATTCAAATCGATTTGGTTGCTATGTACCCTAATGTTTCCTATTTAAGCTGGTCGATAGAAGCTTAGAATTACAAAAGAATCGGAAAGGCATTGGCTATTCTTTTGGAATCGATTCCTTTCATTTAAAACGGGTACAAGTACCCCGTTCAATATAATTCATCGAGCCATGACTAAAGGTGTTGCTTGAAAAAAACTTCAAGTATTGCCATGGGTCGACCTTTTAAATCCGTATAGGCTTACGATTTTTCTGGCCATTGTTGGGAATTGAATATTGTCCCAAATCTTCGAGTTCATGTCTTTACGGAATCCGATCTGCAATTGAATATTTTCGTTCAAGCCAATGCCAGACAGTAAAGTTAAAGACTTGTCCAAATTCAAAGATTGTGTAGACACCACTTTCAAATTCATCATTTTTGTGTTTCTTGGCAGAACTACATGTATATAATAGAAAATGAAGAAATTGCTTCTCACAAGCTATTTCATCATTTTCCGCAATACTTGACAACGGCTTTAACTAGTGGGCGTCAAAATGCGTCAAGCTGTTGGAGTGGCTAAAAAAGTTTCCCTAACAAAACGATGTTAATAAGTCTAAAACAGAAAGCTGGAAAAAAGACAACATAAAAAAGATACTTCTGTTAGTCAGCGTTTTCGTTGATTCTTTCGATTTTAGATTTCAGATAAAACATTTTAGTTACGTGAATATTGTCGTTCAAAAGTTATAGTCCGCTTCCGCCATAATGGCACATGTTCACAATTTCGTCGCTTTTCTGCGAAAACCTCGTATCTGCAGCTTAAACAAGCTGCAGATACGAGGTTTTCAAAGTAAAGCAGTGATTTGTACCTATGTTAACAACACATCATCTCCAAACAACTGTTACTTTGTAGGTTAGAATCTTGCAAGTGTCTCACACCTACAAGATTCGAACGAACGTACGCAAACTTGTATTTCGATTATGTCTGTTTAACCCATTACTACACAATAACCCTTTTTGGCTCCATTTAAGAAAATGGCTTTGGAAAACATCGTGGAAAATGAAGAAATTGCTTGTGACAAGCAATTTCTTCATTTCTCACAATACTTTCTACCATAAAAGACCAAAAGAAAGCAATTTATTATTAACTCAAAATCATCAGCAGCAATACCTTTGAATTTGGATTGGTCTAAAATTTTGCTGTTTGGTAATTGGTTAACCATTGTTTAGATGTGTATAGTTTGCAAATGTGTGCCATAGTATCGTAGATGAACAATAGTGCTTTTAGACTTAAAAAATAAATGAGGAGAGTTCTCAGAACTTTAAACCGCCTATTAATTTCGTGCCGCGACGTACGAGCGTACTTATAAAGGTTTCAAAGAATATTGAACGTCAAGTACATCTGTCAATAGACTATAATAATACTTCATTTTTCTTGATTCTAGGACCGGAATTAACTTACTTAACCCTTTTCCAAACGACAAAAATTTGAACTGTTTGTGTGCAATAAAGTAATAAGGGAAACGATCAATTGGGCCTATCCAACTAAAATGTTGATGTAGACAGACAGACTGAATGGTGTAAATAATAAAAAAAGATATACTAGGACAAAAAAGATACGCAACCCCAATTGTTCATAATATTTTCGACAAAATATGTTTTTAATGGCTGTTGAGTACATTTTTAATATATCTGCATCCATACGCATAAAAACAGTGCCATTTTCTTCAGATGTCGTACATTCATCACGTGATACATGGTGAATTGTTAAAAACTGATTATACCCTGCCGTGTTTTCTAGATGACTACTATCAAAACAAATTTTCATCAAACACAAGCTAGAACATAGACAAAGAAGATGCCAAAGCGTTCACACACGTTTCACTACGCTACGCATAGCGAGGCTAGGCCAAAACCAGTGCCTAACTGCAGTACCGATGTTCACGGTGGGGATTGTGCATGCTGGAATGGGTAAATCTACGGACAAATTTGCCTCGCTTCAGGCAAGACATTTTGCAATAACTTCCTTATTTCTGCGTCAATTCAAAAACGGATTGTTGCATGTACCCCGCCTTGCTGAGCTCTTTCCTCCGATGTATGCTTTACACGAAACCTTTTTGTACTTTTTGCGAAAAGTGATCCCAACCGACCAGAAAAACGACAAAAAATCTGATCGTTTTTCAGGTCAGTTGGGATCAATTTTTGGGAAAAATATGGGAAGTTTTCAAATAAGTAATACACCTGAGGAAAGTGCTCAGTAAGGCGGGGTACATGCAACAAACCGCTTGAAAATTGACACAAAAATAAGAAAATTATTGCACAATTTCCTACCTGAAGCGTGGCTTATTTTGCCGTAGTCGTTATCATTTTGTTTTCTGGTCAGTTGGGATCAATTTTTGGAAAAATTAAAAGGATACCACAAATAATCCATGTATCCGAGGAAAGTGATTTTCAAGGCGGGGAACATGCAACAGACCTTTTGAAAATCGACAAAGAAATAAAGGAGTTATTGCAAAATATTTGACAAGATTCGAGATTATTTTTGCCTCGTATTCGTTATCCACCCCAGCATGCACAATCCCCACCGTGATGTTGTTGGTGGAAAAGGTTAGGAAATGTTGTCGTAAGACATTGATGGGGCAAAAAATCGACGCATTTTGACTGTTTACGTTGTTGGCTCTCAATTGGACCACAACCGATTGAGCACGAGGCGGACGTGCAAGAGATATGGCATCAAGGCAGGACCGAATAATCACGTTAACCCGACCTACGGGATAGGTTTAAAACTGCAACGGAGACCGCTAATAACTCGTTTGGACTTCACAACAGTCAAATATCAGACCAAATTGAACGAAACAGATTGTTTTTTTTCGACCTCCGTCCAATTTTTTTTGTCGTATTGTGTTGACGCGCGGTTTAAACTGGGTGTTTTCTTACTAATGAAATTGACTATCAACAAGATTTTGTGAACTTTACAAGGTGAAATTTTATTGCTTTAAATGTATTAAGTTTTGTTTAAATCTGATTTGATGTCTTTGCGTAAGAAGGAATTGAAAATGAAGTTGCGTTTCTTTTTTGTTTCAGTATATATGACTGTGTACATTGTGGCATAAAAATATTGAGACAAAAGCAGAAAATGTTGGTTTTCAGAGTTTTTTTAATCTGCTTCATTTTTACTGGGGACATCAAACCCGATTATGGCATTCACCAAGCAGTCTAATTCTAAACTAACCTTTAAAATTACACAACAATCCATCCGATTGGCCGAGACATTCGTCTCGTCCAATCGGATGGCTTGTAATGTAATTTTGATTTAGACAATCAGCTTAGAATTTTTGGCGAAATCGACCCCGGTCATGTTCGAGAAAGGATTAAACTTGGATTAGTCAGCGCATTTCCTGTAAACGTGGACAAGCACTTCCTATAACAATTATCTTTCTATAAAAGACGTTTCTTGGTATTGACCCTTTCCAAAACAGTACAATTTTAAACTGCTGCAGACGACAAAAAAAATGATGCCCAAAGAAAGAATACGTGTATCTTATAAATACATGTACATGTAACATAGAAAATATTGAGACAGAAGGAAAATTACTGGTTATCATATTTTCATTTTGTTTCAATATTTTCCATTCCTGTACAATAAAGCATGTCAAATCTAGATCTTGTTTGGGGAAGAAATAAGCTCATTTATTACGTCTTTTGGGAAAAAAATTAAGCATAGATCTTGAAAAATGTCTTTTAAAGCATTTGACACAAAAATGAATTCAGATCAGATTGCGTGTGTACTGTTTCTTATCGATCGCCCCACATTTGATTTTCCAGTATAACGTTGCCCCTTCCCCAAACGACGAAATATTAGAGTAGCCAAACTCAAAAGCTTTTCAAGCATAGACACGATTGTTGATATAGAGTTGACTGGTGTAAAATATAACAAAGAAAATATTGAGGCAAAAAGGAGAAAATGCTGATCATCGGCATTTTCTTCTTTTGCCTCAATATTTTCACAAAGTTTTTCATACTCTTGTTTGGGAAAGGGTTAAATTAGGTAGGTGTAAACACAGGCTGATCAGAACCCGACTTTATCGAATTACTTTATCAAACTCTCAAAATATCAAAACTCGAGCGTTCGATAGTTTTAGTTGGGTGACATTATTCTATTGAAAAGTCGTAATCTTCCAGTATTCACTTTATTAATGAATTCCATTTATATTCATTGAATCTTTTCTTTTGAAATTTGCATGTGTCATAGAAATGATAAAAGAATAGCAAAATGAAAAATAACTTAGCCTTACGCGTGTGTATGTGTAAAGTAATAAGTTGGAAACTTGAAAATGGGTCATTAATGCAATTTAAGTAATCGGGAATCCATATCAGTTTATGCTTGATTAACATAATATATCTTGCTAAGGTTGTGCGTATAAGGTTATGCGTATTCAGTGGTGGTCATTCCATCCTCCAATCGGCGGTGGAACGTTCCATCGCCGAAATTTTACAACGTCGCCCGAATATTTCCGATGTCGCACAAATCTCATTAGAATGGACTACCTTAAATATCCGCTAGTAGGAGATGAAAACCTTGTAACGACAGTTTTAAAAAGCACGAGATACGATTTTTCTTCAACCCTCCACCGATCATGTGACCTGACGGGATTGATTTGATTTATTTTGATTCAACGACATTTTTAACTACTATAGGCATATATCGACGGCTTGAGCACCTAACCGTGGATTCCTGGTATTTCTCTCACCAGTACCACCACAAAGTCAAAACCGAGCCTCCAACAGCTTTCTCACATAGATGATTCACTCCCATTGGTGAGAGACAAATGACTTTTGTCAAGTGTCAGAGTGGATACTGGGCGAGCCGGGGTTTCAACTTGCGACCCCTCGATTGACAAACTCCGACGTTACCGACTGAGCTATTGGGGCTCTGTGTGACCTGGCCGGAACGCTTCAATGATATCGATGGACAAGAAAGACAAATGATTGTTTGTTTCCAACGAGTAACACAGAGTAATCTCCCTTGATTCAGGTTTTCCTTGTCGTCACTTTTCATCGAAAACCACGAAACTGCAGCTTGTTATAAGCTGCAGATACGTGGTTTTCGATGAAAAGCAGCCGTAGTTTGAATCAGAACATCATAATGATAACCATTTTCCTTATTAAAAACAAAGTTTTAAGGTGAAGCAATTTGAAGGCATCTGCACATGACAAAATAAAAGTTGAGAACAATAGTATTTCTGTTAAATCTGAATACAAAAATATTGAGGCAAATAACAAACAGCTTGCTATCAGCAGTTTCTTCTTTTGTCTCAATATTTTCCAAAGAAAATTCTACTGGGGACGTCAAAACCAGGCCCTTTCTAGGAAAGGGTTAAAACCAACTAAAACTGTCTTCTATAAACCTCTTTATTTTGGATTCGTCTTAAAGTTTGTCACTTGAGGAATGGTTAATACGACTGAAACGTCAAAATTTGCTTGTCAATTTATTGCAACATTTTTGTTCATTTTTTAATCCTTTCCCAAAACACAAAGTTACAAACTGGCCCAAATCCAAAGTCTTCAAGGTCTTTGTCTGCATGTTATTATAAAAGCAAAAATGACTCTCCCATGTAAAATGACATAAAGAATCGAGGGAATTGAAGAAACGCTCATGAATTAGCATTTTCTTCTGTTTGTCTCAATTTTTTATGGGTGTCTTTATTTAAGACCATGTTTAACCACGGTTCGTTTGAAAAAAGGTTTTAATGAATTAGAATCATTTGTGTTTCTGTCAGATCATTTATCGTCGCTTATCTTCAAAATCACTGTAAGTACAACTTGTTTAAAGCTGTAGTTACGAGAGTTTGAAAGAAAAGTGACGAAAAATATTACTTAACATTTCGTCGCTTTTCTACGAAAACCTCGTATCTGCAGCTTGTTTTAAGCTGCAGATACGTGTTTTTTGCAGAAAAGCAGCGATTTGTCAAACGAACAGCATCGCAGAAAAGGCTTTTGAAAACATGGTACGAGGCCAAAAAAGAAACAATAAACATTTGTACACTCGTACTAAGGACGCCGTGGAGTCGCCGATGATATTACAAGAAATTGCTAATTTCACACTATGTTTTCTACCGAGAACGACAAAAAATTAATAATTCATTCACCTGAAAATGACGCCTTTTCTCAATATTTTCCTTTTCTGTTAATTCCGATAACATTTAAATGCAATTCAGAGTACCCATATAGAGATGATTTTTATATGGTCAAACTTCAAATGAATTTTAGGCCAATAAAAATAACATGAAAACTTCCAAAGTTGATTGATTACAGAAGATATGACAGTAAACGGGGAAAATACCATTACATTTAATTCAAGTTTTCTACCTGGAATTTTTTAAAAGTTCAAACGCGAGACTTTCGTTTTTAGTTGTTATCGATATTTTCGGACATTTATAGCTCACGATAAATGACATTGCAGAACATATTTAGCTAATATGTTATAGTTAGAGATGCCCTCCCTACCAGAGCATTTTCGTAAGCTGTACTAAAATCACGAACGAAACACGAAATTTTCGATAAAGGTCCGACTGAATCAAAATTTACAATGTGAACTCGAAACTTCCTTCCAAGAAGACACCATTTTGCACAACAGATATTTGCCTAGGAATTCATTCGTGACATTTTCGATTAATTTTTAACGAGTCATAGATTAATCATAACCAAAATGAGCACACACTGTTCCATGTCATCTAGATTACACGGTGGGGATTGTGCATGATGGGATGGATAACGAATACGGACAAAATAATCTCGATACTGAATAGATTTTTTGCAATAACTTCCTTATTTGTGCGTCAATTTTCAAACGGTTTGTTGCATGTACCCCGCATTACCGAGCTCTTTCATCGGATGTATGACTTATTAGATAACACGTGGTACTTTTTCCAAAATATTGTCTCAACCGACCAGAAAGCGTAATGGTACGACTACGGCCAAATTAACCACCCTTCAGGTAAGCATTTATGCAATAGCTTCCTTATTTTAACGAATACGGACAAATTTGCATCGCTTCAGGTAAGAAATTGTGCAATAATTTTCTTATTTCTGCGTCAATTTTCATGCAGTTTGTTGCATGTACCCCGTCTTACTGAGCCCTTTTCTCAGATGTATTACTTATCGGGAAACTCCTTGTACTTTTCTCAAAAATCGATCCCAACCGACTAGAAAAATGACCTGGATTTTTTGTCGTTTTTCTGATCGGTTGGGATCAATTTTTGGACAAAATACAACGATTCTACAAACAAGTCATATATCTGAGGAAAGAGCTCAGTAATGCAGGATACATGCAACAAACCGCTTGAAAATTGACGCAGAAATAAGACAATTATTGCACAATTTCTTACCTGAAGCGAGGCAAATTTGTCCGTATTCGTTATCCATCCCATCATGCACAATCCCCACCGTGGATTATACATCGGATGTAATTGTATGAAGAAATGTTACAATGTTATTTCTTTTGCCTGAAGTGATTGTGCTTTATATGTACAATAGATCGCTATTTTGCAAGGACCAAGAAGCAATAATCTATTATGGTTTATACGTTTTTGAATTGAAATGTGTTACATTCTCTTACAGTGATGAGATTCCGATATTCGAAAGAGATCCTTTTGTGAGTTCAGCTTTTTTACCATTGTCCTTCTGGCTCAAAATTTATTTTCAAACCTGACTCAAAATTCATTTTCAAACAAAGTTTCACCTTAAGAGATTTTAGGGTGATCCATTTCAAAAACTGCCACATATGACAAAATAGAAGTTATCAAAGATAGAATTTGAGTAAAATATGGCATAGAAAATATTGAAACAAAAGGAGAAACTGCTGGTTATAAGCAGTTTCTCCTTTTCTTTCAATGTTTTTCCAAGCCTTTATTCTTAGGGGCGTCAAAACCATGTCATGTTTGGGAAAGGGTTAAATGGGTTTATTTAATAGTTTTAGTCATAATGATTCAGTTGAAAGCAGGCAAGTTTACTTTTATCTTATTTGAAAGCAGGCAGTGTAGGCAGTCTGTGCAGACTGATCTTAGACTAATATACTCTCCAATGCAGACGTCTATTGATTAACCATCAAATATGACCTCTGTCGTTTTTGGTACACAAACAGCCTATTTGGTCGTCATAATCTAATTATAGCACATCACTTGAATTATCGAATCAAAATCAATCAGTTATCTTGCATGATCATTACGTATACATTACGTCGCTTCTATTTTCAGCTGAAGCCGGTAACATTTGAATTATCGAATCAAACTCATTCAGTGTTATCTTGTTTGATTACGTATTTACATTACGTCATTTCTATTTTTGGCTGAAGCCGGTAATTTGAAGCGTCAGCCAATGGAAACTTGTATCAAAAATTTCCATTGTTTATCAGTTTATTGGCAACGATTGGATACCGAAATCCCGCCAAGGCCCCGAGATTAGATGTGAAATGACCCCGCGAGAACAGAGCTCATTCTATCGAAATGGAATGAAGAGATAATGTACTCTGTTCTTAAGAGAGTAAGACTAATATTGCCTGTCAATGCTTTGGTTTTTTTTAAGTTGTTGCTGATAAGCGAAAAACACGCCTTTAAAGTTAAAACAGAAACGACACATTAAATATACAATGTACATCTGAACTGTTGTGGACAACAATTTGTTTAATTTTAACACTAAAATATATATTTCTCGTAAACGGGGCGATATTTTGGCTTGAAATTTTCAGTATTTTCATAAGAAAATATGCTCTTTTAGATAAAAATAAAAGTGAAATTTATGAGAAAAAATTCTGAAATGTCACTGTAAGTTAATAATGCTATTGTTTGTTCGTAATAACGTCACGGTTTACTTGACAAGATCGTTCCTTATTTAAAGAGAAATTTCACATACATTTTCAAATAAATTCTAGTTTTATTTTAATCTGAAAGATCATGTTTTCTTCATTTTCGTCTCAACTTAGAACGCGTTTGTTTTGCTTATCAGCGAAAAATTGATAAAAAAAAAACTGATAGCATATAAACGCATTAGAATAATCAATCTTGGCATCAAGACATACTTTGAAAATAAAATGTGAATGTTATGTCCCTTTAAAATGACATTTCACAATCATTTTTACATAAATTTTACTTTTATCTTATTTGAAAGAGCATGTTTTCTAATGAAAATTCAGAAAATTTCAAGCCAAAATATTCAACAGTTTACGAGAAATATATATTTTTGTGCGAAAATTAAAGAAGCTGTTGTGGACAACAGTTCAGATTTATATAGAATTTGTCATTTCTGTCTCAACTTTAAAGGCGTATTTTTTGCTTATAAATAACAACTTCAAAAAAACTGATAGCATTTCCACTCATTTGAAAAAACAATTTTTTCATCAAGACATACTTTTAAAAAAAGAAATAAACGTGAAATGTCTCTTCAAGGTAAACATAGAACTAGTACTGTACTATAAATCCACAAGCAAAAATTGACAGTGACGTAGTTTTGTGTTTACTGTTTCTAAACCAATAAACTCTTCTCATTTGTACCGTTTACAATGTGCACGTGATAAATGAACAGGTTGATTGGTTGTAAACGATAAACACAATCATACGTCACTTTCAAATTTCGCTGGTGGAATAGTAGTAACCGTAATATAGCCATTATGAGATCAATATTTATAGCATCGTCTAATCAGATGGCTTGTCATGGATTGTTTTAATTAGACGTTTCAGAATTCAAGAATTGTTGGCGAAAACGGTACCGAGGATGGTATCCATCGACCAGACTAGCTGCAAATTCACGTTTAAAGCGACATTTCACGATATTTTTTCATAAATTTTACTTTTATTTTTATCTGAAAGAGCATATTTTCTTATGAAAATTCTGCAAATTTCAAGCCAAAATATTGCACCGTTTACGAGAAATACATATTTTTGTACTAAAACTAATCAAACTTGTCCACAACAGTTTGGATTTATATGTAATTTGCCATTTCTGTCTCAACTTTAAAGGCGCATTTTTCGCTTATGAATAACAACTTAAAAAACTGATAGCATTTATACACATAAGAAAATCCAATCTTTGTATCAAGACATACTTTTAAAAAATGAAATTGGAATGTTGTGTCCCTTTAAAATATACGCACTTTCCAATCCGATTGGCCAATACATACATATCGTTCCATTGGATGGCTAATTATGTAATCTTTAACTAGAAAATTAATGAAGAAGTTTTGGTGAATACTGCACGTCCAAAGCAGGTGACCTGGGCAGAAGAATTTGGGCATTATGTTGATTTTAAACATTTGTGATCGTATTGTCATATAGCTCACGGTAAATGACCTGACAGAGCATCTCTAGTTCAAAGCTAGAGATGCTATGCCGAGCCATTTATCGTGAGCTTTACATGTTTACATTTTGTTGTTAGATCTATCATTTTTTTTTCTATTTCCAGTGCTCTGCTCGGATCCGCTCTCATCATAACAATATACAGACTCTTTTGGAAGGTGGACACCCATATGACGTCACAAGTGTTACCAAATATAGATCATCAGATTTACGTGAAACACGTGGACTTTGGCGCCGGCGAAAACAAACTAATAAGAGCCAAGCTTGCAACCCCAAAAATCAAGAAAAAACACTTGGCTTTCTTAAATTTGTGTGGAAACAGATCAACGGTTCTGGACTCGATCTTCGTCCGATTTGGAGACAACAACAACCTTACAGTTTCTCTTTATCCACCAAGAGCTAGACCTATAGAAGACAAAGAAGGTTTACATTTACATACTACACAAAAGCTAAAACCTAATGTTATATATGACATTGTCTCATTCCCTTCACTGCACGCATATCCTTCTTTATTCATACAAAATGATACTGTAAGAATAACATTGTTGGAAACTCCAGTGCAAAGATTTTCAAATGACGTCATGGATACGAAAAAGTGCGGCACCGGTTCAGATAACTCAAATACGTCAGCGGAATCAAATTCGATCACAGAATTGTTGGAACTTAATATCAAAAATGCATTGGATTCAGAAAAGGATATTTTATTTCATTTTGAAAGGATTCGACAGAAAATTGGAACAGTGATGTTACTTGAAAGACTGAAAGAATCTCTGATATTGTTACGAAGAGTTTTGAATTGGTCTTTAGAAGATATACTATATATTCAAAACGAGGAAAACGATATAAGGTCAAGGTTTATAGGTAAAGACCTTACCAAAGTGCAACCACAAAACAGTATTGACGTGAAAATTTATCAATATTTTGTTAGGATTTTTGATGAACAAATCAAAGGAATGGATAATGATTTCGAAGAAGAATTGAACCATTTTGAAATAATTTTGACACAATTGTTGGGATTCTGTAATCAACGAAACAAACCAACAGAGCCGTTTCCAATTGAGGCCAGTGCGTGGAACGAAGAAATATTTATACCTTGGGAGAAATGTGAAAGCTACAGATTAGGATAGACCAAAAGCCATTTGTAAATTGAATGAATATATTAAATTTATTTTTTTGAATAAGGGCTTAAACTAATAATCGTAGAATACGAGTTTTGTTACTTGTATTTACGATTTCCTATTCCCAATAAATGAACGAAATAGCATCAACATAATAACAAAAGTTCGATACCAGTCTTGTTGTGTAGAAACAAACTTACAAGAACCGCTTAGGTTTCTTACCCACGGGAGGTCAACCGTGTTGTTGTGTTTAAACCCCATGTAGGCTACAGTTACATGTATTGCCCTTTGGTATTTAACCTCATCTTGTTTAGAATGTCGACTATTATAACTCACGATAATTGACCTGGCAGATCAGCCGTAGCCAATAGGCTGGGATGCTCTGCCAGGTCATTTATCGTGAGGTATAACCCTTTCAAAAAGAACATAATAATAGGGCGGTCCTATTCGAAAACTGATGCAGACTGCAAGACGGACGTTGAATGGAGATGGAATTTGTGAAACAATATAGCGCGGATAATATTAAGGAAAAGAAGGAAATGCATATCTTCAGCATTTTTGCCTCAATGTTTTCCAAGCCAAACGACCAAATATTGTAATGGTCCAATTCGAAAGCAGGCGATGAAACAGATGTTGATAAAGATGGAATTTGTGAGCGATAAATATATGCAAGTATTTCCTTTTTAGTTATAGGCCTATATTGTTGAGATAATTTTCATGTATATCTTTCTGAACCAATCAAAATATTTTAAGGCAACCAAACAATTAATCCGAGTTTTCTCTGATGAAATCCGCTCTTTGATATGTTGATGTCGCTCATCAACATATCAAAGAGCGAATTTTATCAGAGAAATCTCGGATTGCCAAACAATGTGCAAAATTAACCATTTCATAGGCATTTGATCTTACATGTAGACTGCCCAAATTTAAAGGTTTTTCTTTAAATTGAAACACTTCTAACCAGACATAAATATTTAATATGGATAGTATGATATATAATATTAAAATGATGAATATTTTATCCTTTTCCTCGTTGATTTCTATTTGTTTATAGTTTTCCACCAGGATGTATTTGGGAAAGGGATTGTGTTTATCGGTAAAGATCACGAAGAAAAGTATTACCCCACCCAAATTGAATTTATCGAATCAAAATTATACATCGTCGCTTTTCAACGAAAATCTCGTATCTGCAGCTTGTTTTAAGCTGCAGATACGAGATTTTTGTTTTGAAAAGCAGCAACAGGAGATCTAAACCTCGTACTGCTCACGAGAAATGACTTTGCAGAGCATCTCTAGCTACAAAAAACAGATGATCTGCCAAGTCATTTATCGTGAGCTATAACTATGTACAGCTTTTAAAGCGTGTAGTTATGGTGCTTTGATTCTTTAATTTACATGTATATCATCGTTTTTTCAACAAAAACATCGTTACTGCAGTTTGTCTTAAAGTGACATTTCAGAATTATTTTTACATAATTTTCATTTTTATTTTTTTATCTGAAAGAGCATCTTTTCTTATGAAAATTCTGAAAATTTTAAGCCAAAATATTGTACCGTTTACGAGAAATATATATTTTTTTGCTAAAATTAAAACAAATTGTTGCGGACAACAGTTCAGATTTGTATAGAATTTGTCATTTTTGTTTCAACTTTAAAGGCTTAATTTTCGCTTATATATAACAACTTCTAGAAAGTGATAGCATTTCTACGCGTTAGAATAAACAATTTTTGCATCAAGGCATACTTTTAAAAAATGAAATAAATGTGAAATGTCACTTTAAGCTTGGGATATGGTGTGTTCTTTTGAGAAAACGACGATATAATATTATTGTTATTTTTACGTTTCTTTTTTCCCAAAATTTTAGTTTTGACAAAGAGGTGTGTCAAAACTCACCTATTTTAGGATGAAAAAGCAAAATCATTCAGATTACAGATAAAGAAAGGCGTGACAGTTACGAAGTTATACCTACAAATATACAATAAAAACTAATTTTTATGCCCCCGATAGGGAGGCATCATAAATTTGACTTGTCCGTCCGTCCGTCTGTCCGTCTGTCTGTCTGTCCGTCCGTCTGTCCGTCATTCCGTCCAAAAACTTTAACATTGGCCATAACTTCCTTATTACTTATTATATTCGCTTCATACTTTACCACAACATTCCTTTTTGTAGGCACATTTTTTGGTGACCTTGACCCCTGGATGACCTTGACCTTGAACATAGATTGGCCATAATTTAAAATCAAAGCGGTGTCGGGGGCATTGTCATCTTACAGTGACAGCTCTTGTTCTATATAATTTTTACATACTCTTACCCTTTCCAAAATGATAAAATGGTCCAAATGTAAAAGATTATAACATTTCGGGCGTTGCTTGATTCAATTATCAATAAATCGGCGAAAAAAGACGACGGTGTTGCAGACGAATTTTAAAACGTTGATAATTCTATATCGTCGCTTTCCAACAAAAACCTCGAAACTGCAGCTTGATATTTTGATATTCTGACTCCAACAGCGAGTGTGACTCTATTATTTAGGAACAGGTCAATCGGTAAAATACACAAGTAAATATTTATGTAGATGTATTTTTTTTAAACATTGTAGTCACGAAATATTTAGACCAAACCCAATTTAAACGTCGATTATTTTCACCTTCGTCTAAATTTGGTCAATTATGGCGAATTATTCAACACAATTAGGGAAATTGATGATAAAAAACAACAAATCTTAGTTTACCTACCCGCCTAGTAAATTTATAATAACATTTATAGGAAACAGAAAGTCGAAAGAAAGAGAAAAACTTCAGTCTTGCTACGAGCGCTGAAATACTTTTCTTTTTTACGCTAGATACTCTACGATAACCATCACTGGTGGTGAACTCGGCCAAAGCGAGGGACGTTTTTTCGCGATCAATGTATTCCGTCGGTGTTATTATAAAATATCGTAACTACGGCTTCGATAAAGATTTTATAACAACACCGACAGTTTGTCAATACAAAACGGTAAACCCGGTCTGTTTTTAGAACAAGTTCATTGTCATTAGAAAAAAAATCTATAAACTCACATTTAAAAGCAAAAAGTTTATACCTTGTTGTAGCGAAAATTGTTTTAGTTCACCACCAGTGACAATACAACTACACAAACTCTCAGGATCCAGCAAACTCTCAGTGACATTATTTACAGCGTTATTCTTGATCAAGTTCATAACACACGCATTGATAAAGTCCCTGAAATTGATGGCTGTTTGTACTTCCGCCATATTGCAGTTACGCGCATCAGGCGATCATGTTTTTTAAGAGGACATCTGATTGCACGAGAAATCAGATTGGGCCAATTTGGTTTATTGTTACAAGTAATTGCGCAAAAAAAATCTTACGGCCGTTGATAAAACGGGCCCCTGGTTATGCCGCTGTGGTATGTATAAAATTGAATTGAACAAAATTAATATTATCGACAATTACCACATTTACTAAGTTTCTGAGAACTTCAAATAGGAGGTGACTTTTGGTTGACACGTCCATTGAGAAGAAAGGAAAGCATTTTATTTTATATCTTTATTCCGTGTTTTATAAAGATGTCCCTTAAATTTCGGCGTGCAAAGTCAGGGAGTACAAATATTGATATACAAGTCATGCTAAATCCGACATCAGAACCAAACAAATTGACAATCCGTCTGAAAAACTGCTGAAAAGTGATTTTATGAATTTCACTTCAAATTTTAACAAAAGTAGAATCATTGTCCGGAAGCAAAAATATTTTCTTAAGATGTTCCCATAAAGACTTACACCTCTAATTTGTAGTTCGTATTAGTTAAGCAGATTCGTGGCTAGGGACATAGTTATTGCCGAAAGGGAATTTCTAACTTTTGTGCTGTGATCGTATCTAGATTTGACTGTGCAAAAATGGTTTGACCCGTGGAAAGCAATTTATATATGAGCGAATTTAACGGACGGTTTACGTATTTCTACGACTAGTTTACGGACTGTTTACGGATTATTTACGAATCAATAAGAGTATTACCGACTTAGTTATTGTTTGACCAAATTTACCTGAGACTTATTGTTTTCCGTAAGCGTATTCCGGCATTCATCGGCGTATTCGGTAGTTTCCGCGTGTTTATATCCTGCGTTGTGAAAATGTCAATTTTATTTCTGCATGATCTCATTGAATAAAGAACTAGCGTAGTGGAAAGACGCTGGACTTTCATTTACAGAGACTCAAGATCGAACCCTGCATTTTACTGATCAAACTTTTGTTAAGCTTTTTTTCTTTCTTTTTTCCTATGAAATGGAATACTTAATTAATGTATTAATTTTTTGATTGATGAAATACTATTTTTTTTTTATTTTCACAATAATTATAGTTCACTAAATATCTTTTCCCTTTTTATCATAATCTTCATTTATCATTGTATATTTATAATCTTTCCTTGAACGTTCCTGGGGTGTTGGTCTCTCGCAGCTTCTCTGGAATCAAAAAGACATTGACCCTGCTTACTCCAATTGTATTGATATTTAAGCGAAAAAGGTTCTGGGTCCCGCAGTTGTCTAAAAAAAGTTACAACATCAGCAAACACGTTTTTATATTACTTTTATCTAAACGGTTTCGACATTTCTTGAATGACTACTTAAAGTGAAAGGATTCAAGTGAACTGATTGAGGTTTACAAAATGTATGCATGCATTTGAAAAAAAAGGAATAAATGTTGAAAGCAAAATACTTAAAAATCAGGGCTACTGGGATTCGAACCACGGACATATGGTTTACTGAAGAGTCGCCTTACACACTAGGCCACCATTATTCGGTGGGTAATGCGAAGTGTATAACAGTACTTATTCAAATTATAGTCCCGATGTAGAAAATACGGAAAGACCCGAATATTA
Organism: Fragum sueziense; assembly: GCA_963680895.1. NCBI lineage: Eukaryota > Metazoa > Mollusca > Bivalvia > Cardiida > Cardiidae > Fragum > Fragum sueziense. Next base: position 6,831,706 of record OY804603.1, read on the forward strand.
ACGGAATATGCAAGGAGTCTCAGTTCAATCTGGTCAAACAATACGAATCTTTACGAGTCCTTTGTTATTATTTTGTTGTTGTTGTAAGAAAGACAACCTCGTTTTTGAAAATCTGACATTCGACAAGACGATATGACTTGCGAACGAAATAAGCTTTGGTTGTACCAATAATTTCTTCAAAACCATTTACCCTTTCCCAAACAAGACCTAGTTTTGACGTCACATGGTTTGGGAAAATATTGAGAGAAAAGAATAAATTGCTGATTATTAGCAATGCAATTCTTTCTGTTCACTCGGAATTTTCTATTCAATAACATACAAAGTTTACACTTCTTATTGTCCAGCAAGATTAACCCGGGACAACTTAATTTTCGTGCACAAAGTCCGTTAGTTGAGCGTCTAAACAAAACAATGCCGAAGTGAGGTTATTACATATGCAGATGTCCCGGGTTAATCTTGCTGGACAATACATCAATAATTGTTTTTTCTGTAACTCCTTTCAAATCGAAACAACAAAAAATCTTGCCGTTTGGGAAAGAAAACTTAAGTGCTTCTACCGGAATAACCCTCATACTACCGTATTGGGTCATTTATGACCCCAGACATATATTTATGAATGCTATATTTGAAGTTGTTCTCCGATGCACGTTTACTTTTTTTACTTTATTAATTTTATATTCGTGGAAAATAAATCATTTTTTCTTGAACATCGAACAACGTTTGAAGGACTTATCGTCAATTTTTGCGATGGGATAAAAAAGAGACCCCAGTGCATATAAACACTTTGAAAAAAGGGCTCGTAGTCCTCATTTTATTGCAAATCTAATTGGAAATCGTTTGACGTTTAACAAAACATTAAAGGTACATTTCATTCCAATTTCAAATTTTTAAAGTATGTCTTGATGCCTAGATTGGTTATTCTAATGAGTATAAATATTATTAGTTTTTTTAAGTTGTTGCCAATAAGCGAGAAACACGCATTTTAAGTTGAGACATAATCGATAAATTGCATATAAATCCGAACTGTTGTCCACAACAATTTGTTCAATTGTAACACAAAAACATAAATTTCTCGTAAACGGCGCAATATTTTGGCTTGAAATTTTCAGAATTTTCATAAGGAAACATGCTCTTTCAGATGAAAATTAAATTTAAAATTTATGACAAAAAATTCTGAAATGTCACTTTAAATAGTAATTCCTCTATCATAGATTATATTTGTCATCAATTTTGAATCGAGGAATAGTATATGAGCAATGATTTCGAAAAAGTGTACTTATATCATGTAAGATAAATATTTATCATCTTAAGCCTCTGCATATTCACAAGGTCTGACAAGGAACCCCACTGTCCTCTCGCAGCTTCTCCATCAAACATAACATTAATCAGGCCCTTTGTTGAGCCTGATCTGTTTTAGTATCATTCTCGGAATCTCATATCAAAATTGCCCTTTTTTAAACATCCCGGCTCGTTTATATTCGTAAACTTGCCGTATTATATTCGTGAATCACTTACGGGTGATTTGCGATTAACCAAGAGTCATTTACGATTGAATAACGGAACATTTAATCCGTGGACATTCGTGAGAACATTTTCAACATGTCAAAAAATGTCCCCGTATGAGCACGAATCATTAAGAATATCCCCGATTCATTGCGAGTTGTTTGCGAATGCATAAGAGTTGTTTACGAATACTTGCGGTTATATACGATAGGACTTTCCGAATGGGCCACTCAAAACGAAATCTATGAATATGCACGATTTCTTTACTATGTCTATTATCTTTTTGGTTGTAAATAATAAGATATAATCTCCATATCATCATCAAGCAGCTGACATTGAGAAATAAAGCATTTTATACTTACGAGTTATTTACGGATGCCAGCGTATTGTTTACGAATGTTCACGGATGGCCTACGAATGTCCAATTTTTAAGGATTCGTAAGGAAAATTCGTTAGTGTGAACCTACCTTTAAACAGAATGCTCGCTGACAATTTTGATAGGGGTCAAACTGAAATTAAATTGTAGATGCTCATTGATCCCTGATCTACAAATATTAAGTCATTAAATCACCCAACCGTGTATTAGTGGTTGCAAGTTGTCTGGTTTGACACGTCAGGAAGAAAGGGGATTCTTTTAAACCCTGTCCTAAATGACAAAATTTTATGGCAGTCCTTATTAAAAGATGGACAAATCATATTTGTTTTGAAGAAAGAAAGAGTATATATCTTATTTAAAACATTTTAGACTTGCTTTGGTGTTCATAAATGCTGAGAATGTTATGAGTAACATGCTCAATTTTTGCCCGACGCAATAAAGTTCAACCCAGTTTCAAAGAGTAGGCCTACCCGATATATCCTAAAGTTACTGGAGCGTATCTTCAATACAAAGTTATGGGTATGACTGGGGTATTACAAAACCCGTAGGCTCAGATTAGATTAGATCGGTGGGAAAATCGTGACATTATACTTTTGAATGGATTTTGGAGTCAAACATCCACTATTTTGGTATGTATATTTTTGTTATTATCATTTTGGTAGCAATTTAGATATATTCGACTTCAACCATTTTCCCAAAAATCAGGTTTAAAATAACGACAGATGCTTCAGACGACACAATTGAACTTGAAAAAGATGGGTATTACAGGATCCATTTGACATGACACGGTTCGTTATGGAAGACGTGATCATTTTTGGCATATAGCTTAACCCTTTCCCAAACAAGACCGGTTTTTTTGCGTCTCTATTAGAAATTGCTTGGGAAAACATTGAGACAAAAGAAGAAACTGCTGATGATCATATATGTGCTATATTCTACACAAATTCCTTCTTTATTTATCTCCATTTTTGCCAATAGCAACTTTCCAATCGGAGCACACTGATTTTTTTGCTATATGGGAAAGGGTTAACATACATCAAAGATAGGCCTACTTTTTAAATTCTTACTCCACAAGTATGTAAAATGTGCAAGACAAAATTATGGAAGCACTGGAGGGCAATTGTGACTTGCGACTAATGATTTAGGACTTCGGACTTGTAACTTGTGAGTTATGAGTTATGACTTGTGCATTTATGCCATGTGCAACACTGCCGTAAGTATGTACGAGTTCCACATGTCAATACAACGGTTTTGCAATAGCTCTGACATGGATGTCGCTAAATGACCGAAAAGTCGAGCATTTGAACTGTGTCAGAATTCTAATGCTCTCATGACATTTCTGACAAATAACACCAACCCTGACTGTATAAAACACCTAATTGATTGATTGATTGATTGACCAATTGATTGATTGATAGATTGATTGATTGATTGATGCTTTTCAACTGATGTGGTCCTATCACGGCGGCAAGAGCACATAATTATGGATTCCTGTCGTTTCTCTTACCAGTACTCCCATACAATCCTTACAGAGCCTACAGCTGCTAACCCACAATAGTTTACCGGGGACCTTATGAGTGAGAGTCAATTGCTATACCAACTGCGCTATGGCCGCGGCTTTTATGTACATTTTGGAAGAGAAGCAAAGTTGGGATGCATTTTCGCTTAGAAAAAACTCCAATGGCATCGGTTGGATTTGAAGGTCCTAGGACCCTTTGGTTCCAACGCCCGAGTTCTACCACCAGACCTATGCGCACAAATTAGAACCAATGAAATTCTTATTATACATATATTGCCACAGTGTCAATACACTCCACTGTTTTGCATTAAGTGTACATTTTCTCTGTGGCAAAGCATCAAGCGGCTAAGCTCCAATGACCTTTACAAGGTCGGATGACCAGGACCATTCTTTGTAAATTTCACACTTAAAACCCATTTTGTAAAGGAGAGTTTGGATTAAAAAAGAGGCCCAAGAGGGCCTGAATCGCTCCACTGGCTAAAGTAAAAGAAGTATCTATTGATTTCTTGTAAGCCTAGCACTGCCAAATCTTGAAAAGAACCAACCATGGAACATTTCTGCCAAGTTTGGTCTGAATTGGCCTATTGATTTATTTCATGGTTTGTCTAATTGTGGTAAGCCCTGTCCTGCCACATTTATTATTTCGTGATTACAATTTAAGTATTTGGCCACCCAAGGAACATATCTACCAAATTTGGTTAAAATTGTCCTTATGGTTGATCTTTTAAGAATTTTCGTGATTTCTCCCATTCTGATAAGCCCCGCCCTGAGGGTCACTTAAGGTGCATTTCTGCCAAATTTAATTGAAATTGGCCTAATGATTGAATTTTAAAGAATTATTTTATGATTTCTCTAAGTCAGATAAACCCCGCCCTGCCACGCCCGCATTTATGGACCAATCAAAATTTCACGGACAGGCTTAGTAAAGGGTCACCCAAGGTAAATTTCTGCCAAGTTTGGTCAAAGTTGGCCAAATGGTTGATTTTTAAAGAATTATTTTGTGATTTCTCTGATAAGCCCCCGCCCTGTCACGCCCACATATATGGACCAATCAAAATTCTTTGAACAATTAAGTAAAGGGTCACCCAAGGAAAATTCCTGCAAAGTTTGGTCAAAATTGGCCCACAGGTTTGAGAGGAGAAGATTTTTAAAGAATTATTTTGTGATTTCTCAAAGTCGGATAAACCCCGCCCTGCCACGCCCACAGTTATGGACCAATAAAAATTTCACGTACAATTTAAATAGTCACCTAAGGTACATTTCTGCCAAGTTTGGTCAAAACTGGCCAAATGGTTGATTTTAAAGAGTTATTTTTTGATTTCTCTAAGTCTGATAAGCCCCGCTCTGCCACGCCCACATTTTCAACAATTTTAGTAAAGGGTCACCCAAGGAACATTTATTGCAAAGTTTGGTCAAAATTGGCCCATTGGTTTGAGAGGAGAAGATTTTTAAAGAAAAAAGTTAACGCACGCACGCACGGACGGACGCACGGACGGACGCACGACGGACACAACGTCATGACAATAGCTCGCTGGCCTTCGGGCAGTGGAGCTAATAATGTAGACTTTGGGGGACCGTTTTACTAACATTTGCGTAAGTTTTTGCGTAACTTTACGTCTAAAAAAATCTTACGCAATTTTTTTAGTGCGTTTTACAAAACGATCGTAAGAAAATTTTGAACGTAAGAAAAAAAAATATCGTAACTCTAAAAATAGAACAACAGTGGCTAAAAATAAACCAATAATGTGCTCTTATCTTGGTTTAGTTTCTCGTAAATATCAAAAAATGCTAGTTGTGTACTAGTTTCAAACTGTACTTTTTAGCATTGATAAAGGTAATTCTGCTATTAAAAATAACAGAAATTGGATATTTTAGGTGAATTGCTAAACTATTACTGATACGGTTCCAAACGTATTATAAACGTTCGAAGGTGCCATTAGAATGGGCGAGCATGAGAATGTTGACACATGAAAATGCACGACTTTTCTGTCATTGAGCGACATCCAGAAGAAACTGCAACAATGTGGTATTGGGATGTGGAATTCGTACATACTTACAACAGTGTTGCACCTAGCCAAATTGTACAATTCATAACTCAAAAGTCACAAGTCACAAGTCCGAAGTCATAAATCAATAGTCGCAAGTCAAAATTGCCCTTCAGTGCTTCCATACAAAATGAAGAAACTGATTTTAGGAAACGGTTAAAGCATGTAATTTACTGTATTAAAAGTTGATGGTGCGCCAGGTCAATTGAATCATATAATATCTGTGTACAATAAAGCTAGTATATTTCTGAAATAAAAGGAGAAAATTCTGGTCGCCTGCTTGACAAAACGATCACTTAAGGTATCTGACCCTCAAAAGCACCAAAGACCCAAATTTATGCGAAATTTGAAAAGTGTCAGTAATTCCTACACTGTGTTACATTTCCATTCTAAATACAAACATAAGCATTTTGAACGGTTTAGATTTTTTAATTAACGCATAGGCCTACTTATGGAAATATTTGAAAAAAAAATGTTCAAAATTACCTCCCTTGCATATGAATAAAGAGTAAAATAATATTTGTAAATTATTTTCTTCTTAAAGCATATTCTTGAAATCCGGTACGGTAAATCAACTTATTTGAAGTGTATTTACAAGTGTGTGTAATTTGATGCATTTCGTATGGCTAGAGAGTGGTAATTTTTTAGGGTCTGTAAACCTTAAAACATAGCGACGTCACTCAAAGTCCAGTTTTCGTTGATCAACCAAGAAATTAAGGCAATACTGAAGAATATTCATTCTGAAAGTAGGATCAATTTTGTCGCCTGTATAACACCTTAAAGTTTTGTCGCTTGTGAAAAGGTTTTAAATGCAGATGGATATTTAATTGATAATATTTTGTATGGGATTAAGTATGAACTTTAATCCATCCCCGTTAACCTTTACCGAAACGGCAAAAGTTTAGACTGTTTCCAACTTGCAAACTATAACATACGAGGAAAAGGATGTTGAAGGGGATAGAACTGGCATACGAACACACACACATCAAACGTTGCAGCAAAAGGAGAAGATGCTAGTTTCAATATTTCCATTTTTTTCTTTTTCGCAAACCCCCATTTTTTCTGTTCTCTCAACGTTTTAAGCTTTACTATAATGATAGTGGTAACAAAGTGTGTTTATTGAAAAGGTTAAAGGTTTCATTCCAATTTCGTTTTTAAAGTATGTCTTGATGACAAGATTAGTTATTCTAATGCGTAGAAATGCTATCAGTTTTTTAAGTTGTTGCTTATAAGCGAAAAACGGCTTTAAGTTGAGACAGAAATAAAAAAACATGTAAATCTGAACTGCTGTCTACACCATTTTGATTGATTGTAACACAAAAATGTATATTTCTCGTAAACGGCGAAAATTTTTGGCTTAATTTTTTAAGAAAATATGCTCTTTCAAATAAAAATAAAGTACACTTTCTGAAAGAATATCTGTGAAATGTCACTTTAAAGGAATCCTCACAATTTGGAAAAAATAATATGTTTTTGCGTCTAAATATCAATACTCTAAACAAAATTTCTTTTTGTGAATCAGTCAAAATAATCTTTCATTAGATTTTACTCTGGTATGTTTTTTTCCTCCCCTTTTCTTCCGAACATCGGTATTTTCTGAAATGAAAACTCTTTCTTTTATTGGTAGAATAATTTTCGAATTTTTATTCAAACCGGACTAGCCTACAATTTCGTCGTATTAGAAAATGTTAAACTATTTCAAAACAGCAAAATGGTATACGTGCTTCATACGACAATTTCAGATGAATGATTTTTTTATATTTGGACCCTTGGTTGGAAACAAAGTGGGAAATGAAAAAGTTGCTTGTCCCAAGCAATTTCTTCCCTTTCCTCTGATGTTTTCGAAGGTCTTTATCTTGTTGAGTGTCAAAACGCGTCATTGTGTATGAATATGTTAAACTGAATGTACAGTAAAAATATTTTCTCATTTTGTTGGAACCTACGAAAAGTTCGGTTTGATTTTCATAATTCGGAACGGGAAAAGGATATAACAGGTAAAAACTATTCTTTTCAACAATTACGGGATACATTTACAACATAGCTAAATTTTTATGACCTGGATCTACATATCATCTTCATGCATTCATGCCATAGATATGTAATAACATATGAAATTATACCCGACTTCAAACGCGTCGCAACAAAATTTCATTTTTACCCATACCCAAACAATGTCGCTTCTCGAACTATACAGGAAGATAATGCTGGTTATCGGATATTTCTCATTTTGTCTTGATATTTTCTATGCCATATTGTACAAAAATGATAATCTGTGTTAGCTTTGTTGTCTGACAGCATTCTAGTTCACTGGTGGTGAACTCGGCCAAAGCGAGGGACGTTTTTCGCTACAACAAGGTATAAATATTTTGCGTTTAAATGTGAATTTAAAGATTTTTAACTCTAATTGCAATGAATTTGGTCTAAAATTAGACCGGGTTCACCGTTATGTATTGACAAACCGTCGGTGTTTTTAAAAAAATCTCGTAACTACGGCTTTATGTAAGCCGTAGTTACGAGATTTTATAACAACACTGACGGAATACATTGTTCGCGAAAAAACGTCCCTCGCTTTGGCCGAGTTCACCACCAGTGATTCTAGTTGGACCAGACTCATAATTTGTCATTTTTGGTAAAGGGTAAAATGCTGCTTCTGTCGTCGTCGTTGTTGTTGTTGTTGTTGCTACTCTTGCTGCTGCTGCTGCTGCTGCTGCACAAAGATCTGTTAAAGACTTGTAACACAATAAATTGGAAAAAAAGAAAACGTCGAGATTTCAACATGAGAAAATACGATGAAAAAGATGGATCATATATACATATCTAAACCCTTTCCTTTACAATAAAATGTTGATAGCTGTTCCAGACGACAAAATAGAAGTTGATAAAAATAGGACTTGTGTACAATAAGAGACAAAAAATGAAGGCAAAAGATAAAATGCAGATTATCAGCATTTCAATTAGGTACGTCCAATTCAAGTCTTCTTTGGCAAAGGGTTAGCCTAAAAATTAGAAACTCGAAAATAGTTGTAAATTGGGTAAAATTGGTGATAAAATGTGAATATTTTAGATCATTTACGATAAACCATTTTTATTTTGTTCGAAAATTGAGAACATGTTGATCATTTTGAGATATTCGTTTATCAAACTCTCGCTTATAAAATGGTGTTTTGGACATAATTCATGCCTATCGGTAACTGACCGGTAGATTTCGTACTATACATTCGTCAAGAAAACAGATAAAAACATACGTTTTAGGTCTAATTTTTTACATGAACCCTTTTCTAAAATTAATGACAGTTTTTTTATACAGTTGAGTAGAAAATGCTTAAAGAAACCAATATAACTGTAATATAAAATAAAAACACGTTTAGGAATTATAATAGAAAAGCAGAGAACTCAACGAATTCCATGACTGTTCCTATCTTTTAAACAGCACCTGATTAAATGTTATCGACGGTGATGAAAATATTTTCTCTACTTCGAAGAAAATTCAAATCTGTAACGTGTTAACAAAATTTATTTCGAATTTTCAGAAAATTTGTCGTTCATGATGTGTCACGTAATTCCCAGCCGTATTAAATACCACGCAAACTTTTAAATTATTTAGAATTGTGAAAGTCGTAAAATAAGATAAAAGCATGTTTCATCTTCGAATTAAAATACAATTTACAAATCAGACAATATCTTCGAAAACCTGAGATGATGTAGTCCAATTTCGACACTATGGCACATGTACAAATTTCACCTCTGTAACAAGGAGGGGGGTTTAACTTAATACTCAATACACTCTTGCACAGAAGTATTATAACATGTTGATTCTAAACATGCAGGTACAAGAGTCAGGCATCTGTACGATTCGAACCATCGCAAGCATTATAACAGTGATTTGAAGTATGATATTTTGTTGTTTACATGGGAGAATGTTGTAAACACCATGTGCTATGATATCATTAGTCTGGTTCCCTGTCGTACTATACATTTTAGTACGTCAGGCATTCTCTAAAAATGGCCACTCCCAGTGGGGTAATTTAATTACAAAGATAAAGAGCAAAGTTGTTTAATTTTGTGAGCAGGGAAGGGTCATTAGAAGAGTAGATAGGTTTCGGTATATTCTTAATACTAGCAATAAAATTTTTACATGACCTCAACGCTAACCCGAAATAAAACGGGGCAGGTAAGCCAGACTATAATATCATCATCGTACTATTCCTATATACAGCATGTTCTGTGTCACATAGTGAACACTGTGTTCGTAGTTCATAGTTCACTCTTTACCAATCAACATTTTTATTGGCCATTCAAATCTGAAAATTGTCACAGACGACTTAAGTTCTATCTGTAGATAAAATTGACTTTAAATGGACATTATAGCCCAAAATGTTGTGGGTGGTGGGCAAGGGTAAGGAAATGGTGATTATCAGCGTTTATTTTCTATCCAAGATGGAATGTCAAAACAAGCTTTTTCGAAAAAAGATTAATCAGTAAATTGCTATTATCAGAAATGCATTGTTAAGTGAAATCGATTTATAAAGTTTATAATTTCTGCTTTTCATCGTAAACCTCGTAACTGCAGCTTAAATCAAGCTGCAGTTACGGGGTTTTTGACAAAGAAAACGACGTTATATTTTCAATTTTTGTTTAATTGCCATTTACTTCCATTAGCCAATTCTCATATGAATTGTTTTTCCCGGGAAAAGTCTCACCTACCCTTATCATTGCAGGGAATGACTTGACACAAAAATTTGTCGCTTTTCAACAAAAACTTCGTAAATGCAGCTTGTCTTAAGCTGCATTTACGAGGTTTTTGTTGAGAAGCGACGAATAGCAGAAAACTTGCAATTGATCTAGTTTTGTAAATACGAGGCCGATTTTAAAAATGTTTGATTCAGAGAAGATGAAAAAATACCAGGCTTATTTTTGAACTGGTGAATCCTTAAAACATTGTCAGACGTAAAGTTTTTGGATGAGAAAAAATGCCTTTCGATGACATTTTTATCATTATGTTTTTTTAGAATTTTTATTTCAAACTAGATTAAAAGCGGTCGCGTATTTAACAAATTTATCGACGATTTTCTGTAATTATTGTTGTATCAATTGAATCCCCGCTGTGATTATTGTTGCTCTATTTTATTTGTAAATGATTATGAATGGCGCCAGTTTTCTTCAAGGTCGCAATACTATACCTTGTTTTAAGCTTAGATTACGAGTTTTTAATGCATTGTATTCATGTGAGTAGAAATCGTCGCTTTTCAACGAAAACCCCGGAACTGCAGCTAAAAACAAGCTGCAGACACGAGTTTTTTTGTTGAAAAGCAGCGAAAAACATTCTCATCCTCCCTTTTCTTTCAGAAGTAATTTCGTTAAACGTCGTATGGGGACAAACAAGTGAAGAAAGGAACAACAACGACGACATAGATTACACACAACAACAACAAGATGGACGACAGATCACGTGACATGGACCAGGGAGGAGAAGATAAATCATATCGGAACAAAACTTTCAAACGACTGTGTGTTCGATTCGCAGAAAAGACTTCAATGCAAGGAGTGCCATACATAAACAACGCAAAGCTTCTCGGCGCGAAAATAGCTTGGACAATTCTGTTACTTTTAGCAATGGCCGCCATGGGACTTCATTTGTGGTATCTTATAGACCAGTTTAATAATTTTCCGTACACTGCCAAAGTTTCGTTCGGATTCGGCAATCTTCGGCTTCCGGAAATTACCATATGCAACACAAATCCGATTCATTCTGGACGCTTGGAAGAATTCGACGGCGCGGATGAATTAAAGAGACTGATAGAGGATATGCGGCCGGAAGTGCTTGCGCCGGAACAATTTGATGACGATCTATTTTTTTCTACATACGCGGATTATTATTACTTTCAGGATGGACAATACAATTATAACAGATCGGCCTTGGACGGAGTCGTAGAAGTAAGTAGATTTATCATTACATTTTTATTTTCAAAAAACAAACAAACAAACAAACATCAGGGCGTAACGACTGCAAGGCATCTTATTTTGCCTGTTCTTGTGCCAATATATCAGTGTTCATTAATGAGAATAGGCTCAAAGTGTCACTTCGAAATAACCACATATTCAAGTAAACACATGTCGAAACTGTGTATTGATACATGCAGTATTAGAAAAAAAAAATATTTAATTTGTTTATTAATATTCTTAATTTTTTCAATAAATTTGGGCGAGAAATAAACTTGATTCCGCCAAAATAATTTCAGTGCAATTATCCACTTCCTATATTTTGAAAACAGAGTTTTTTTTTTTTTTGTTTTTTTTTTTTGAGTGATTGAGTGATACCATCCCGAAGACAGATCAAACCTCATAGATTCGACATTCGCATACAACAAGCTTTGCTGTCAACACCCTTGCTTGTTGTAATGGCACGTCGGTAGTATCAATTTATGTTTTTGAATGAAAAGATATATCAATTTAAAGTTATAAAAATGTGTCCTACATTAAAAAATGACACTTCACACAATAAAGAAATGTGAAGCTACCTTTAGAAATGAGGATGAATTGGATTTTTGAAATGGTGTGGGTCACACAGGGTCACGTTTTAGTCAGTTGTTTGAGCGAAATTTAAAAACGCGTGTGTAATATACCGTCTTATTATTTTTTAAATTCTCTTTGAACATACAATTAAAGAATGTTCATATTAGACTTTGGCCTATAACTGTAGTAACACAATATTTTGGAGTGTATGTTAAATATATACTGTGCACAAAAAGTTTAGCATACTTGGAAAATGTCCTTTCCTAGTCAAAAACTATTCCAAAATCCATAAAAATAAAACTCTAATGTGTTTGAAAATTCAATTTTCTGGCGCTTCCTGAAAATTTTGCTTCAAAATTTTTAAGCGTTAGTTAGGTATCTTACGTTAAAGTGCACAGGGGTCAGATATCGAAAGTCAAGCAAATTTCAATGACGTGAATGTCCACCATAAGCAGCTAGGACCGCCATTCAATGTCTTCCCATGTTGCAGAGAAGCTTCCTAACCACACAGAAAGGAATTTTGCCCATTCATACTGCAGATGACGCTCATTGCCAATGACGTTACAGACATCATTACTTTCTCTAGCCTGACGTCCAACAATGTTCTTTGTGTGTTCCTTTGCTGGTGATTAAGCAGTTCAGGCGTAGATCATTCTGTATGTTCCTTGGAGTAAGTGGTGGTGATTATCTTATTGAAATATCACAACGTTGTGTCGTTGTAAGACGGTCCTGTGACAGGTTGGATAATTTCATTGCAGTGCCCTTGCACCGTTTGGTTGCCATTAACTGAAATGAGGTCTGTTTAACTGTTTTCATCAATTCCTGCCTATAAATGACACTGCATTCGACGTAACAGTCTCAATGATGACGTTATTGGTATCAAGCCTTACGCATCTTCTCCAACCACAAATCCTGCCGTCAGTTAATGACACGTAAAATGAGATTCGTCCGGACATCAGTCCAATGTCTCCTGAATCCATATCGATGTGTCAATACCCACTGACGCCTTGTCTGTCGATGCTTAACGTCATTGGCGTAAGATCGGAGGACCCTGATGCAAGTTGTGTGGAGCCTGTTCCGGACAGTATGGTTACTAACGGTATACCTTGTGACGTCCTGGAGGAGTAGCACTAAATTCTTACTAGACAGGAATTCGAAACGTCGTCAAGACGTCGCTGTGAAACGATCCTCCCTGAACGTCGTTTTACACGGTCTACAAGATTTAGGTCGGTCGTTGGTGGCAAAAGTTGCATAAACCAAGTGCCGTAGGCGCGTAATTGTCAATTGGAGACAATTGAATTGCAAAGCGACATCTCTAACAGACATACCTGCTTGGAGCATGCAAAGAGCTCTCTGACGTCGAACTAACGTCATCATTTCTCGCCTTCCCATAATCAATTTCAAAGAATTTGTAACAGTTAAATTGATTCTGCTAACAGATCTGTGTAATCTTGTGTTTTGGACAAGCTAGACATTATCGATGTCACTGCACACGTGCCGCACGTGACTTTTCCTTATCTAGACTTTGTCCAATACGCTGAATGTTCACTCTACACATGCACTGTATGCGTAATGGTTGTCGATCGGGACAACTGAACAGCACAAAGCAATGTTCATTTAATTATCATAAACTGAAAAAATAATGTGTTAAAAAACGTGCTAAACTTTTTTTGCTCAGTATATTTTACATTTTTATGGGTTTAAATCCTTCCTTTTAAATAATGTTTTTAAACATTTAACAAAACAAATATGAAACAACCAGGGGGACGTTTTATTGACCATTGAGATCAATTTAATGTTGATTTATTTGAGCTATGTAAACGGACAGTTAACAATGACCCATGGCATTTGAGTCACTGAGGAATATACCTATTTTCACGTTATGATTTTTACAAACGCACAGATTGAGCAGGACCTGTGACATCATTAAATTGCCCAAAACGCTGAGCAAAGTTACAATCTGATCAAAATCCATATCAAATACCATGGACAAGTTTTCTCTAAGACCTGCCCCCCCACACACACACACAACAGCCTCCGGAAGTCGTCCTTAGAGGAAATAGGCGAATGTTTTAAACGAGGAACGGTTGACTGTAAATCAAATGAAATAACCATCTTACCGGCTATCAACGAATTTATTCAATTTCATAGTTTTTGTTCCACTTAAAACTTCGCTTTATCGATGTATAATGAACAAAAGTGAAAACTTTACACCTACATTGCTTGTAATATGTCTTCAAAATACAACATGTAAAGAAATCAAATGAATGTGCTTCACATTGTTCATTGACTTGGTTGTGCCAAACACTAAACGTTGTGTTGATCTTAATTACAGGGATGAAAAACAGACCCTTTAAGTGTGACAGGGGTCCGTTTTTCAGGTGTACAATTTGAACGGTTTTACAAAATTTAAACCCTCAGAAATCCGAGCGGAAGAATGCAAACCATGTCAGACTGCACGCAATGATAGTCTGACAAGTTACCAGTCAGAATAATGTAAAGAAGCTTGCATAACATTGTTTTAGCTTTTAATAAATGATGTTTAAAAAGCAGAATTTTCATTATGTTGCAAAGCTTGAAAATTTTACAATGCAATCTCCATAGGAAATTGAAATCACTATTCCATGGACATCTGGGAACAATTCTAGTAGAAAAAGGGTTCAAAATTCCTTTGTAAGGCCTGCATGATGTTTACAAAGGAACAATAGAAAAGCATGATGAATTTGTGAATATCAAACATTTTAAATTCCCTATTTGTTTATGTAAAAGGGAGGTAATTCACAAAATTGGCAGATTATACCTTTCTTTTAGAGCTTGCTACAAGTGATAAGGAATATTATTGTGTTTTTTTTTTGGCAACCCGGTGATGACAAATTCAGAAAAAAATGATGAATCGTTTCCTGCGCATGCGCATATGGGACGTAAGGTGTAACTAGCTCTAAACGCATTAAGGGCCGTAACTCTGACATAAAAGGGGACAAGGCAATGCAATTTCGATAAAACGATTGCTGAAAGCCTGGGAAATAACGACAAATATATTTCAGGCTTTTAGTTTGATACTTTTCCAAAAACAAGAAATCTTGAAGTGTAAAGTTTTCATTTTTGTTCAGTATATATAGAATGCGCGTGCGCGTTGTCGCTGTATATTGAATGCGCGTGCGTCGTCATTGTTTTCTCCGCATTTTTTGGAGCCTCGTTTTGATAATGTCGATTTGTTTCTATTTTTAGTAACAATTCTCTTGTATACAATGTTAATTTCCCATAAACCCATTGTTTGCCTCCGGAAGTCAATCCGAGTCTTCTCTGATGAAAATTCGCTCTTTGATTTTTAGATATCGCTATTTACATCAGAGGGCTGTCCCATTCAAAAACAAAAGAAAATTCCGACACAAGTTATGTCACTGTGTCGGACTTTTATTTTGTTTTTGAATGGGACAGCGATATCCAAATATCAACGAGCGATTTTTCATCAGAGAAGAATCGGATTACCGGAAGTGTTCTGCGAGTACGGACTACAACATAAATGAAGGTAGTCTATAAATCCCTCTGTTCCATGTTCTGTCTCATTTACTCTTATGTAAAAAAATGGGTCGCCATTATTTACGCTAGCTTTGAATACTAAATTGTTGAACTATTTTGGCAGTTTAAAGTCGAACAATAAAAAACTTTCCCTTTCAATATTTATCAAAATCATGATGGTGTCAACCGCAATTGGTACAATTTGTGACAACTTTTGCGCCCAATAATTTCTTCTTTTTGCCTCTGTACTATGGAAAGATTTAAAAAGATTTTGGAAAGAGAATTTCATGACTATGAATATGAAAACTGTAGTATGACAAGGAATTAATTTAATGTTTATTTTCTATTCTATTCTTAGGAAGACGGAGATGTGTTTTCGGGGTTTGACCCGAGATCCCGAGTTTGATAATTGGTGAAACGAAGACACACTATAATTCGTGAACTACAAATTTAAAAATTGGCTTGAAAAGAAAAAAAATTGTTTATGTTCTATCTATAGGAAGACGAAGACGAATATTCAGGGTTCGATCCTCGATCCTACGATCCGGAGTTTGACAATTGGTGGAACGAAGATGGTCTGGAGTATGATGCCGATGAGTATGACGGAGCGATTGACACACAGGCCAGGCTGCAAGAGGTGTTCGAGTCATTGTATATGGATCTGTCAGCGTAAATTTATTATTTTTTTTTAGTTTTTAGCTCGACTTTTCGAAGAAAATGAGAGCTTATACTATCACCCGGGCGTCGGCGTCGTCGTCGGCGTTGCAACAAAGGTTAAAGTTTTTTTCAAATATCAATGACTTCCATACTATCAAAGGGATTCAACCCAAACTTGGAATACTTATTCACCATCACACCCTCTACCTTACTACCAGGGCCCATGACCCTGGCTCCACTTTATTTGAAGTTATGCCCCCTTTATACTTAGAAAATAGTGTCTAAGCAACTTAGAAAAGTCGAGCGCGCTGTCATATGGACAGCTCTTTTTTATATATCTGTCCACCTATCTGACTGTCTGTTTATCTGTCTGGACGATTATAAATATAATGGGGTGATAGACACCCAGGCTAGGTTCGAGTCGCTGTATAAAGTTCGATTTGAGCCAAAAGAAGAAAATGCTAATAACCAGCATTTTCACTCGTCTTGCCTCAATTCATGTGGGCCTATGTTTTTACTCCTTGATATATGTCTTCAACAACATTAAATTTTCGTCTACAACAGCTTTCAAACCAGAAAAATGTATTTTTGTCGTTTGTTAAACGATTAATAAAGGTGAAAAGTTAGATATAGAAATTCAACATTTAAAGTAATAGAAACTAAATCACGTTCCTATTCAGTTTGATCAAGTTTGCGTGAACGGCGAAATAAGATGATGTATACGCAGCGCTTCAAATGAAAAGATTACTTAACTCTTTCCCAAACGGTAGACAATTTAGACCATCCCTGATTAATTTGGGTTGGTACACATGACAACATGGGTCTTGGTAAAATAGAGCACAAAAATATTTGCCCAAAACAAAATGTTCGTCGTCAGAATTTCTTTTTTTGTCAAAATGTTTTCTCAAGACATAATGTTACAGGTACTTCAGCATCAGGTCTTGTTTGGGAAAGGGCTTAGAACGTATTTTGCCCAGTATTATGTCCTAGGACACGTTTAGCAAAAATCGCCATCCGGACGCGATACATATACATGACAATTTGCAGTTTAAGTTTTTCACAAACGAAATTTTAGATTTATACAGTTTGAAAGAAGTTGCAGATGAACAAGTAAAAATAAGCCATGAGTACAAGATGCTTAATGTAATTTAGCGTAGAACATATTGTGCGAAAGAAGAATTTCCTGATCATCACTGATTTCTTTTTTCCCTAAATTTTGTATCTAGCTATTTTACTAGGGGTCAGAAATCGAGATTGGTAAAGGGTAAATTAAAGACATTTGTGACCCGTCGCGCTAAAAGGGACCTTATCGGGTGTGTGAAAAATATCGACCCTAGTCCGTCTGCGCAGTCCGCGCAGCCAGACTAGGGCCGATACTTTTCACTTTTATGTAAAATTCTTAATCCTGAATTGTTTCCCTATCTTACTATTTGTTCATTTGTCGCATACGGGATCTGGTTGACCTGTACCAAGTCTGACACGTTTGCCAAAATTTGGATTTTTGGAGTTCGGATAAGGTCCCTTTTAGCGTGACGGGTCACATTTGTCAGAGGCATTATTTTTTTTTTACCCTTTTTGACTTTTTGGTTAACAGCTTTCAAACTTTGCACATGCTTCTGTTACCACAATATCAGCCTCTAGGCAAAACTTTGTTACTTTGGCATTTAGTTTCATGGATTTTGTACCCTTTTCGGACTTACAATTTTTCAATATCCAGAACCTGATAGTCGCGCTTTGCTGTCCTGAGACAGCTCTTTTTTTTCATTTTGTTGCGTTTTTACGTGCTCACGGCATTACAAAATGTAGCTGAAACCCCTTTGAAAGGCAACAAAAAGGAAGGTAATGTGACTCACCAAGAACACTCGCAATTTAACGACAATTCAGCACGACAATTGCAACAAAACGAGTAATTGCCGGTTTTAGGGTGTGAAAAAGTCATGTTCTTTTTTCATTGAGAATCATAAGCCATGTCGTCAACTTTTCATCCATGGTAAGTCATCGATTTAGGGACAAAAACTGCTTAACTACATCTTCAATAATGATTAGTTACAGCATTTTGATACCAAAAAGATAATTTCGTGATTTTTTATATGACTAAATATGTCATAAATATACCTTTTGTTGACAACCGATGAAGTGTTGCTAAAACGTGAACTTTTTGCAGCAAAAATATAAATACGAATTTAACATATTGCTCGCTATAAATGACCTGGCAAAGCATCCCTAGCTAATAGCTAGGGATGATCTGCCAGGTCATTTATCGTGAGCTATACCTAATCGTATGATGGTAGAGTCCGGTCACGATATTATGGCACATGGTTACAAAATTTACATACAGTCGACACTCGTTATGTCGACATCGGATAAGTCCGCTTAAGTCGAAGGAATGTTTGGTCCCGTCCTCTTCAACGGATTTTAAAAAAAGTTTAAACAAAATTATTATGAAATAGGCCTAAATATGCCATTGAATCGTCTCGAGCAATTTCTTTCCTTTTCCTACTATATTTCAATTATGAAAGCTTTTGGTGAACAATAGAGTGGTCAAATGTAATTTTCGAAACAAAATGAAATCGGATGAGTCGAACTCCGGATATGTCGAGGTATTTTGACGGCCCCTCCGACTTCGGCACAACGAGAATCGACTGTATATGTAAACAACACATTGTCGAAATCCAAACTACTTTAATTTCCGGATATAGGGGTTCGAATCTTACAGGTGTCTCACACCTGCGAGATTCGAACAAACGCATACAGCATTGTATTGAAATTAAAGAACACATTTCCCATCGTTTACTTCCATAGGTAAACTTTGTAAATATGTGCCATGAAATCTGTGACTGGACTATAGTGTGAATTACATTCTTGTTGATTTTATATAGAGTTGGCTTTCGTTATATCGACATCGATCGTTTAAATCGAATTTTTGTTATAGCTTAATCAAAAATCTTGCACAGTCTTCGCCGATAGAAATAAA
This sequence comes from Fragum sueziense, assembly GCA_963680895.1. Lineage (NCBI taxonomy): Eukaryota > Metazoa > Mollusca > Bivalvia > Cardiida > Cardiidae > Fragum > Fragum sueziense. Next base: position 6,850,812 of record OY804603.1, read on the forward strand.
AAAAAACACGACACAAAATAGTTTTGAAATAAATACTGTTATTGAAACATAGGGGGAATATGTGAGAAATGTAAACTTTCATTTACTTTTATTTGCAGAGATGATCGAGCGGACCTAGGACATCAAATAGATGACATGTTACTCACGTGTTCATTCAATGGCAGAGTCTGTAATTCAAGGTACGTGGGTGATCAGATATAAAAATAAATAAGCCGGGATGTTGAAAAGGGACTCTAACGCATACTCGCAGAGTAATTGGGCCTGGATATGGAATAGGGTCCTAACGGCTTTTGCGACCAACATGGATCAAGATCAGCCTGCGTATACACGCAGTCTGATTAAGATCCATGTTGGTCTACAATATCAATTTTCAATGTATGATGACAAACCTAGGATATCAAATAGATGACATGTTACTCACGTGTTATTTTAATGTAATGGCAGGGTCTGTAATTCAAGGTAAGTGGCATTAAATTATATGTACGACAAGATTCAGATAGCTTGAATAACTGCCGAAAAGTGGAGTATTAATTCCTACATTTATCTAGACGTGTCAAAGCATCCTCTGAGGCGCGCTCTTTAGAGCGATATTTTTTAAAGATTTCTTAAAATATTTTAGATAAAGCGTTTTTAAGAACTAGATTTTGCCGAGGTGTTCCAAATGCTCCATTATTCATACAAATGACGTCATGATATGAATATGGAGTTTTCCCATGGTACCATTGATCATTCGGAGCAACTCAATTTTTCTTATATAGTTTCTACAGAGTTAACCGAGGGTTTCCGCACGAAGCATAGGCTAATGGTGTCTTCCATTGAGCGCCCTAAAGTTCTTGTTCTAAAGAACGATTTATCCTAGAAATCTTAAGATAACTCAAGATATCTCGCTATAATCGCTATAAAGAACGCGCCTCTGGTGTCCCCGACTCACCGTGCAGGCATCTGTGTCTCCAATTTTAAAAGCGCCAAATAAATTGATATGAAACATGGCGAGAGTGTGTGGAAACACGACACATTCGTATATGTATATCTTTTGGATCACCAAGGATAATTCTATCGAATCATACCATGTATGCAAGTCGTAGAACTACTTTCAGACTATACATAGAATAGAATAAAACAACAATTCAAAACGTTCGTCTGTGACTTATGTCAACAATGAAGCGACAATGGTACTGAAATGCATTGTTTGCAGTTCGAGTGTCCTCTCTTTTTAATATGATTACAACCTGCAAGTCCCGCAAGTTGTCATGGTTGTTCATTTGGATAACATCGAAAACTACTTTATGAAGCGTAGCTAATTCTGGCTAAGAAATCCGAATTTCTTTAAGATTTCTTCATACACACACATCAGAGTCGATGATTCGATCTTTGATCGACATTATCCGAGGATATCCGAACGATTCTTATAGTTAAAGGTCTTTGACTCCGACAATTACATTTCCGTCCCATGCATAATATCATAAAGTACTTTCTTCATTGCAGCATGTTTCGTTTATTTCAAAGTCCCAGATACGGAAACTGCTGGACGCTTTCTAACGATCGTTTTACAGTACAAGAACCCGGACCTTCAGGGGGTAGGTATTACTTTTTTTAATTCTTGAAGACGATCGTACGAATGCGAGAAGTGCAATGTACCAATCATTGTCAAAATGTGCGAAATGCATAGTTAGACTGATAATGATTGACAGTTTTGACAGGTGTTGCAGACGACATTTTCATGTCGATAAAATTTCAAAATTCTTGCCATTTTGGGTCAGAAAACATTGTGAAAATGAAGAAATTGCTTGTCGCAAGCAATTTCTTCTTTTTTCACAATGTTTTCCCAAGCCTTTTATTTTGAGGGAGTCAAAAGGCGTCACAGTGCATTAATTGGTCAATCATAGTTTTACAATATAAGAACTAGGGCCGACCGGAGGTAGTATCTTACTCTTGAATACACGGCTCAAGGTCGGATCTAGCGTGGATTCAGGGGGTCCAGACCCCCCCCCCCTCCACCTCTGGCATTAGCCGGAAATTAAATGTTGACTTGATAACATTAGTATAACTGAACCTCCTTGAAAGGAATCCTGGATCCAGTCTTGCGGTTCTGCAAAGATCTATGTTGTTATCAGAGTGAGACGCGAACTATATCCTTCTTTGCACCTCGTTTATTACTTTGCGCCTCGTTTATTAAGAACCGAAATCAGTCTTTGTTGCGCCCGATTCATTCTCATAAGATTATCAACAAATGCAGTATTAAGTGAAATACAATAAAACAAAATTAAGGTCATGTTGAATAGAAGAAGCATGGGGCACGTTTTCTTCCAAAAGTGCGTGACTAAAGTTTGTTTAAATTTGCATTTTGATAACTTTTATAAGAATGACGCCGATATAGTCGTAGGAATAAAAGTATGGGTTTTACTTAGATCTTCATGAATGCTTGATTGATTTTAATTTGAAAATGACGATATTTCACACCGTACAACCGGTACAATAGACGAATCTGTCATCGTTGACAATCATCTGCCACAACCGATTCTACGGTGTGAATATTTTTTTAATTCATACATTATGATTATCAAAGATACATAAGAGTAGGTAATATTGTTTTTTTTCTCAAATACAAAATATTTCTGAATGTAAATCAACCCCCATAATGTTGGTACTCATTTGAATCGTCTCATCGAGACGATTCAAATGTGTACCCACATTATAGGGTTCGGATTTAAAATACCAAAATAAGAAAGCTTCCCACCTTTTATCTGTTACTCCTCATTTTGCCTTTTCCCTCTTTTTCAGCTCTCTCGCTGACCTTATTTCTCGAGTCTACACGATATCTTACGGGTGTCACACAGGGTTACGGATTACAAGTAGAGATACACGAGCCAGGGTCTTACCCGGATCCGTTTGAATCCGGATTCTTGGTACCTGCGTCAATGGAAACGAGTCTCGGCCTAAGAATGGTAAGTAGAATTTACATTAGGTTTTATTTAGTGCCTGTTTCTAACAACTAGAAATGACGTTGATAGTTAATACGTGCTAATTATACATGTCAACTTACATAGATGCATCCAATACAAAAAAAAATGAATTCCAGACAGGACATACTCATGAATACAAGATCTAAATATATTCTATCATTCTTCGAATTACATGTGTATTGAGGACACCATACATTTATTTAATTATTCATGTATATATTACTTTCCTAGCCTTTGCTGTACATCATGTAAGTGTCTTACAAAAAGGCATTTTAGCCCATTACCACACAATGACTCTTTTTGACTTCCTACAAGATAATGGCTTTGGAAAACAATTTGGGAAATGAAGAAATTGCTTGCGACAAGCAATTTCTTCATTTCCCACATGGTTTTCTACCAAATTTGACCAAAAAATGTTAAATTCGAATCACTTGAAATTGTCGTCTGCATCACCTTTGAATTTGGAACAGTCCAACATTTTGTTGTGTGGTAATGGGTTAACTGTTAAAGGACAAATGCCGCTTTTTCCACCATCCGTTTACCTTTTTAGGCATATTTCTTATGTTATAGATGAAGATAGAGAAAAAAGTGAACCTGGTGGGTCATTTAGAGCTTTGTACAACAAAACGTATACAAGAAAGGTATACCTACGTTTACCCTTTTTTATTTCTTATGTTACAGATCAAGATAGAAAGAATCGGTAAACCCCACTCGAATTGTGAACCTGGTGGGTCATTTAGAGCTTTGTATAACAGAACGTATACAAGAAAGGTAGGCAAGCATTATTTCGCTGCTTTTCAACGAAAACCTCGTAACTGAAGCTTACAACAAGCTGCAGTTACGAGGTTTTCGTTGGAAAGCGACGATATATGTATTCTTACACTAAGTAAACCTAGTCGTGAATTTAGATACTTTATCAACCATTTTATTATTCTGATGACCGGTATTTCGTCTTTCTGTCGCAATCTTTTCTGTGCTGTCATATTCACAACTTTTTGCTTTAGTAATACTCAAATTGTCGTCTGTAACAGCTTTTACTTGGACTTCACTGAAATTTTGTCGTTTGAGAACGGGTTAATGGTCGGACACAGCACTCAAACATTCAACTCTCTCCTGAACACATTTGTAAATTTGATTAAGAGGACCCAAGAGTTTTTGATTACATTAATTCCCGTGGCACCATCATGATTTATACATAGGACCCTTTGATCCTTAAGTCCGCATCCAGTCACCAGGCCACGGGGAGTCGAGTCTATAAGCATTTTGGTTGTAATCTAGAAAAAAAAGCAATGCCTTCTTTCAATCACGATTATCCCTTCACATGCATAAACATTTCAGCATCTTTTCTCCATGTTTTTTTCAGTCTTGTAGACTGTTTTGTCAAGCAACCACGGCCATGCAATCATGTGGATGTTTTGATGAGGATTGGTATGAGCTGATACAGGCGACTGGAACTACGCTTCAGCCTTGCGAAACCGACGCTCGTGAGTAATGTTTGTTTATTTGTTTCTTGGGGGGGGGGCTTTACGACGTTTTAACTGCTATGGTCATAATTATCGCGGCGGCTGAAGCACCTAACCATAGATTCCTATTGTTTCTCGTACCAGTACTGCCACAACAGCCTAACCGAGCCTTCAGCTGCTCGGCCATATACGCTAACGATATCAAACTATTGCACTTCAGAAAACAAGTGTTTATAAACATCTTTTCGTGGAATAGTTGTCCATGTAAAATTAAAGATGTACCAAAACGAGTGGGCCGTAAATTTTTTTAAGGATTCCAGGTTATAGCTCACGATAATTGAACTGGCAGAGCAGCCCTAGCAAATAAGCTGGGATGCTCTGCCAGGTCATTTATTGTGAGGTATAACGAACATACGATTTTCTTTGTTAAAATTACAACAAACCTGATTGGTACAATCTGATTTCTCGTGCAACTAGGTGTCTTCTTCTACACGGTGGGGATTGTGCGTGATGGGATGGATAACGAATACGGACAAATTTGCCTCGCTTCAGGTAAGACATTGTGCAATAATTTTCTGCGTCAATTTCCAAGCAGTTTGTTGCATGTACCCCGCATTACTGAGCTCTTTCCTCAGATATATGACTTGTTTGTAGAATGTTTGTACTTTGTCCAAAATTTGATCCCAACCGATCAGAAAAACGACAAAAAATCCAGGTCAATTTTCTAGTCGGTGGGAATCGATTTTTGAGAAAAGTACAAGGAGTTTCCCGATAATACATCTGAGGAAAGGGCTCAGTAAGACGGAGTACATGCAACAAACTGCATGAAAATTGACGCTAAAATAAGAAAGTTATTGCACAAATGCTTACCTGAAGCGTGGTTATTTTGGCCGTAGTCGTTACCATTTCGCTTTCTGGTCGGTTGGGACAATATTTTGGAAAAAGTACCACGAGTTATCCAATATGTCATACATCCGATGAAAGAGCTCGGTAAGGCGGGGTACATGCAACAAACCTTTTGAAAATTGACGCACAAATAAGGAAGTTATTGCAAAAAATCACACCAGAATCGAGATTTTTTTGTCCGTATTCGTTATCCATCCCATCATGCACAATCCCCACCGTTTTCTAACACAGTTTACCCCAAAACGGGGTTTTAAGATCGTTTTGATAAACAGAGCCCTATTGGTCGTTTTTCATTTCATGACTAGTCACGTGTATTTTGCAAAGAGCAAAACCGACAGAATAGCAACAAATTCTGTGCTAAAAATTGACTGTGTTAACCATTATGCTGTGATAAACCGTCGGCGTTGTTTTAAAATTTCGTAACTACGGCTTGGTTCAAGCCGTAGTTACGATATTTTATAGAAACACCTACGAAATACTATTGGTTTTTTTTTTCTTAAATTACGCCACGTTTCACTGGATAAAATCGTTCCCTATTATTTACGTAGGTATATTCTGATTTTTTTCGGGAGAAAGGGTGGAGCCTAGTAAACAGTTATTACATTGAAGATTGAGGAGAAACAGCGTTTTCAATTAGCGGTAAATCGTCGTTGTTATTGCAAATTATTGTAACTGCAGCTTGAATCAAGCTGTATTTACGAGGTTTTTTAATAACACGTTTTACAATCGCACAGTCTTTCAATTTCGAAATGTTTTCATGCTCGTGTCGCACGTTTTTCCCTTATGTTAACCAAGGTATCGAGAAGTAAACTCGTCGAATAACCTTTTGGCTTAGCCACACCCTTTCAGGTGAATAACAAGAGCTGTCCGAAGACAGCGCGCTCGACTTTCTAAGTGCTTAGTATAAAGGGGGCATAACTCCAAACAGAGTATTCCCAGGGTCATGGGCCCTGATAGTAAGGTAGAGGGTGTGATGGTGAATAAGTATTCCAAGTTTGGGTTGAATCCCTTCAATAGTATGCAAGTTATTGATGTTTGAAAAAAAACTTTTGTTGCAACGCCAACGCCAACGCCATCGCCGACGCCAACGCCGACGCCGACGCCCGGGTGACAGTATAAGCTTTCATTTTCTTCGAAAAGTCGAGCTAAAAACGCAATATACATACTTCAAACCCAAACATTTACCTTTCTTTCTTCAGAATGGGACTGCTTGACAAACATCCAGCGACAATTTGACAAGAAAACAATAAGCTGTAGCTGTCTAAATCCCTGCACGTAAGTGTATTATTACAGATTTCATTTCACATGGCACAGCTTTAGCTTTTATTACCGTAAATAACAAGTCTGGGCTGTTTTTAAACAATAATCCAGGAATAGTTTCTTGTATACCTGTTATATCGGTGTTCTATGATACATGTCATTTTGAAGAATGTTACGCTATATGCGAAATATGAACCAATTTTGAATAAAGGTCAGTGTCAGGTCAAATGAAATCCGTAATATAATGTTTAAACCTTTATCCTGCTGGAGGGGCGGAGGTGGTGCAGTGGTAACACGCTGGTTCGACCCCTAAGCCTCTCCAGTCTTTCGGATGAAACTTTAAGGTAGTCATGTCATTTGCCTAATGTCATTTGCGCGATTGCGAAACTATTCGGGCGAAACCGAAAACATTCGGCGGTGGATATTTCCACCGCCGAACGTTTACGACCACGCCCGAATAGTTTCGGATATGTAACGATGTCTCTCGAAAAAATCCGATGTTTTATGAATATATCTCAAAATGGCCACATTACGGGTATTCTACCTTAAACATAGGTCCCGTCTCCATATCACCCTAGCTGTTGATTTATAATGTCACATTCAGCAATTTCTCATATATATTTGCGGATGGTACACTAAACCTTTTGTTCGTGGTGCCCTTACCAATCACTGCTTTCCTAAGAAAAACAATGGATAATTTGAGCTTTGAAAATCTGTAATAACGTGATTCATGGCCAAAAAATAACGATAAGTTAAAATATGTTTTCTCACCTTTTCCAGAGAAATTACCTACAACAAAGAAATAAGTAGTAGACAGTGGCCTAATAGTGGGTTTTCCGTAAGTTCCGTTTTATCTTTGTCTAAAGGTACAAGTATCGCATCCATCATTAGGTAACAAACTCTTCATGTAACATCGGCATCATTCGTTAACACGGAGATTGACGAAGTTATCCGGATTTTTATCCGGATAACTTCGTCATCTTCCGTTGCCACGGAAAACGCCGAAAATTAATGTGGAATTGTATGAAGGGGTTTATATCTAATGGTGACTGGAAAACCCGAAACGAATTGCTTCCTTAGCTTCCTGAAAGCTTAGGCTGAAGATTCGAATCCCGGTGAAAGCCTGCCTGACGGAACGGAGCGACCGGATGCTGGTTATGATTTGAAATTGTCAATTGATAGACCGCCTCTGTCAATTATGAAGAAGTGTTCAATACAGCCACGTATTTCTCCGACAAACTTCTACAAAAAAAATGGACGAATCATTTGAATACACCAGGATCATTATTGATATAGATCTTTTACATCTTTTATTTACTTGAACAATTGACATTATACCACTTTAGTTTTCAATTAATGCTTTTTAATTACTACAAATGTTTTAATATTAGTTGATTCCATTTCTTCGCGGATTCATACAGAGTTATTAGGTTTTCTTTTTCATACCTGCATAAAGAAAATATTAATTCATTAAGACTTAGTATTCTATTTTTTTCAATTTTCTTTTTACAGAGAATTCTTTTAAAGCAAGTGTGTGACAGAGATTTTGACGAATGTCAGCAGGTACGAAATGACTCGGGGACGGAATATCAAATTATGTAAGTTGCCAGATATGAACTGCGTGTAGACTTACGGTTTTTTCGGGATGAAAATAAACGTAAAACTGAAATGAGTTCCTATTCCTAACATAAAAAGGGAAAAAAATTCAAACTTAAACGAGAATGTTATAGCTGTTTTATCCCTTTCCCAAACAAGACCTGGTTTCGACGTCCCTAATAGAAACGGCTTGGGAAAACATTGAAACAAAAGAAGAAACTGCTGATAACCAGCAGTTTCTACTTTTGTCTCAATATTTTCTATCCCACATTTTACACTATTTCTATCTTTAATAACTTCCATTTTGTCATTTTAGGCAGTTTTTAAATAGGACCACCCTTAAATTTTGTCGTTTGGGAAAGGGTTAGACAACTGTAACAATTCTCGTTTAGTTTTGTAAGCAATATAACTGTTGTAAAATGTGACCTTGCAGTGCGACTATAGCTAGAGATACACGTCCGTGTCATATTTCGGGACCTATATTGGGGCTAGTGTTTAAGTTTGGGGTTTTTTTTTTTCGTTTTTTAAGTACATGTGTAGGTAGGCCTAATTACATTGTATCTAAAATTTAATATCATTCTCCTATGTTTGTTAAGATGTAGAATCAAATCTCATGTATGTGTGCGTGCATTTATTTGATTGAAATACCAAGATTTTAATAATGCTATCATTTCTTATTTTAATTTCAGTTCTTTTGCGTATACAATGAGCCGGGATCTGGAAAAACGTCCTGTATAGCATTTTTGAAAATTGAGTTTTAAGATCAGCCTATTGTCAAATACAGCCAAATATGCATCCATGCTGCTCTCTTTAAGTTACTACAGTTCACAAAGAAGCTATTAGAGAACAACATGGATCCTGATCAGACTGCGTATGCACGTATGCACAGGCTGATCTGGATCTACGTTAGGCTCAACAACCTTAAGGGACGTTTTTCCAGATCCTGGCTCACATGTATCATGATCGAACGAAACAATAAATTTATTATTTTTTTTTTTTGGATAGGAAAAGTTTAATATGTCATTTATAGCTTTTGCGCTTTGTTTTCAGGAATAACTTTGTTAAACTGAACGTCTTTTACGAAGATTTGAATTTTGAACAGATCAAAGAAGAGGCCGACATTGAGGTAATGTTTTTCTACTAAAGTGTAATTTTTCATCTTTCTGTGTTACTTAGCAATTTTCTTTTATTTCAAAGGCATACAATGATTCCCCAGAAAAGAATTACATGCTGGTTTATTCTTAGTTAAAATACCGAGAAGAATGGTTAGGTGCATTAGCCCAACAATTTGTCAAAAATATCATTAACCATTTCTCAAATGACAAAAGTGTACATTAATCCAATTTCAAAGGAGTAGCAGACGACAAATTCAAAGTAGAGTGACAGAAAGGTGTACGGTATAGCACAGCATATTGAAGGAGATTTAAAAAATCTGGTTTATCAGCAATTTCCTCTTTTCCCAAACTGATTTCCCAACTTATTCTACCAATGATGCCAAAAACAGGCCTATTTTTTGTAATAAGCTTAGCTGCTACCATGAAATTATTATTATTATTTATTTCCTTTCTATTCTAGAATGCACAGTTTTTATCCGACGTCGGCGGTGCGGTCGGTCTGTGGATCGGCCTGTCTATTTTAAGTCTATGCGAAGTCGTCCAGCTAATAATAGAAATAATAGACCTCGCGGCTTATCGGTGCTGCCGGGCGGGTCGGCAAAAAGAGAGACACTCTGACAGAAGCAGCCGTCAACGTGAAAATAACGACTTTGACGGCCCTTATTCGGACAGAAATGGGCGTGGCCCATATCCAAGGGAGGAGCCGTATTCACATATGAGGGAAAATAAATATTTGTACGATTACCCATCACAATATAATGACGATCGACCCTCGTCACGTTACGTTAGGCCGTCCGATATACGTCCCTACGATGATCCGTACAGGAGGGATCGGCGTCATTGACGCCATCTCTTATGTAGAACGGTGTTATTGACATCAACGTTTAAAACAGATAAAATGTGCATGCATTCGATATTTTTAAATCCTTAAAGATTAACTCATTCCTACAAGGTTAACTCATTCCTACAAAAGGACTCTTTTTGGCTCCACACAAGATGGTGGGTTTAGAAAACACTTTGGACAATGAAGAAATTGCTTGTGACAAACAGTTGCTTCATTTTCCACAATGTTTTTAGCAAGAGAGACCAATATAAGTGGGAACTTTCATTCACTTGTTTGCAATTGTCGACTGCAGCATCTTTGAACTTGGACCAGTCTCATTTTTTTTTATTTGGGAATGGGTTGATAATAAATGGGTTGAACGCCTTGCAGCCACGAAAATGCCCGGCCTACTAACGGTATGTCACGAATATTGGTCAGTGACGTCATGAACGTAGTCCCATTTTACATATTTTATATACTCTCACATGTGTTCATATTAGATTTTTACTAATTTTTACTAATTGTATAAAGTTGAAACATTTGCAGTGTTATATGCATTCATTAAATATGTTTAAAGGACGATGAAAGAGGAAGATGAATGATTAAGGTACATAATTATACATGTAGTTCGCCCCTCGTGGAATTCACGCAAGGTCGGATTATTTTCGTGCAAGGTCGTTAACACTCATTACGAATGCGAGCACCTATTCGGGCGTCGTCGTTAACGCTCGGTGTTGCGTGAACTTCATTACGGCTAGATTAAGGTAAGGGAAACTTTAAATATCCGTCAGATTTTTTTTGTCTCCGCTAGACAAATCGAGGTTGTGTTTTTTTTAAAATGTATTGAATACAGTCACGATATGGTAGCTTTTCAGCAGAAAGCTTGTAACTACAGCTTGAAACAAGCTGCAGTTTCGACGTTTTTGTTGAAAAGTGACGATATATTTTACCGTACCATTTTCCGTAGGGGAGCCCCTTTTAGCGCATACAAAGCTTACATGTAGGCTGGTTACCGACCCGGAACTACTCCGTTATTTTTCTACTTCACGAATAAATATCAAATTCGACTCACCTCGGAAATTACATGGCTTTCAACATACCTCGAGAAATCCCTCAACACCAGAGGTGTGCGGATAATTTTTATCAGGGGCGGTAATCATTCTAACCCGGATGGAAAATGGTATAGTAAAACGTAGCCTGAACTTATCCACACCCATCCTACTGTATTTTTTTTTTTAAGTACATTAACCCATTACAACACAATGACTCTTTTTGACCCCCCCCCCACAATATATGGCTTTAGAAAACATTGCGGAAAATGAAGAAATTGCTTATGACAAGCAATTTCTTCGTTTCCCACAATGATTTCTACCCCAAAAGACCAAATATGTTAAGTTTCATTCACCTGAAATTCTCGTCTGCAACACCTTTCAAATGGGAACAGTTCAAAATTTTATCATCTGGTAATGAGTTAAGAGCCTTATATCAAGGTTTTGTATGGTACTAAAGTGTTTTCGTATTTCACCCATTTTAAGGCAATTTCGCCGCCATATTCGACGTTATTCATGACAACAGAAACAGACGAGTTAACTGGATTTAAAAAAATCCGGATTATTGTCAGTTTACGTTGCCACCGATGACGCCGATGTTGCGTTAAGTCTCTGGTATGTAATGGTGGGTGAAATACTTTAAAGAGACTCGGGGTAGTTAGTGTTCCATTGTTCTTCTTACGGTAGTCCATCCCAATAAGATTCACGCGAGGTCTGAATTTTTCGTGCGATGTCGTAAACATTCGTTACGTATCCGAACCTATTCGGGCGACGTCGTTAGCAATCATCACCGAAAAATAACGACGTCACCGGATAATTCTGACGTTGCGTGAATCTCATTAGCAGAGTACTTCCCTTATTTACACAGCATAAGTATGTTTCAGTTAAATTGATTTTCTTGTTATTTGTTCACATTTTATGAGATATTGAGATTAAATTTATTACTTTTGTAAAGGTTTTGTCTAATATTACAAATATCTGAAATCCTCTGTCCCCATTAACTAAACTTTCCAGAACATGAAAGTATCTCTCAAATGATGAAATACATAGCAGACTTATCTTGTGTGTATAGTCTACTTACCTTAAGATTGCCCTGTAAAAAGGTTCTGTCACGTATTATCTACTTATCGGTATAGCAACTATATTCCTCGCTGAGTATATTACGAACTGAGTTCCTATCAGATATAAAAATCTGAATCCAGATCGAATTTTATCATAATTAAAGGGCATGCGAATTGTTTGTTAGTTTCGACTCTAGAAATATCCACTGGACTGGAACTAAGTTCCTATCAGATACTAGCATCTGAAACCAGAATTTCCTCAAAATGGAGTTTTACGTCCCACTCAACAACTAACGTCATATGGACACGGGACCTCGGTTTAAAGTCTCACCCGAAAGACTTATTTCGCCAAAAAGGAGGCGTGAGTGTGAAGTAAGTTCCACGAAAGAACTACCCAATGGAACTGAGTTTCTACCAGATACTAACTTCTGAATGCAGATTTTTGTCAAAATAGGGCCTTGTAGTTATCATAATTATAGTTAGTTTCGACTATAGCAATACGAAACTAAACTGCAACTGAGTTTCTCTCAGATATTTGATCATGAAGTCGACTTCCTATTAGAAATTTGCCCCTGAAACAAGTAAAGACTTTGAGACCAGGGAGCTGTACGTCAGTGTCGACTATAGAACTACCAATTGGAATGTAGTTTAAAAACATACACTTAACAACATATTTTATTCATGATGTTATCATAAAATATTGATAGATGAAAAAATCACTTACGTTTGAATTGTATCCATTCAAAATCGCTTTAACGAGAATCGCGTTTATTTTGTTTTGTTGCGGCAAATATGGCAAACTTATCATTTGCAACGTCCTAATGGGCTAAATCAAAGCTCATCCTATGATTTCTTTGATAAAAATCAACACGCGTCACTAATATTTGCAACAAGAGAGGGTATATGGCACTGTCCTGAAAACAAGCGCGTTCTTTAGTGCAAGATCTTTAAGACACTCAATGGAAAGCGCCACTACCCTATATTTCGTGCGGAACAACTCGGTCAATTCTGTAAAAACAAGATCTAGAGAGAATTGACCAAGTTGTTCCGAATGGTACATTGTACCATGGTAATGCTCCATACTTCATACAAATGACGTCATCATGGCGTGATTTGTATGAAGTTTTGAACATTTGGAATACTCGGTCAGAATCTAGGTCTTAAAAACGCTTTATCTAAACCATCTTTAAAATCTAAAAAAAAAAGAAAAGAAAACTCGCTCTAAAGAATAAGCCTCGGGACTCTCGGCAAATACATGTTTTGGTTAATATAACGCTAATCGCAAGGGGATAGCAATGGGTACAGTCTGTCAATGATTTAAGTTGTATCCAAAGTTGCTACAGTTATCGAACAAGCATTAAAAAATAACATGGATCATGATAAGACTATGCGTATACACAGGCCGATCTAAACCAAAGTCCGTGTAGATTTTGTAGAAAAATAGGAAGATACTTACACGGATCTTTATCAGACTGTACATAATATGCACAAGATGGTCTAGATCCATATTGGTCTCAAGAACAATAATGACCACGCATCCAGATCAGTTTGTGCCTTGGTACCGTCTGTCAATGATACACGCTATTTGTTGAGTTGTACTCTGTTTGCCTACGCTTATTGTGTACCCCAAGTTACTACCAAACAGCCTGGCGTTACGATACCAAATCTCGATCTTCTAACCTTTGGACCTTTGCGGGATTTCATTATCCAATAGTTCGATATAAAGTACATAACAATTTAAAAGTATAAAACACAAATTTTCATTTGTTGAGACACAAATTTACCGTCACTTTACAAAAGTAGAATCGTATAATCCTAATATTCATTTTCATCGGATGATTTTATTTTTTTTTGGATGGGCGACCGAGTGCGTGGTCGACCCATGTGTACGGAAGTGTCATATTCCGTGACATCTATTGGATAATGTAAAAAACCAATAGTGACGTAGTAAATGACGTCAAAAAAGAGTAAATATTTCAATTTTGATAGCGTTAAATCGATCAATATAGGCACTAAGCAAAAATACTTTTGTAGAAAGTAGTAGACTTGCTAGATATATTGACGAACCAATCAGGATTTACCATGGATCTTGGTAATACTGTGCGTAAACCCAGCCTGGTCTCAATCCATGCTGGTATCAAATGCCTTCATGACTCTCTTTATTCAAATAATGACTTACATGCAACGCTGTTTATTTCGAGATCAGGAAAAAAGCATGTGACATCATTTTTAGTGGTACTTAGATTTAATACACAAAGCGTCATATCATACTTATTTTTTATTTTTACGTATATAATGATACAATACAAAATACAATTATAAATAAAAAGTAACAAACTTTAGAATTTCATACTTTAAAAATTGAAATCACAATTATAATAAAGTGCTTAAAAGAATTTAAGAATCGACATTTCTATTTGACAGCACGCTTAATGCGGATGTTAGAGCTACATTGTTTACATAGCTCTTATCACGAACCTATGCTGTATGGCACTTAAATAGTGTCTGAATGTTAAAACACAATACCACAAACTCGAACAATACGATGCTTTAGAAAAGTAAGATCGTAAGCGTTACTTACGACCTTTTACGATGCATACATTTTTGGAAAGGGCATTTCAAGCTCTAAATATACAGCAAATTTAATAGACATTTGAACTTGTCATGCTAACCAATTTGGCTGTAAAAAAGGGTCGTTTATTCTTTTTTTTTCTTTTTGAAATAAAAAAGTTTTTCCAGTTTTCTCAAAACTATGTTTTTGCACTTACGCCCTTATTCTTCTAAGGCACCGAATATAGTATAGCATTTAAATAGTGACTAAATCTTAAAACACAATAATAAAAGCTAATTTTTATGTCACTTAAAAAGTGTCTAAATCTAAAAACACAATAACACAAGCACAGTCATGTTAGGCACTTAGATAATGTCTAAATCTTAAAACACAATAATACAAGTAGCCTACACTGTTGTATAGCACTTAAATAGTGTCTAAATCTTAAGAAGCAATTTAATAATGTACAATATAATACAAAAATGTAAACAGTGGATACATATATCGACCAAATAATTATTGACAGGTCAATAGTTTATGGTTAGTTAAACTGACATGCTTAAACAGATTCAAGCGTTTTGAAATGTTGGGGAAGGATTAACAAAAACTGTGATATTTGGAAAGATCAAAATGTAGATATAGCCAAGCATTTCTTTTCTTTTTTATTTCCGTTTCATAGTTACATCTCTTTACATGTTTCCGAAGAAAACCATTGTTTTAGGTCGCTCTTTGTAGATCTATTGGCAAAAGAAAAGAAGAAAAGATGAAGTTTTATTTCTTTAACGGAATTTCTTTTCTTTTTTCCTTTTGATGGTGTTCTACCATAATAACACATAATATGAAAGTAGGCAAAGCCTAAATACGGGCAAAATGATGTCCGCTTAATTCCTCTACCGATAGAAAACAACAATCGGACTAGATCTTAATTGTTGTCCTTTCTGACACTTAAAACTGAACTGCAAACTGGTAAAATACAGCTGAGTTAAGTCTAAATGAAGTTGCATTCAATGTATAATTTATATGCATTTCATTCAAATATTCCGAGGGCAGCTGCTTTGGCCCAAGCCTGAAGTAAGGTTATCTTAAAAAGCTTACACGAAGTCTGATAATGCGCGGGAACATAAACGTCTGGGAAAGCAGAAAAACAACGTTGACGTCATAACCGCTAGTTTAATGAAGTTGCATCAGCGTCACATGAACGATAATGCGTGGGAACGTAAACGTCGCGAGAACGCAGAAAAAATAATTAACGTCGTTGACGTCATAACCGCATGTATGACGCCACATTACCGTAAGCTTATCTCTAATATTTTGCCCCCCCCCGCCCGGCAACAATAACGGATTGCTTCTAATGCCTATGTAATTATCGTTTAAGGGGAAATGCTCGAGTTATTCGGAACACTCGATCATTACTGTAGAAAATTAAATGTTTCGTACCATATATGTTTCCATGTATGTTACCATGTTTGTTTTGCTACCATATTTCAAATAATATAACACGTCATTATAATTTATCATTTTCGACGGTAAAGGCGTATTTATTATGCGAAACTTATTTCTTCTAGATTGAAATCGATTATTTAAAGCTAGACAGTTTTAAGTGTGTATGCAATTACCACTGTTTTGCGTTATTTTATTCATGTGTAGCTGATAAAAATTGCTGTAATTCACTAATAGGTGCGATGACCTATATATTTTCTTTTTGAATTATTACCAGTACATGTTGCTTAATACAATGAGGGAGTTTTATCAAATTCTATAATGTAGAATTTGAAATATTTCCAAAAATATGCAAATTTGGCATTAAACACTTCAGCTTCATTGATCTAACTGAACACGTGAGCATGCTGTTGTATACATTTACACATTTATGATAGCACATGTTTTGGGTTTACATTCTTATCAAATGTAAGACGTTACTTGAGATCCGTTTTCGGTACTAAACGATGATTATACATCCATTTTCATCATTTTAGTGACCCTGGACAGGTGCAAGAAATTGCGCAGTTTTTCGCTGTAGGGGTATGTGATATGAATGCATATAAAATTCGAACAAGATCGATGATCATCCATTTCTATTTTATTTTTCAATTGGTAATAACATGTAATTTCAACATACAAAATAATGAAATATAAATAATTTCTTTTCTTGGGAAAAAAATAAGAAAACTGGAGCGTTCCCCCTTAAGGCAAACACAATTTCCGCAACGTTTCGGACATTTTTAACTTCCGGCTAGATTACAAAACATTGAGTTTTTCAGACTTGAACTGCGTACATGTGACTTAAAGACGGATTCAAGGCCGCTCCGCGGCAGTTTCTTTCGTATAAGATGCAAGAAATGACTTCGACCAGCAATTGTGGGATACATCCCTAAAATCATTTGTAGAAACGTTGAAATAAAACAGGTGGGAAACACAAATTCTTTATTATTTTCAGTTTAGAGAGAGATATTGATGTACAAGGTATGTTCCATGGGTTGGTGATGCAAACATGCAAAAATACAATTTGATACCGTAAATATAGATGAAAAGCAATGAGTAGTAAATTGAAAGAATGAGAAGCAAGATGTGTTTGTGAAACACGAATGCCCCCGAAATGACAATGTTAAGTTTTCATGTTAAGTTTTCAGGTTAAGGGTTGATAAGGGTTAAGGAATGACCTTGACGGAGGTCGTATTGCATGGGACAGATAAATATCATTTAAAGAAGGTTACATATCAAATTTGAGATTTGTATGTTGAAATTTTTTGGAGAAATGCCAATGTTAAATTTTCGGACAGACAGACAGACGGACATACATGCAGACAGACGGACAGACGTACGGACACAAGTGAAACAATATGTCCATGATCTCTCGATACGTGGGCATAAAAACTACGGCAACCTCTACATTATGTGAGTATGCCTAACTACAAGTAGCACGATTTATCCTGTCACTAGCTAAATATTCTGCCCGATAACAGGGGGTATGATAAACTTAGCTTTATCATACCCCCTGATCACGTGACATGCTTTATTATGCTACATGATCACGTGATCTGCCGAAACTACTTTTAATTTTATCCGGAGGTTTGGCAGGGTCGATCTCGAAATCCCCGTTCTTATGACAACACTTACACAAATTGTTCGCAAAGCCTGTTTTGAATAGCAAAAATCATCCCAATCAAATAATTCTGCGCATTTAATCAATATTCTTGCACCGTACTTACAAAAATGCTAACTTTAAGTTTACTCGTAATCCGAGGCAAGTATTCTACAGAAAACGAGAAAAAAAAAGCACAAAAGAAACTTTTCCATTCCCTTGTCTAAACAATGGACTAAATGCCCCACTAACAGAATCCGCCCCTGGAATATTGACCTAAATCTTAGAAATCGATGACGTAGATTAAAGTTTAAATGACGTAATACACACTCGTTGTTGTCTGGGAATCGAAGAGATGTTTGTTTACAACAGGACAGTACAGGAAAAAACAAGGAATGGTTTGGATTTACATGAGGAGGAGAGATTTGTGGTTTGTTCTCGTATTTCAAAACATCCGTAGTACCTGTTTTTACACGTCAGGCTATTGTTATTTTGAAATAATGTCTTCATTACCACGCACAACACAAAATTGCTTCGTTGGAGACTGTCTAAAAATGGACGACATCGGAGAAAGTGCAAAACACGTTAGATTTTACAGCTAAATCCAGGACTGAGGAAATTAAAGTTGGGACGAATAGTGAACTGAGTCATTTGTGGTAGGCGCTTCATGTTCTTGTTACAGTTTGACCTTTTCGAGTTTTAATTTAAACGTTGAATCTGTTTTTGTTAAAACCGATACGGATCCTTCCAATCCCAATCCACACACAACGGTCAGGTCAAGACACAGTCGTCGACTCGCGTCATTTTCTAGTTCTTTGCTATTTGAATTTACACTGCATGGTTATTATATTTGAAAATTGAAATATAACTTGCTTGTTTTTACCTCGGTAAAATTATAAAATGTTGATTGGATAGGAAATTTTCCAAGCGGATTACTTTCTGACGCTCACCAAACGTGTGCGCATTCAAACATTTTGAAAGGGTGACATCATTTTAAAAAAAATATTAATCCATTGGTCCATTGATTTCAATGGGTTATGAATATATTTCTGTAATTCTAAATCGTTTTAAGGTTGTAACAGGATAAAAAGAATAGATGTTTCATGTCTTGGATGGGTCAAGTTTATTTGGCTCGGCTGAGGAATTTATCATGTTGGCCTTCGGCTCACAAGATGAATATTCCTCCGCCTTGCCAAATAAACTTGACCCATCTAATACATGAACCATCTATTCTCTATTTATCCTGTCACCAGCTTAATATTCTACCCGATAACAGGGGGTATGATAAACTTAGCTTTATCATACCCCCTAATCACGTGACATGCTTTATCATGCTACATGATCACGTGGTCTGCCGAAACTACTTTTAATCTTATCCGAAGGTTGGCGTCGATCTCGAAATCCCCGTTTTCATAACAAAACTTACACATATTGTTCGCAAAGCCGCCTGTTTTGAGTAGCAAAAATCATTGCAATCAAATAATTTAGCGTATTTAATCAATATTCTGGTCCCAAAAGTACAAAAACGCCAAAATTAAGTTCACTCGTAATCCGAGGTAAGTGGTCTACAGAAAACGAGAACCAGATAGCACAAATGACACCTTTTCATTACCTTGTCTAAAAAATGAACTAAATGCCCCACTAAGATTCGCATCTGGATTGTTGACCTAAATCTTAAAAATCGATGACGTAGATTAAAGTTTGGATGACGTAATTTACACACCGTGGTTTTCTGGGAATCGAAGCGATGTTTGTGTTTACGACAAAACAATGCAGGAAAAACAAGGAAAGATTTGGTTTTACAGCAGGAGGTAAGATATCATTGGTGTGTTATCGTATTTCAAGACATCTGTAGTACCTGTTTTTACTCTCCAAGCTATAGTTATTTTGAAATAATGCCTTCATTGCCACGAACAACGCAAAATTGCTTCGTTGGAGACGGTCTAAAATGGACGACATCGGAGAAAATACAGAACACGTTAGATTTTACACCTAAATCCAGGAGTGAGGAATTTAAAGTTGGGACGAATAGTGAACTCAATGATTTGTGGTATGCGCTTCATGTTCTTGTTGTAAAGTTTAACCTTTTCGATTTTTAATTTCATCTGTTTTTGTTCAATCCGAAACCGACCCTTCCAATTCCAATCCGCACACAAAGAAACGGCCATGTCAAGACACAGTCGTCGGCTCGAGTCACTTCTAATTCTTTGCTATTTGAGTTTACACTAAATGTTTATCATATTTGAAAACTTATATATAACTTGTTGGTTTTTACCTCGGTAAAATTATAAAGTGTTGAAGGAAAAGGATAATTTCCACCCGTATAACTTTCTGCTGCTCACTAAACATTTGTGCATTCAAACATTTTGAAAATGTGACATCGCCGGTGAAAATAATTACTTGATTGATTTCAAAGGATTATGAATATGTTTCTGTAATTCTACATCGTTTTAAGATCCTAACAGGATAAATAGAATAGATGTTTCATGTCTTGGATGGGTCAAGTTTATTTGGCTCGGATGCGGAATTTATCAAGTTCGCCTTCGGCTCACCAGATAAAGACATGAACCATCTATTCTCTATATACCAGTATCCGAAATGTACGACGGTTGATTGATAAGTAGTGAGCCTCATTTAGAAAGGTTTGAATTGTAACTGTCAAACGATTTTATTTTTCAACATTATCCCCTTCTTTGTCTATACACTTTTGCCAGCGATGTTTAAAGGCCTAAATGCCACTTTTGTAGAACTCCTTCTCCTGATCAATATAGTATTATTATATGCATAATATTTGTTTCACTCAGATGGCATTGTTTATGTTTTTTGTTGGTAATACTGTTTGTTTTATGGTAACAATTCTTTGACTGGATTCTTAAACCAATAAAGAATTTGATTTGGTTTCATTTGATCGTACAGAAAGGCTCAATGCATGTATGACGCCATCATTTGACAGAAAGTTGGTACAAGCAATAACTCTTTTCAACTATGGAAACAGGTGAAAGTCTGATGGAGCAAGATCAGGTGAATAAGGCGGGTGTTCTACTAGTTTAAATCCACAGTCATGGCAGCCTTGGCAATGGCAGATTTGTGAATAGGGGCATTGACCTGGTAGAACAGTACACCTTTGCTGAGTTTTCCACGGCGTTTAAGCTCGATGTTTCTTTCAGTTGCCTTAAAAGCGATACATAATACTTCCATTAATTGCTTGGCCCCTTTGTCGATAATCTACCATCAAGATGTCTTCATCATCCCAGAAAACCGAAGCCATAACCTTTCCTGCTGATTGGGCCACCTTTGCCTTTTTGGTTGGGGATGAGCCAGGATGCTTCCATTGTTTGGACTATTGTTTTGACTCTGGGGTGAAGTGATGGACCAAAGTTTCACCCATAGTCACAAACCTCTTCAGAATGTTATCTGGGTCTGCCTCTAAAAGAGTCAGATTAGCACGTGACAAAGTGCGTTTAGCATGCTTCTGATCAACTTTCAGAAGCCTTGGTACCCAGCGGGCAGAGGGCTTTTTCATCTCAAGCTTTTCCGTGAGAATGGAATGAACTCTTTCCTGTGAAATACCAGTTTTACTGGCTATATCTCTCTGTAACCCGCCTGTCAGTCATAACAATATCACGGACTTTATTGGCCATTTCTGGTGTTGTAACGGTGATTTCATGGCGGACGTCGTCCTCGAGACTCCGCATACCACGCTTGAACTCCCTATCCATCTCCTCACTGTAGCATACGAAAGGGCATCAGCCCCTAGTGTTGAAACTATATTTGTATGGATGGCCTTCGAAGTTAGACCCTTTTTATACAGATATTGAATCACTGCTCTTTCAGCAACCTTGTCCATTTTGCAAAAGCCACTTGCTCGGTTTACTTTAGAGTACTACCACGGTGGAGATTGTGCATGATGGGATGGATAACGAATACGGACAAATTTGCCTCGCTTCAGGTAAGAAATTGTGCAATTATTTTCTTATTTCTGCGTCAATTTTCAAGAGGTTTGTTGCATGTACCCCGCGTTACTGAGCTCTTTCCTCGGATATATTGACTTGTTTGTAGAATGTTTGTACGTTGTCCAAAAATTGATCCCAACCGATCAGAAAAACGACAAAAAATCCAGGTCATTTTTCTAGTCGGTTGGGATCGATTTTTGAGAAAAGTACAAGGAGTTTCCCGATAAGTAATACATCTGAGAAAGGGGCCCAGTAAGACGGAGTACATGCAACAAACTGCATGAAAGTTGACGCTAAAATAAGAAAGTTATTGCACAAATGTTTACCTGAAGCGTGGTTAATTTGGCCGTAGTCGTTACCATTTCGCTTTGAGGTCGGTTGGGACAATATTTTGGAAAAAGTAACACGAGTTATCTAATAAGTCATACATCCGATGAAAGAGCTCAATAAGGCGGGGTACATGCAACAAACCTTTTGAAAATTGACGCACAAATAAGGAAGTTATTGTAAAAAATCTTACAAGAATCGAGATTATTTTGTCCGTATTCGTTATCCATACCGTCATGCACAATCCCCACCGTGACTACCTCTTCAACATAAACTGACCAAATGACACCTAATTTCGGCTGCACACCTTTATATAGCCAGGGGCTGAAAATGGAAATCCTTGCTTGACCCCTTCTATGAGAGGTTAACTACTTACCAATCAACCCTCGTACATGCAAATCTTCTAACAGTATTTTCTCTTGAACTATTTTAACCTAACCTTAATAGCCACGACGACAGCACGCCAGTAAATCTTTAAAGTCGTGTCTAAAATCATTGCCAATGACACAGTACAGAATAAAGTTGATAGCGCTGTTTAGGTATAGTAAAACCTGAAGTACAGCGACGAAATGGAAATATAGACTTGAGTAGCGAAGTTCTGAGTAATAAAATACTATCAGCAAAACGCCATACGACACCGTTGTAACAAAATGCACAGAGCAAACAGCAACCACTTGATAGGTTGTATACTTTAGCTGTGTTTGCCGACGTGCTTGTTGCTCATTATTTGGGTTTCCAACTGGGTTATTAGATCTTTTACACATTTTAACCAGAATCATAACGTTGCATATTACCAGAATAATAAATGGTACTGTATATAAGGCCAATACTTGAAACCAAACAAAAGTCATTAGGTTGGTCTTGGTGAATGAGCCTTCGGTAAGGGTACAACTTTCATGTTCAATACCGTAATCAAATAAACACATCACGTTTAAGCTAAAGAACAACAACGTAAATATAAGCACAGTTATATAGATACGCTTGTGGGCTTTCTTGTTTGTAAATTTAAAAGGCATATACAACATACACATCTTTTCTATAGAAAGAGCCACTGTTACCCAAATAGACAAAGGGAAAATAGAGTAAACAATAAAACCATACAATTTACATGAAATATCGTTCGCGTCTCTTGACGCAAAATTGATTGGTGATACGGCCAATAAGTCTTCCATTGCCGGATATAGTAGAATTAATGTGTCGATGACGGCTAGTGGTTTAAAGTAGCAGCTGACTGTAAGATGTCTACATCGTTTGCCTACTGACCACGTCACAAAGGAAATAATGTTTCCAGTCACTCCAAATGGTATGATTACTGCCAGAAAGATGGTGATGAACCAAGATATTGTATCCATCTTGTTAACTAGAATTCTGTGAATAAAAGATATCGACTTGTGAGTAACTGGTGATATATGTAACATGGAAAAGAGAAAATGTGAATTTTATGATGAAAAGATATGCCGTTCTAAATGGGTAAATAGTCTATATGTAGCGTAACCTGTAAAAAATACAAGTGCACTTGTATATTTTATATGTGCACATGTATTATTTATACGACCAGGCTAAAATGTACGAGTGCACTTGTAAATATACTGGTTCACTTGTAAATTTTATACGTACACTTGTTTCTTTACGCAATCAGGCTCTATATATAGCCGGGTCAAAACGAGTCTTTCCACTTATCTATCTATAAAAATACAAACTGCACTTGCATATTCGGAGGTGATCTTTTAAATTTTACGAGTGTACTTATAAAAATAGAAGTGCACGTATCAAATTTATAAAACCACATCAGAATATACAAGTGCACTTGTACTTTTATACGTGCATCTTAATATAGACTTTTGACCCATTTGGTACGTCATAAAAAGCGACCCCAATCAGCCTCAGCAAAACGCAGTACAATCAAGATCAGATTTGTTACCTGACAGCTATTCCATTACAGGAAACAGCTGTAAGAGACCAACGTGAATTATTAACTTACTACGTCTTTATACATGGGTGGTTTAGTTGTCAACTTTTTTCCAAACAGAAACAATTTCGATCGTAATATTTGAAAATCTTTGTCGACGGCATAATGGACACTGTTAAAATATAATTTGTAACGATAGAGCATCGAAGATATTGAAGCAAAATGAGTTAACGTTACTTAACATCATCATCATCTTTTGTCTCATTTTCCCTCATACATTTTCTCGCACTGACGTCAAGCCATGAGGGAGGATGGGATTAACGGATTTCTTGGACAATAGACAAGTTTCCTCTAAGACCCCCCGCAAAACAGCCTCAGGAAGTCATCCTTACAGGCAAAAGGAGAAATTTTTAAACGGGGAACGGTTGACTGTAAATCCAATAAAATAACCATCTTACCGGCTATTAAAGAATTCAATCAATTTTATAGTTTTTGTTTTACTTAAGGTTTACGAACTGAGAATGAAACCACTTTCTAGCCATACGAAATGCATCAAATTACACACACTTGTAAATATACTTCACATAAGTTGATTCACCAAATTTGATAATTTCAAAATTATGCTTCAAGAAGAAAATAATTTACAAATATTATTTTACTCTCTATTCATATGCAAGGGAGGTAATTTTGAACATTTTTGTCAAATATTTCCATAAGTATGCATTAATTCAAAATTCTAAACCATACAAAATGCTTCTGTTTGTATTTGGAATGGAAATGTAACACAGTTTATGAATTAATGGCACTTTTCAAATTTCGCTTCTGGCTCTGCTTTTCATTCTCAGTTCGTAAACCTTAAAACTTCGCTTTATCGTAGTATATTGAATGCACGTGCGCTTTATCGCTGTATATTGATTGCACGTGTGTCGTCATTGATTTCTCCGCAATTTTGGGAGCCTCGTTTTGATAATGTAGATTTGTTAATATTTTAGTAACAATGCTTATGTGCACAATGCTAATTTCACATAAACCCATTCTTTGCCTCCGGAAGCTAATCCGAGTCTTCTTTGACGAAAATTCGCTCTATGATATTTGGATGTCGATATTTACATCAGAGCTATGTCTTATAAAAAATCAAAAGAAAATTCCGACACAGTTATGTCGCTGTGTCGGAATTTTCTTTTGTTTTTGAATGAGACATTGTTATGTTGTAAATAGCGACATCCAAATATCATCGAGCGAATTTTCATCAGAGAAGAATCGGATTACCGGAAGTGTTCTACGGGTACGGACTAAAACGTAAATGAAAGGAGTCTATTGGTGTCTACATATACTCTCCGTCACATAAAAATACCCACTCGTCAAATGAAAACTTGTCTGGAATGTTAGGATTATTCAAGAACCTTACGAAATAAAGACAAATCATTGCAGTATGGCAAGTAAATACGCTTTCATTGGAATATCGAAAATAATTTAATTCCACCAGCTATAGTAGCTTTCTGGTAGTTCCAGAAAATTTGTAAATGACACAGACTTATCTATTGAAATTCTAAGTCATATATAGAGCTAGGAAAAGATTAAAAATATATAATGACGTATGTTTATTATGCTGTTATTAACTCAAAATGCTAAGTGAATAATTAATGATTTTAACCACACCTAATGTCCTTGCAAAATGGCGGTTTCTGGTTCTAGCCTAACCAACTCCAATGTCCACTCAAATGCTCTATTGATTGAAATGTTGTTTCCGTTTGGTCTTTAAAAGGTCCATAATTCACGTGACTTTTGTGAAGTGTTCACACAGAAAAATCTTCATGTGTATTTTGTTCAATATCTCAGCCAATACTCTACGCATCGAACTCGTTTTGAGAGAGGTATTCTCGGTTCTAACTCACCCTGCAACGGATTCCTTGGTTTTGTCAAACATTCAAAATTAATGCTTTCGTTTGAATGTTTGAAGAAACCATGGGATTTGCTGCAGAATTAGTTATAATCGGGAATGGCCCTCTCAAAAGCGCATGTAGTGCATTTTATCTACAATGTCAAAATTCATAGAGTATACTCGTAAGATGAGAAATCAAACATGACGTACTTGAAGTGGAGAATTTGTCCTTGTTAACCCTTCCCAAAAGTCACGTGGGTTATCATCCGTGCTTTAGCAAGTTCTAAATAAAGAAAATACTTTCATTTGCTTTACCAACCTACCACTTCCGGTTCTTATCAAACATTTAATAATTGTGGCATGCTAAAACTTGTAATGCTACAGTTTCATGGGTATCAAATATTTTAACGAAATAAATGTCTGCAACAAATTGTTTGTGTCAAACAGTGTTATCTTGTGCTAAAATGGCTACTATAAATGAACTAATCTGAGTTTTGCACCAGAAAATACTGCTTTGGGCTCACATTACAATTTAGCATGTTTCCGTGGATGTTGAAAACATTTGCCATGATTTAGCCCTAAAACTCAGCCATTTGAAATGCGAGCAAATGTGCACAAACATAAAGACATAACGAATTGTGAGGATAAGGGGTATTTGAAAAGTGGCTACTTTTTTATGACGGTTACTACAGTATATAATATATCATACCCCATTTACGCTGGTTCATTTTGAGACGTCAATCCCGATGGGGAATTGCGTGACTCGGCAATTACAGAAAATCTACATTAATTATCATAATTTCAGACCTATTGGTTTGAAGCGGAGGTGTCAAAACGCCGTAAATTTTCTGAATGTGGTTGATATTTTGAACAACGCCTGCTAAAATTATTTGGTGATGTTTAAAAGATCACTTGCTTTCAGCAAAGTCAGGGGGTTTTGCCACCGTATTTGCTTTAAACCTGTTTTCTAAATCGGCTATGTATAAACATATTTGTGACCCGTCACGCTAAAAGGGACCTTATACGATGTGTGAAAAATATCGACCCTAGTCTGTCTGCGCAGTCCGCGCAGCCAGACTAGGGCCAAAACTTTTCACTTTTATGTGATTTTCTGAACCTGGAATGTTTTTCCTATCTTACTATGTGATCATTTTTAACATTCGGTATCTTATTCGACTGTACGGAAGCTGATCAGTTTGTTAAAATTTGGACTTTGGAATTCTGATAAGGTCCTTTTAGCGTGACGGGTCACATTTATTAAAAAAAAATAAAGAAAATCTTGTGTCACGAGATTCCCGGCATTGATCAATTAGTCCGAGCATAAAATCTTACATTGTCAGACTAGATGTCACCACTCGCACCTCGAATTAAATGCATCATTAATTGATTGATAACTTCATTTAATTACAATAACGGCTAAAGTAGTAGGTATGATTTATTTTTTGTGAAGCATTTTAACTGAGAACGGAAACACGAAGATAAAACAAAAAGATAAGCTTACCAACAACGTAGGAAATAATATCTTCTACTCGAACTCGTTTGTTTATTCTTCGCTTTATATTTGACTATCTTTTAACACGTATGATTTGGTACAAATCACCTGAAAGCAAGTCGTTGAAAAAGACGATACTTTTTAAAGCCGTGAATTTGTACTTTTAGATTATATACTACTCAAAATTTCTTACCGGGTATTTTGTCTCAGTTATCAATTTCTGTTATGCTTTCTGAATAAATTTCACTGATAATTGCTCTGTTTTAAATCTCATATCGATAGTAGATTGGCACAGAAATTACCCCCACTCCCATGAAGATTACTTTATCTTTTGTGCTTCGACATTTCAAAGCATTTTTGTAGTTTTCTGCAGCATTGTACTGCTCTTCAAGACTTCATGAGCAATTTCTATTAGCTCGTGTGGGTAAAGGAAACAGTAAAATTTAAAGCACGCCTTAGAGCTCGTGAGTGCTTCATGTTACATTACGAATACTTGAACATGTTAATCTAAGACAATGTACCTTGCCTGTGTTACAATAATATCCATAGCATAATCATTTTGTTTTGAAGTCTTCAACTTCATATTGCATTTTTACCGACGATGATGATCATTGACTATATCGTCTACCAGATACCTCACCCATGGGTCTACAATTATGGTCAATGTAAAATGTTCAAACTAAGATTTTGCATACAGATAGACAAACGGTATTTCAAGGGACAGAGGCATAAAGATATATTGATTGTACATGTACATGTATGTGATGTCTAGATATATCATGAACTGTATTCATTAACAAATACTCAGATAAGACAGTAATTAATTTTGAAGTGGTGATGCCTGGTCACATACACCATTCCTCGTCCATATCATGATCGGGGCACATCTTATACGAGAGATCCGTGCAGTATACTCTTGGACGTGGTGTAAACGTGTTACAGACACTGAATCATACATGGCCGGACCTTTAGGCATGAGCGATCCAAAAATCTGGGATGTTTTCGTTCAATTAAGTACCACTGGTGGTGAACTCGGTCAAAGCGAGGGACGTGTTTTCGCGAACAATGTATTACGTCGGTGTGTTTATCGAAGCCGTAGTTACGAGATTTTATAACAACACCGACAGTTTGTCCATATAAAACGGTAAACCCGGTCTGTTTTTAGAACAAGTTCATTGTCATTAGAAAACACATTTAGACGCAAAATATCTATACCTTGTTGTAGAGAAAAACGTCGCTAGTTCACCACCAGTGAGTATACACATTCTCATAATTGAAAATATTCTAATAAAAACATGTTTATGAATGATAAAATTTGTAAAAATCGATTCTGTAATGACATTTGCAAATACAAAGGGCGATGTCGAAAACAACAGTACATGTTGAGAAGATGGGACGATCTGATAAGGAAATTAAAAGAAATGGAGCAGATAAGGGCATAAACAACTGACAAAGGTCTGGCAAGCAGATCTGTAGAACAAATTATTATTCGTAGAAATACGCAAACATGTGTACAAACATAAAGACATAACGAATTGTGAAAAATACAGCTATTTGAAAAGTGGTAAAGTTTTTATGAAGGTGAGTATATTATGCCTTTTTAACGTTGATTCATTTTCTTTTCAATGAAACGTTAATCACGGAGAGGATTTACGTGACAATGGTTTGAAACCCATGTGTTAAAATACCGTTGATTTTCTGAATAATATTGATATTGTAAAGAACGGCTGTTAAAAAGTTTTCATGTTTAAAATATCACTTGCATCCAGAAAAGTAATTGGATTTTCCTACCCACCCTGCTTTACACATTTTTTTCAATTCGGCCATGTTTAAACATATTTATTAGAAAAAACAAAGAAAATCTTGTGTCAGGAGATTCCCGGCATTGATCAATTAGTACATAAAATGTTACATTGGCAGGCTAGATGTCACCATTCGAACCTCGAAGTAAATGCATCATTAATTGGTTGATGACTTCATTTGATTACAATAACGGCTAAAATAGTAAGTATAATTTATTTTTTGTGAGGCATTTTAACTGAGAACGGAAACACGAATATTAAAACAAAAAGATAAGCTTACCAACAACGTAGGATGAAACATCTTCTACTCCAACCCTGTTAACTCTTCAAAATGATATTGTTCGTTTTATGTTTTTCAATCGTTTAACACGTATGATTTGGTAAAAATCACTGGAAAGCAAGCGGTTGAAAAGGAAGACACTTTTAGAGCAGTACATTGGTACTATTAGATTAATATACCACTCAAAGTTTACTATCGGGCACTTTTGTCTCAGTTATTAATTTTTGTTATGCTTTCTGAATAAATTTTGCGGATTATATTGCTCTGTTTCAAATCTCATATCGACAGTCGCTTTGCAGAGAAAAAAGATTACTTTATCTCTTGTGCTTCTACATTTCAAGGCATTTGTAGTTTTCTGTAGCATTGTACTGCTCTTCAAGACTTCTTGAGCAATTTCTAGTAGCTCGTGGGGGTAAAGGAAACATTAAAATTTAAGGCGCGCCTTAGAGCTCGTGAGTGCTTCATGTTACATTACGAATACTTGTACATGTTAATCTAAGACAATGTACCTTGACTGAAATATGCCTGTGTTACAATAATATCCATAGCACAATCATTTTGTTTTGAAGTATTCAACTTCATATTGCATTTTTACCGACGATGATGATCATGAACTATATCGTCTACCAGATACCTCACCTATATACAATTATGGTCAATGTAACATGTTCAAATGTATTGCTCAAACTAAGTTTCTAAAGACAGATAGATAGACAGGCGGATGAACTTGCAGCAAAAGTTACCTGTCCACACCGAACTCTCTCGCTGTTTCAAGGTACAGGGGCATAAAGATATAGTGATTGTACATGTACATGTATATGAGGTCTAGATATATCATAAATTGTATTCACAAACAAATACTCAGATAAGACAAGGATCAATTGTGAAGTGTTAAGGTCTGGTCACATACACCATTCCGCGTCCATATCATGACCGGGGCACATCTTAAACGAGAGATCCGCGTACTATACTCTTGAACGTCGTGTAAACGTGTTACAGACACGGAATAATATATGGCCGGACCTTTAGGCATGAGCGATCCAAAAATCTGGGATGTTTTCGTTCAATTAAGTATCACTGGTGGTGAACTCGGTCAAAGCGAGGGACGTTTTTTCGCGAACAATGTATTACGTCGGTGTGTTTATCGAAGCCGTAGTTGCGAGATTTTATAACAACACCGACAGTTTGTCCATATAAAACGGTAAACCCGGTCTGTTTTAGAATAAGTTCATTGTCATTAAAAAAACCCTATAAACTCACATTTAAACGCAATATATCTATACCTTGTTGTAGCGAAAAAAATCACTAGTTCACCACCAGTGAGTATACACATTCTCATAATTGAAAAATTTCTAATAAAAACATGTTTATAAATGAATGATAAAATTTGTAAAAATCGATTCTGTAATGACATTTGCAAATACAAAGGGCGATGTCGAAAACAACAGTACATGTTGAGAAGATGGGACGATCTGATAAGGAAATTAAAAGAAATGGAGCAGATAAGGGCATAAACAACTGACAAAGGTCTGGCATGCAGATCTGTATAACAAACTATTATTCGTAGTGTACATGTATGTTTAATATGGCCAGTATACTAGAAATCGCTCCATCGATTTTGTTGGTCAGTTTCACGATGCCTGAATTATTGATAGTGTGTGATGGTGTCGGCATGAACTTTAGGCTACATTGTGAGGTTTCAGGGGAATAGCTTTTGTATTTTTCCGAAAGCTTGTTAGATTGGCAACTGGACAAGTTTTAAAAAAATGTGACCAAAGTGTGACACTATAAATGTTAAAAATAACTGTTATTTGTACAGAATAGCACCCTGATTTCTTAAACAGGAAGGCTAAAAACTGTTCTTCAATGTTAATTAGCGCCTTAATCATATTCTAACTTAATGATCACTCATTCATAGCTAAATTTGTTTGCACGATCTTGTATAATGACAACAAAAAAGCGTTTTCTCCTGACAGCATATATATCACATTTGAGAAATCGTAATTCATGAATCACTAAATTGTAGAGAAAAGAATGCCTACAAAGGATGCCTTCCTAGAAATAGTGAGTGATAGATTTCTAGCAGAATAGACAAAAATGAGAACACATTAAAAGAAAAGTGTTTCGCTCATGACATCAGAAGATTATTGTATAAAACAATCTCCACATCCTAAATCCAGTGAAGATAAGACGAAAAAGTAATCTTAAGATAATTATGAATATAATCTTTAATATTTTACAAGTGCTTATTGTAGTATAGTTTCCCAGTCCTTTTTTATCATAGCTTAGAAGTCTAATATAAGTGAAAATGTCACACAAAAAGCGTTTCACTCCTGACATTCTTAGCATGTTTTAATAATGTATTTGTTTAGTAGTGAAGCAATTTTCTTTAAACTTGGTACCCAGTATATAGACACAATAACACATCTTTTAAGCATTGCTTGGATTGAATTTGTTGCTCTTCAACAGCAGAGACATGTAAAAAGTGAATGGTCACATTTTTTTCAAAACTTACCCACCTGAAAATATTTGCGTTGCTGGAAAAGCAGTGTACTCTGTAGAAAAAATAAGTATAGCAGAGAACGTGGAGTATGTATTCTAAACACATGTCACGGGAGCAAAGCTTGGTTTTTCCCAGAAATGTTTTAGTAACATTCGCGTGGAATCTTCTTTTAACAAACTGCTCTATCAATTTTCGTCAATGAAAGGATTTGCTTAAATTATTAAGTTTATTCTGTTTGATGTCAACAGAAAAAACACTTTCTCCCTTGACAATTCAATATTTATGTATGTATATATACGATCTTGTTTGGCATCTACATTAACGGAGTGAAAAGCTTATGCTAAATCCAATTCATTATTTTCTATATTATTGATTCATCCAGGTCTCTCTGGAGAATGTGAATGTAATTTCAAATGCCCGAATTTGGTACGAGGGTCTCGTATATTGCTTAACAATAATGTTGCAGTTGAATTAATATCCCCCGCAGAAAGTATATGTTTACTCTGTATGAATATGGTTTCACCAATAAAGGGCAGTAACTCTGAATTTAATGGTAGAACAGGGTAATACCGACGATATGCGCATCTCCCATTTGTAGTGAAGCTTTCCACAAAGTTTCATTGAAATAAAGTAAATGGTTTCCAAGAAATAGGGCGGAAACGAATATTACTCTATATGTATTTAGCTTCGCCAATCAGGGGTAGTAACTCTAGAATTAATGGTCGGACCAGGTAACCCCGGCGATATGCTTATCTCCTCTTTGTAGTGAAGCTTTCCACAACGTTTCAATAAGGTCGAGTCATTGGTTTCAAAGAAATAGCCCGAAAACGAATATTTCACTTTATGTAAAAGGGTGGTCACTAATAAGGGTGGTAAGTCTAAATTTAATGGTAGAACCGGGTAAAACCGACGACGTGCACATCTCCTCTTTGTAGTAAGGCTTTCCACAAACTTCATTGAAATTGAGTAAATAGTTTCCAAGAAATAGTACAGAAACGAATATACCCCCGACGATATGCTTATCTTCTCTTTGTAGTAAAGCTGTTTCCTTGTTCATCGAGTAAACGATTTTTAAGAAAAAGCGCGGAAACGAATATTACTTTATATGTATATAGCTTCACCAATCATGGGCAGTAACTCTGAAGTTAATGGTCGAACCAGGTAACCCCGACAATATGCGCATCTCCTTTTTATAGTGAAGCTTTCCACAACGTTTCATTCAAATCGAGTCAATGGTTATCAAAAAATATCGCGGAAACTAAACTCGGACGGACGGAAGGACAGAAGGACGGACGGACGACGCAAAAACAATAACCCCCTTATGATTTCATCGGCGGGGGCTAACAATCAACATAACTCTTTTGTACTAAATACTGTACAGACAAAATCTGACTATGATCCGATAGATGATTGCTTTAAAATTACATTAATACTCGGCATTTATGAAAAAGATGCTAGCGAAAAGGTGAACGTGGCGGAAAACATACAAGTTTTTGTTCTATATTCGAGGTATAAGACTAGTATTTTCAGTCAAGATGAAATATTAAGTTCAAATTTAAAAACAAAATATTGTATCAGACATTATTTTTCTCAGACAAACTTTTAAGGCACGTAAAGAAGTATTCGAGACAAGTGTTTTCTACAAGGATAAGGACTTTGGACCATCTCTTTATTTCATTTCTTACATAAAGACCAGCGTTAAATTTCAGATGATCTCGTGTATCTAACCTCGTCCGTTTGAGTTTATTGGGGTTTTACGCCGTTTTCAACTACCAGGGTCATATCGCGGCGGCTGGAGCACCTACCCATGGATTCCTGTTGTTTCTTAAACCAGTACTACCACAACACCATTACCGAGCCTCCAGCTGCTCGCCCACTTAGGTTAACGATTTCAAACCCATTGGTGGGTGGCAATTTTGTCAGAAAGGGTATTAGCCGCGACCGGGTATCGAACCCGGGACCTCTCGAATGAGGGTCAGATGCGCTACCAACTGCGCTAAGGCCGCGGCCTAACCTCGTCCGAACTAGCAATGTCTCCTTAATGAACGTGCAGGTAAGGACGCAAAAATGACGCCATCAAACAAAGCACACGTATTTGTAATGTTATAATGCAGTTGCAAATATACGATTTATCTCTGACAAATCACACCAAAGTTAAATGATAACAACTACAGTCAAATTGGTCCCACTTCAGGTAAGAAATTGTGGAATAACTTTCCTAATTCTGCATCAATTTTCAAGCAATTTTCTGGTCGGTTGTATCATTTTTTTTTTGGAAAATGTACAAGGATTTCACAAACAAGTCATATATCTGATGAAGGGTCTCATAAGGTCGGGTACATGCAACAAACCGCTAAAAAATTGACGCATACATAAGAAAGTAATTGAACACTTTCTTACTTGAAGCGAGGGCAAATTTGTCCGTATTCGGTACCCATCCCATGATGCAGAATCTCTATCAGGATTCAACACATGCAATTCTGTCGTTACAATCTTTAAGAAACTAATTGATGTCGTTTTTCAACATTGGCGACGTCGTCTTGAATGCGTGGTCGTAAAACTGTACTATATAAGTGAAAATGAATTTGTGTCCGTCATGAATGTAAAGTATACCATTGTCATAATATCAATCAAAACTTTATTATATCCGTTTTCACATTGCACATTTCATTTAAATGTGTATTTCTTAATTTTAACATCCATATGATACGAATTGATAATACATACGTATCATGAAACACCATGTATATTCAATAATCCTTTGGTGTACATTGATTTAAGGACCAGACCATCAACCCATTCGCAACAAACTTACGTGGCATTCCAATTCAAAGTTCATTATATAAAAGTGACAATTATCGGCCCTAGTCTGGCTGCGCGGACTGCGCAGACTGACTAGGTTCGATATTTTTCACACATCCGATAAGGTCCTTTTTAGCGTGATGGGTCATATTTCTGATTAGCGACAAAGACCACAGAAACAACACTCTAGTAATTCTTTAAAGTCCTGTCTAAAGTCATTGCCTATGAAGCAATACAGAATAAAGTTGATGGCATTGTTGAGATAACGTACGGTCTTAAAGACATAGTAGAGATATAGATGAGGAAAATTGACAAAATCCTCCCTTGGTTCAATCATTAATGACGTAACACTATACGGGATCGTGGACACTGAATGTATAATGCAAACAGCAACCACTTGGTATGTCGCATACTTTAGTTGTGTTTGTCGGCGTGCCTGTCTCTCATTATTTGGTTTTCCAACTGAGTTATTAGATATCTCGTACATTTTAACCAGAATCATTACGTTGCATATAATCAGAATAATAAATGTAAGGGTCTATTCGATCAATACTAGAAGCCAAAGTAATATCGTTCTGTTTGTCTCGATGAGTGAGTCTTTGGATTGTATGCAAACTTCAGACTCAACATTATAATCAAATAAACACGGCACGCGTATGCTAAAGGACATCAAGGTCACTAAAAGCACTGTTATATTGATACGTTTATGGGCTTTCTGGTTTGTAAATTTTAAAGGCATATACAGACAGCATGTCTTTTCTATAGAAAGAGCTACTGTTACCCAAATAGACAGAGGGAAAATAGAGTAATATATAAAACTAAACATTTTACATGAAAAATCGTTCGAGTTTCTTGGCACAATATTTAGCGGTGATGTGACCAATAAAAACTCAATTCCCGGAAACAGTAATATTAGCGTGTCGATGACGGCTAGCGGTTTGAAGTAGCAGCTGACAGGAAGATGTCTGCATCGTTTGCCCACTGACCACGTCATAAAGGAAAGTATGTTTCCTGCCACTCCAAATGGTATGATAACTGCCAGAAAGATGGTGATGAACCAATTGATTGTTTCCATCCCGTAAACTAGCACCCTGTGAATAAAAAGGTAGCAGCTTGTGAGTAAGTGTGGATGTATAAAATATGTAAAAGAGTTAATGTGAAGTTTAAAATGAAAAGTGACCCCGATCAGCCTTCGCAAAGACACAGCACGACAAAGATAAGATTTATTTCCTCATAGCTACTTCATTACCATAAAGAACTATAAAAGAGTAAAATGGATAAATTAACCGACTGTGTCTTCATACAAGAGGAGTTTGGATATTTTAGAAACGGACGTATGACAGAATAGATGTTGTTCAAATACGATTTGTTACCATAAGGCCTCGAACTGTCCCCCAACCATGGGCAAATAGTTCCAGCTATGGGTCAAATGATATCATTCTTTCATGGTTAACCATTGGTTTGGACGAGGCTAAGGGGGTAAACCTGGACAGAATATCTGGAGCGTAGCCCCACATGCAGGTTAGTACTGTAATCAATATTAGTCTACCTGCTACCAGCCGCACTGGTTTTTCATTCCTCTGGATAACAACAGCTAGACCGAGAGAGAGAGAGACTCTGCCGCTTGGTTACTCATTTTCTCCAAAAACTGCACAGGCTTGTGCCCTGGAGAGGATACTCAAGCAACAATGCCTAGCAGATTTGAACCAACACGGGAAGTGGCAGTCTACCGGTTATAAGTTCTAAGCTTATTTTTGGGGTATATCAACCGACGTTTCTACTTTGAAAGCCTAACTGCAGAAAACAAAATTGGTGTTGATGAAGATAGATCTATATAAGTTGAATATGGCACAGAAAACATTGAGAATAAAATGTATTCTTATGTTTTTGTGTTTATTTTTCAATAAACCAAATCTAGACCCAGCAAACATGCTTATGTGGGTCCCATATGGGCTGTGTATGGGTAAGCCCATATGGGTAGGCCCATATTGGACCCATATAGGACCTATGTAGGCAAGCCCATGTGGGTTTGATCATAACGGACCCAGATGGGTCCCATATTCCCAGCATTTGGGCTGTGTCTGGGTAAGCCCATATGGGTATGCCCATATGGGACCTATGTAGGAAAGTCCATGTTGTTTTGCCAATAAGGATGCCAGTTACAATAATTGGCTTACGCACATTCAAGTACAACAGAATAATTATGTATACATGAGCATATCTAAAATATCCATAATCTGAATCAGGTAGCATATAGAATTATAAGTTTGCAATTTGAATGACGATCTTATTTATATCCATCAAAATTAATGACCATCATATCAATAGGGCCTACAAATTGAAAAACAAAACCATTAGATTCAGCAAGACAAGTAAGGCAATCAACATCAATAAGTCTATTACTAAGACATGTCAAATCCTTTCTCGAACAAAACCTGGTTTTGACTTCACTAATAGAAAGGTTATTTGCCAAAAACATAGGCCTAGAGTTATTAGCAAAAGTTGATAATCGGCATTTTCTTCTTTTGTCTAAGTTTTTTCTTGCGCTATATTGTACACAGTACAGAAGTACATTCTTTGTCAATATCGTTTTTAACCATCATGTTGCATCATCCGAATATTTTGTGGTTTTAACGGTGTTTAAACTGTAATTAGAACTGTTCAAATTACTAACATTTATTAATGTGTTACATGAAGTTTTATGTATATTAAAGGGAAATAATTCAAAATCTTGAAAATGAATCATTTTTTCCACAAAGATTTTATGTAAAGAAAGCATTTGGCTTGATAATCCTATATGATTTTGTTAAAAAATCATTTTTGTGTAAATATTTTCAATAAAAAAGATAGAAATAAATCTAGACATATAATTATATCAAAAACATATAGATAGTTATAGAAAACATCGAAAAAAATTAACGGTTAAGACTAATCTTCTAGGGATCAAACCTTGAGAAATTGAGTCAAGGTCGTCAGACAAACCTGTCGGGACCTTAATCCTCAATGATGGGGAATAGTGACCCCTCTCTGAGCGTGAAGATCTGGAAGGTTTTGAACTTCGATCAACACTAAACGAAAGCCAATTAGAAATGGGTTTGACCAGGGCTCTCTATATGGGTCTGCCCATCTGGGACCCATATGGGTCCCATATTGCATGTATATGGGCTGCCCAGATAGGACCCATATGACCCTCGGTTGCACATCCTATATTGGTCCCATATGGGTTGCCCTTATGGGACCCATAAGGGTGCCCATATGGGACCTGTTTGGGACCCATATAGATTGCTAGCTGGGGATCTACATCATACGACACAATATAATCAACAGTTAATGAATAAAATAACCATACATTTCTTCCAAGACCAGCATTCTTAGTTTGTTATTTAATTTACAAGCCATATGTTGTTGTAGTCCAGTCAATATAGGGTTGGACATCAAACTAATTGCAACAGAAATTATTTCTTTACTAAAATGAACCTATATCATTACTGAAGAATGTCCTAAAAATCTACCAAAATCTATCGAGCCGTTATTGTATAAAACGCGTTTAGAAAAGGACAAATAAGACAGAGTTTTGGGTACTCTGTGTACTTTGATTATTTTCAACAAGCTTCCCACTGATCATGATTACATAGTATTATTTTCTAATATTTCATGAAACATCCTGTGTTTTCAGAGCAAAAAGAATGTGTATCAGCTAAGATTGATCATTCACTGCATGAACATGTTAATATAAATTCTAGAACAATCTTTGCAGCATCAAAAACATTGATGAAATGATCAGTACTTTGATTGTGTCAAGCCTCTCAATGATTATGACTGTAAATCCCCCCCCCCCCTTTCGCAAATCTCTATCTCTCTTAACAAGGGGATAATACACAAATATTTATGAATTTATGTATGGAAATGGTTGCCAAAAAAGAAAATTGATAATAGAATGTGTATTTCCCTTGTTAACCCTTTCCCAAACGGCAAAATTTTTAGGTGATCCACTTCAAAAACTGTCTCAAATGACAAAATGGATGTTATCAAAGATAAGATCTGTGTAAAATATGGCACAGAAAATATTGAGACAAAAGGAGAAACTGCTGGTTATCAGCAGTTTCTTCTTTTGTTTCAATGTTTTCCATATAGCCATTTCTATTACGGACGTTAAAACCAGGTCTTGTTTGGGAAAGGGTTAAGGGAAAGGGAAAGAGACAAAGGGTGTAGGTAGAGGGCGGGGGTCTTTTGGGTTTGGGATCTTTCCAGTTTTACCAGAGCTACGTGTAAAAGAGGTAGATGTTCTAAAAGGGGGAAATTTTGTCAAATAACTATTTATGACCTGACAATAGGGGACGATTTTACCTAATCAAGCATGACGGAATTTCGGACAAACAATAGTATTTCGTAGGTGTTGTTATAAAATTTCGTAACTACAGCTTGATTCAAGCCGTATTTACGAGATTTTGCAACAACACCGACTGTTTATCAAAACATAACGTTGAACCGAGTATATTTTTAGCACAAAATTCTTTACCATTCAAATGAGTATCAACGCCATAGGGCCTTGATTTGAATGAACAAATTTAGAACGTCTTTACCCGCACTGATCTGTTGCTCTGTAGAACATTTGCTTTTTTTAACCAAAAGTTTTTCAATTAGCTGTGTTTATTTCAAAGAGATTACTATTTTAAAGATAAACCCTTACCAAACACGTCACATTTCTTTATCTCTTAACTATAGCGCTCAGGTCCTGTTAAGAAGACAAGAATCCGAGGTGACCTATATCAGATGCCATCCCCTTTCCTACATGTTTTCTCGTTTACATAAAAGCACATATCACACATATTGCAATCACATTAAACTACTGTTTAACTTGTCCACACCCAAACTCGTGATTTTTTTATGAAATATATTATAAGCCTGTCCTTTTATCTTTCTTGGAGAAATCATGATATGGGCCTAATAGCCACTTGCTGTGGAAGGAAGACTGATAGAAATAAACCAGTTTTCAAAATTTAATTTAGAATTAACTAGACAGTAAGATAGAAAGATGTATGGCAGAATGTGATTGATCGGATGGTGTTTTACTCCTCTTTACAGAGTATCTCAGTAATTTCACGACAGCTGGAGAACCTAATGATGGATTCCATATTTTTCCCAGACCAATTGATTCATTAGGTTAAATTTCTCGAGTCAAAATATGGACGACATCATGCATGTTACTTTTAGGCTGCAGATAGAGAGCCTCTGTGAACATATACTCAGTTCCAAAAGAAAGTGTGCACCTTTAAATTTTGAATATCTCGAAAAGTATACCGTCTACCACAAGGAAATTTTATACGACATATCTCAAGACTATTGAAAAACGATATATTGATAGAGAAATCACAAAGCACGCACGATTTTTCGGCTTGATTGCGATTTTGCATTTTTAGTGTTTTACGTATGCCTCACGTGCTGGATGAATTATCGATCAGAAATTACACTCGCTGCACTCCTTTTGGCATATCGTAGCATAAAAACACATGCTCATTACATTTGTACACAGTGCATTAGCGTGAAACGAATTACAATTAACGTTGGTGAGCATGACCGAACCTGGTGAAAACAAAAAACTTCCGAAAATTTGAATTTGTACGATATTTATGTTCTAATAGCAATTGGTCATTTGTATGTCATCTTAAAGGCAAATAAATTCGCTTTAGAAAGTTATTGCATCGTTCGACAGTAATTCTCTAGACTACTAACGTAGCGATTACTAACGTTGACGTACACGTAACGTCTACAAGAAAGTTCAAGCTTTAACGTGGAAATGGCCTGGAAGACCTGGCCACACCCTACAACGGCATATAAGCTTGTAACTCTATCTACAGGAAAAGCTGCAAGGAGTGCAAATCTCAACACCATCAACACCATAATGATTTGACTCTGTGTATGCAATATCAGCAATTCTATCGACATCTGTTTTGATGCCAATCTTCTTTAAGGTCTTATCTGAAGTATGATATCATTTTTACTCCCTAAATTGCAATTAACTTTGTTAAAATTAAGGTAAAGGTAAAACGAAAAAGTGCACACTTTCTTTTGGAACTGAGTATATATAGATTTATTTTATCTAATCTCTCGAATAATGTGGTAAAATTACTGAAGCTGGAAAATCATTGGGATCAGGGACTGGGCCCTATCCCTCCAAGTTGTAATGAGCTTGCTGGAAGTCTGCTATAGCCAATAAACGAAAAAAATAGCATCGAACAGATAACAGTGACCAGATATTGCATTTTTAAAATGAAAAAAAAGAAAAAAAATAAAAAAAATAAATAAATAAATAAAAAAATAAAATTCAGACGACAATATCTAGATTCAGCAAAAATATCTAAGAGCAAAATGTTTCAACCTTAGTTTGAGTGCTTTGACTGACTGTGGTAATTACTATCACACTTCCAACATGATTTTTTTGCGAGACAGATCATAAATTAATTGTGCTTGTCCATAAAGTTTTTAGATGCTTACATATCTGTAAGCTCAGTACCAAAGAACAGAACATAAGATCTCAAGGTTGTATGTTCAATCTCAAGGCTTACAAATCTAACTATTTGGTCAGATTAAACTATAAAATGATATTTTTGTCGGTATCATACGAGTATTATAGAATGGGGTGTCAATTGACCTGACCTGTATCCTTGAATTAAGTCAGATATGAGCACTTGGGTTAAAAATTACTAAACATAACAGATTAGAAACATTACATACATACTTTGTTGCATGAATTTTATGCCCCGTATCGAAAGATCGGGTGCATATTGTTTTACTCATGTCAGTCCGTCTGTCCGAAAACTTAACATTTTGCCTTTTCTCCAAAAGTATTCAACATACAAAGCTCACATTTGGTATGCAACTTCCTTTCAATGTTAGCTTTTTGTTCCATGCACAATAACCTTCCTCAAGGTCATCCTTTAACCCTTATTAACCCTTTACACAAAAATTAACATCTTAGAAAAATAGCCATTTCGGGGGCAGTCGTGTTTCACAAACACATCTTGTTTTTTAATCCAATTTACAATTATAGAAGTTGATCCGCCAAGAGTATATGAGTATTAGGAATCATTTTTTATCAATTATGGACATAAGACAAATTGAATCACGATCACAAGACTTTGCAATACCATACTGTTCATTCTAAAAAGAGCCATACTGTGCCTATTATTTCCCAATACCATATATCATTTCAGACTCTTTTGATTTTCCCGGTATGGTTATTTTCAAACGATATTTAAATATCATCTAAACTATTAATGTGAAGGCGTCTA
Organism: Fragum sueziense; assembly: GCA_963680895.1. Lineage (NCBI taxonomy): Eukaryota > Metazoa > Mollusca > Bivalvia > Cardiida > Cardiidae > Fragum > Fragum sueziense. The sequence continues at coordinate 6,892,923 of OY804603.1, forward strand.
TTCAATAGAAAATTGCGAAATGAAATTCCACATTTTACTGTATGATACTAGCCTTAAGGTTGTCAGAATTTCAAATTTAATATAGCGGGTACTCTTGCAAGTATGATTCATTTGACCAAAGTACTCCCTACTGGTTTCATAGATCACCTGCTCAATGAGGCCTTCGCCACTTCACAGATATCAATCATAGCATGAGCAATAATTTGTATAAGTAAAGTTCCTCTCGTGTTAAGCAAAACGGAACACACACAAAAACAATGGCCCGATTTGATAATTATCTACATCGAAGAGCCTAGCTTGGCCCAATGGGTATCTCGTTTTACTACTATTTCTGTACTTCCTTGAGGTATTAAGTTAAATGAAAGGCCATACAACTTTGCACTATTTCTACTTAAGAGATAGAATCATTATCTAAAATTCCAACAGACATGCTCTTAGTATACAAATATTGACATGTTCTTAATGTGCAAAATTTGATATTGGCATTTGTTCAAAATATGTCTAAATTGCTGCAAACACGCAATGTCATTTTGATACATGTAAACATAGTGGGTGGGGTAATCTTTCACGGAAACTTGATAATAAGCAAATCATAAAATCGTAAAAGACAATGAAAAAAGTGTTCTATTGCATGTTTAGACTCTTATCTGTTTTCTAATCAACAAAACAGTGAGCAAAGGTGGAATTGATTGGTTGATTATCAGGATATTTTTCGTCCAGCCTACCATGAAAATTAGACATGCGAAAAATTTGGGTCTCTCTTTATGAACCATATTTTAACCAATTTCCTTTTAGCTGATTTTGGTAGATTTTTAAATGGTGATTTCACAGATTATGAACAATTTAAAAATAGCAAAAAAATATGTTTAACTGCAAAGTTAATTTTTTGTGACATTTCTATACATGTAAATGTGGTGGGTGGGGTAATCCTGCACGGAAACCTAATATTAAGAAAATAATAAAATTGTGGGAGATGATGAAAATAGAGATTCGTTGCATTTCTAGACTCTTTTTTCTGTTCCCTAAAACAAAACAATGAGAAAGGGTGAAATAAATAGGTTAATTTGGAGAGTTTATGGCATTATGTGTCCAGCCTGCCTAGATAATTAGACATGCAAAAATTTTGGGTCTCTCTTTTTAAACCTAACATTTACCAATTTCTGTCGCTTTAAGTTTGGTCGATTTTTAATCAGTAATTCTACATATATTTAGCATCATAAAAATAGCAAAATATTATGGATAACTGCAAATTTTATTTTTTGTGGCATTTCAATACATTTAAATGTGGTGGGTGGGGTAATCCTTCACGAAAATCTAATAGTAAATAAATCATAAAATCGTGAGAGACAATGAAAATATTGTTTCATTGCATTTCTTTTACTCTAATATATGTTCATTTCAACAAAACAGTGAGAAAATGTGGAATAGATGGGTTGATTATGTGATTTTATGTTATTTTGTGTCCAGCCTGGAACAAAAATTGGACAAGCAAGAATTTTGGGTCACCCTTTTTGAAGCAAATTTTCACCAATTTCCGCCCGATAGATTTTGGTAGATTTTTAACCAGTGATTCTGCAGATATTTAACATTATAAAAATGCAAGAAACATTTCTGTTGCAATTAGTTTGATGTTTGGTCCATTTTTCGGGTTTATTGACTGGACTATTGGTACTCAGAGTGTGAATGAAGCAAGATTGTCAAGATAATGAAAAAAGCTTACCACCGAAAGGATAAAAAATATCTTCTACACAAACTCTGTTACCGGTATTTCTTCAAAGCAATAGTTTTTTAACTTGATTTCATCAACCATATAACATTTATAACTTGGCAAAAATCGCTGGAAATCTAGCGGTTTTAATACAAAAGAGCGAGTATTTGAAGCAGTAAAGGTCCTATTATATTAATATTTGATATGGTACGTATTTTGTAAATATCACGATATTATAGTGCTAGATGACTATCTCCTTCACAAATGTCAAAATATGATCATTTCAATTTGAAAGCTGCCAGGAAAACAACTAATTAATGAGGGCGAGGATATGGATGAACACAAAATAAAACATCGAAAAAATAAGAGATAGGGGTGAACCCAAAATATCGCAGAAAACATAAAAATAAGAGACTTTGGTAAACACAAAGTATCATAGAAATAACAAGAGATTGTAGAGAACGCAAAATGTCACAGAAAACATCGAAGCCATAAGAGATAATGCTGGTTATAATCAGACATTTCCCTTGTTTCTTTACCATTACTTAGCTAACATTGCATGCAAAATGACGTCGATATAATATGTTCAACGCCATTCTACATATTACGTGTATAATTATGCGTTTGGATATAATTCACGATGTTTGGTATTTGACCTTTTCCCAAAGAGCATGCTTTTAGACTGAGTGTTCGAATTTGAACGCTGCTGCAGACGACAATTTAAGAGATAAAAAGTGCTTGTGAACAATGTTCCAAAGAAAATATAGCGGCAAAAAGGGAAATGCGCTAGTTTCATTAAATGGGCAATTTTTTCTTCTTTTATCTCAATATTGTAGCGAACGTTTCCTTCCAGGTATGTCAAAAACTGGTATATATTTTGGAAAATGCTAAAACAAGTCACAATGTATGATTCAACATCTCTCATTAAAGGAAATGCTTCTGAACGGTATGATCTACCGCCAAAAAATGAAGTAAAGAGCTTGGCAGAAAAAACGAGAATCCTGATTAACCTGTTGTTTATTACTGTAACGGATTGTCTTTTTTTTAAATTTTAACCGTTTCCTAAACATCGAAAACTTATTCCAATTTGAAAGGTGCTGCTGATGACAAAATGGGTGAAATGAGTTGGTTAGAATTAATACAGAATTTGTGTACATTATTGCCTAAAATGTTCAGGCAAAATAAGAAAATCCTGATTATCAACTTGAGTAGGTCCATTTCCGATATGATTTCATAGCCCGTCCAACCCAACTTCGCTGAATCTTTCTTTCTGGTAACGCCCAATATATGTCGAAACCGAATCTTCGTCGAAATTAAGTCTTTAATAAGCAGAGCAGATTGATATATTACAGTTCAAGCTCTTCTAATACTTTTTCAAACATCAAATGTTTTTAGTGTTCCCATTTGTGAAATGGTACATGTGAATCGAATTTCATAAGAAAAAAATAGGATGTGTGTACAAAAAGCATAGAAAATACCGAAACAAAAGAAAAAAATGTTTTCTCGATGGTTACCCAAGTCAAAACTATTACGAGCGTCAATTGAGTCTTCGTTTTGGAAAGGACTAACTTAAATGCCTCTTTCAGACATTTGGTTTAAATACCAAGTCCTTGCAAAAGGAAGAAAATAAATGAATATGTTGGAATAGGACATTTAATGAAATCAATATTTAATGTGTTACATTTTAAAGTTCTTTAATCATCAGATAACAAATTATTTGACATTTTCCCAAAAGAATCCATTGGTTTTGGTATATCCAATAGAAAAGTTTTGTAAAAGATGGAAAGAAAGGGATTAATATTTTACTTTATATCTTCTTTCTCTGTCACAATCCTTTTTCTTATGTTTATCATCAACGGGCACCACGACATAACACATTTGGGCCAAAAACTGAAAAAAATCCTTATACAGCGCAACAGATAAGTTCCGACGGAGGTACAGGCATTCTGAGTTAATTCAAATCCGAACCTTATGTAGTGGGTACACATTTGAGTCAAAGTTGACACGATGCCAACGAGTACCCATAAAATAGGGTTGATGAACAATAAGAGATTTTTTCCATTTTAAGAAATCATCGCCTCTCTTATCTGTAGCTCTGCCTATAGCTTTTGAGATCATAATGCATCTAGATCAGCGTGTACTGTTATAGGATACAATCTCAACTGTCGATGATTCATGTTGAACCCAAAGTTTCTATATATACTTAAGAAACAATTAGAGAATAACATGGATCTTGATCAGATTGTGCGCATGTCCAGGCTGGCCTAGATGCAGGTTGGTCTCAAACGCTACAGTGACTACGTTTCTAGGCCAGTTTGTGCCTGAATACCGTCTGATCCACGCTGTACTCAAAGTTTCTTTAGATATTGAAGAAGTAGTTAGAGAATAACATGGGTTTTGCTCAGAACAATCCATGTTGGTCTCAAATGCCATAATGGCCTTTTACCCAAATTAGTGTTTAATTTCCATACTGTTTCTTTACAGCCAAGACAAAAGTCTTAACATCATATCAAAATGGTACTAAAATTAAAACACAATGAGTGACGACATTAACCCTCATCCTACCAACTGGGGTCAATATGACCCCACACATCATTTATTGTGTGTCATAGCTTTACCGCATGCACTCTGGTGTCCAAATTTTAAGAGTTTGTTGATCTACCACAACCTTCTTTATGTCATGTCACATTCTCAGATTTTAGCATAGTATGGGTTTGTAATATTGATCTTTTTGCTGGGGTCCGTTTGGACCCCACTATAATTACTCTTTATTACAACTATTTTAACTTATTCATTTTTTAAAGGAAAATCTTTATCTGATAAACCACTGGATGCATTTCAACCAAACTTCACACGAATAATCCTTTAACAACCCTCTCTGAGATTCCTTCAAGAAATTATGATATAATAAAAAATACCCGAGTTATCTGCCCTTGTTTTTTTAAAAATTGCAGTTTAGACAATTTTTTGACTATTTTTACTCTTTCAACTACAAATTTTGACTAGTCAAAACAAAACTTAAACAGAATGTTGGTGTCTATGATATCTTGCCTGAGTGCAATTTTCAGCTTGATCAAAACTTTAGATCATGAGTTATATGCCCTTGAATTTCATGCAATAATGAGTTAAAAATTGCATAAAGTAGTAAAATTAATACAGGCCTTCTAGTTTCTCAGTTCCGAATGTTTTTGTGCTGTTATCATTTGTTAGTAACCAATATAACATTTAAACAAAGAATATGTCTTTTGTGACACTTATTTTTGTCAAGAAATTCAAAATTACATGTGCGGTCCAAATGGACCCCAGTTGGTAAGATTTGTATGTAAAATATGTTGGTAGGATGAGGGTTAAAGGACCTAAACTTTATTATATATCAGATGGTGATACAATGCAAAATACAATTATAAATAAAAAGTAATAAACTTTAGAAATACATACAGTACAAGTTGAAATTAAAATTATAATACACCATTTCTCTTTTGCATATTCCCTCAATAGCTTACAAATCTTTAAACACGATCATACATGCACAATCTTGTATGACATTTAAAACAATAATGCAAGCGAAATGTTTTTGGTACGTAAACAGTGGTTGCACTAAAAGAAAAATAAATGTACAATGTTGTATGGCACTTACAAAGTCTTAATCTTAAAACACAATAATGCAAGCACATTGTTGTATGGTACGAAAAAGTGTCTGAATTAAAAAAATAAATGTACAATGTTGTATGGTACTAAAAAGTGTCAAAATCTTAAAACACCTTTATTATTCCTCCTTTACAGAACATCAGTATAAAATATACACCATAAAACATTATGACACATAATATTACACAATCTTAGACAGTACAAATAGAACATGACTATACTACAAAACAAAAGAAATGTACAACTGAAATAAAACCTACTCATTATAAATCCTTTCCCAGTCGACAAAATGGTAGTCAGGTCACAATAACATACAATTCTGTATGGTACTTAAGTAGTGTCTAAATCTTGAAACATGTAAATTACAAGTTCAATCAAGGTCGGGAAACTCCACAGAGTCAATGGTTACGCGCAGAAAATCCTCTTAGGACGCGTCTTTAGATGCACAGTTTTTAGGACATATTTCACATTGTTGTCAAAATATATTTGCTTTTGGTTATTAAATGCGAAATTAGAAGAATAACTTGCTCGGCTTCAACCATTTATCCGCTTGCTTTAATTATTTCGGCTCCAAAATTGGCCACGTTTTCACAGGATCATTGTTGTCATGAGTTGATCCTATTTTTACACCGTTTTTCTTTGGGTATCTAATATTTCTTAGACGTTGTTATCCGGAAAAAGAATCTCTTATCATTAGAAGCTTTCGATCGCTTTATAACATGATTGTTTGACAGTTTTTGGGCATTGAACTGTTCATAAATACACGATATATACCTATACACGGCAACGACACAGAGTCAACTCACGGAAACAATGATCATACGAAAACGAGAACAATTTTGATGCCAAAAGGATTACAACAGACATATAAATGGTTGTAAAAAAGAATGGCATTCTTCCTTGTCACTTTTAAGAACCAGCATAAAATAATTGGACAACAAATGGAAATATGTACCAAAAACGTAACATATTTTGACCCCACAGATGATGTGCGGTAACTTTCGCTCTCTCACAATGTTGTATAGCACTTAAATGGTGTCTAAATCTTAAAACACAATGATACAAACACAATGTTGTATTGCACTTGAATTTTGTTTAAATTAAAAAACACAGTAATAAAAGTACAATAATGTATGGCACTTAAATAGTGTCCAAATCTTAAAACCACTATGATGTATTGTTAAACCGAAGTTACCGTGCACTGTGAATATGTATAAACAAACGTAATCGTTTGCAATATTGATAATAATTAGCGCACGGTAAATTCGGTTCAACAAAAAGTCAGTAATATCATATTGACCGACTTTATGAAAACAATAATGAAAATACAATGCTGTATGACACTTTAGTAAATAACTTTTGTTCAAAACTTTAAATAAAAAAATACACACAGTGTACATAGTCCGGTCACTATTTCATAATAACTTTTGCACACTATATTCGTATGTAAGTAAACAAAGGAAAAAGTGTCTATAATCTCATTACAAATAATTTTGACAATGTATTTAACAGCAATGATACACAGTTTACAGGCTACTTCTTAGTTTAAATAATGTATTCACAATCTGTTTTCAGTCTTGACCTGATTGGCGGTAACAATTCCATTTAATTCAATTCAATTTAAATAAAAGAACCCAAACAATTATTGACAAGGTAGGGGTTAAAAGAAAAAACCTAAACAGATTCAACTATTAACAAAGGTTTGAAAAGCATTGGAACAAATATAAACATCTAGACCTCGTAGTTTGGGGTAACAGTTGCTACTTCTTGCTTCTTTCTAGCAGGAACTCTCAATTGACCACAAAATCATTGACATGGCTAGAGTTTATGGAGATTTAAACGCACAAGCTTGAGCAGATTCAAGTTAAAACATTTTGGAAAATATAACAACATGAGGGATCAAATATAAATCTAAATGTATTTCTTATACTTTGTTTATTTCCACGTCAAAGTTATCTAAACTGACACTATTCTAAAAACGCAAAAAGGTACTTTTACAGATGGTATCTACTACAGTCTACAAAACCGATGTATAGCCAGGTTAATAAATGTTACAATTGTTAACATAACAGGACAGAAAATGACCTTTAAAGCCAAGAATAATGCCGGAAAGGACGTCAGATTATGCAAAAATGCACGTTGAGTCAAGAGCCTGAATCGAACAGGACGACGACAGCGAACCCCGTGTTTTCACATGCGATCATCACCGTGTCACTATGTATAGGCCGCCCGCGATTATCAACCATAGAATTAGCTACATACACTAAGCCGTCACAAATCTCTTGCGTTAGTGACGTTGACGTATACAAATGTGTTGACGTACAGTTGTAACACGCGGCTGACCGGGACGTGGGCGGTCTGTAAATGTTGCTGTGTCGTTAACACGTCTCATTAAACGTGGAACTATCGATTCTGCTAAATTAAAGCGTCTAGCTACCTTCATTTGCGAAACACCGCCAATCAAAAGCCCCAAAACTCGGATTCTTTTTTCCAAAGTAAGCCTGAGTGTACACACACTTTTTTTCGTTGCTCTCGTATCAAAATGACATTTTGTACACAAAAAGTCTTAGTGATTTAATACGTGGTCTAAATGCACGAGACACACGAGCATTTAGTGATGGCTGGTTCAGATGTCCGGATATGCTCCGAAAAACACGACAAAATTGACGGGGTGTGAAACTTACTCATTACCTCATACATGTCCCCAAATATGGTGCCGATCGAGGCAATAAGAAAGGAATGTTTAATGAAAACGTGCTTTGCGTTTATAAATCGTGTCAGTTTACATGTACACGTTTGAAGAAAAATCGTTATTACTCAATTCGATCCTAGTATGGCCAATTGAAAAGAGGAATAGATGAAAAGCTAATTGGTTTATTGGAAGCTTTCGTCTCTTTTACCTTTTTATGATGATATACCAAAAGACACACCTCATTTTGCGCGGAATGACTTAGAACCAGCAATTATGAAGTATATGCCTATATGCATTTGTAGAAACGTTTGTATGAAATAGTTTTTACAATTAAGATTAGAGAGATAGATCTTAGTATGTTCCGTGGTTTGGTGATGCAAACACGCAAAATACAATCTAACACTGAAAATACAAATGAAAAGCAATGAAAAATTGAAAGAAAACAAGAGCCGTCACAGACGGATTATGCTCCCCGAATAAGTGTTTGTCACAAAATAAAAACTATCATACATTAAGCCCCCTTTTCCCATGAAAGCCTTTTTGTACACATATTATTTATAAAATATGGTCTAGAGCATCCTTTTTATTACATAAGTACAAAATTTCATTAAATTCTGCCCATTAGATAAGAGAAATTAGAGAAAAACTAATTTTTACACTAAGGCCCCTTTTTCCATGACGCAGCCTCAAATAAAAAAACGGAGAAAACGGTCCCTAGGTATTATCCCAGGGAATTCACATGTGAAGTTTCATTGAATTTGGTCCAAGGGTTGCTGAGATCTGGCTGTGGACGGACGGACGGACACACGGACGGACGGACGGACGGACGGACAGCCGGACGGACGAACGGACGGACGGACAGCATGGCGACTATATGCTCCCCCGAAATTTTTTCGGGGAGCATAAAAAAAATAATTACTTTTATATTATGGGAGCATTGTAATTAGCATGATCTACACGTATGCGAAATTTACATGTAAATTTTCTGACAGTATTTCCCTTAGCCCAGATTTGCGCTTTCCGCTTTGATTTGCGGAACAAAATCGGAAATTCTGTGGAAGTCCGTAGATTTGCCGCGAATTCTCAAAAAAAAAAAAAAACAGTTTCCGCATATGCGGAAAAAATATGTGGAGAAAATGCGGAATAATGACACTTTGAAACTGAAAGTTTGCGGAATTCAAGACTTTGATTTTTTTACATGGAGAAAATGCGGAAAAATGGCACTTCGATTTGTTTTCTGTGGAAAATTGTACTTATAATATTTCTGAATGCAGAAAACTCATACTTCAACTTTTGATTTATTTTTAAAAATAAAATATGAACACACATAAAATGAAACTTCGTTCACTAATAACAGTTATTTACAATTCATAATTTAACCAATGCTAGTAGAGATCTAAGGCAACTTTAGTGAGTGTTTTTCTGACTAAATTTGACAAATCTAAAAGTTCTATTTTCTATACCATTTCATTCCCACACATTGTGTAGTGAACATCTCCCAATCTGTGCAGAGAACATCTCCGCATCTATGCGGAGAACATCTCTGTATCTATGCGGAGTTGTTTTTCGCAGCAGTGTGCAGAAATGTTCCGCATTAAATGCGGAAAAACATTCCGTATTGCAGGCGGAATTGTCCGAATATTCCGATTTCCACAAAAATTCCGCTTCCATAAAAATATCCGCATGTTGAATGCGGACTTCCGCGTCCGAATTCTCCGCATTTATTGCGGAAATATTTTGTGGAGAAAATGCGGAATTCCACCATATTTGCGGAAATCTGGGCTAGGGGTTGTCTTGGATTTATTTGACTTAACTACTGCCACGACAACAACATGCCCTCAATTCTTTAAAGTCTTGTCTAAAGTCACTGCCAATGATACAGTACAAAATAAAATTAATAGCGCTGTTAAGGAATCGTAAAACATGAAGTGCATGAAATATATCAAATGTCAGATTTGTGTAGCTAGATTCTGAGTATTCTATTAGTATGCTAAAAACGATATACGGGACCGTGGTCACACTATGTACAATGCAAACAACAACCACTTGGTAGGTTGTATACTTAAGCTGTGTTTGTCGACGTGCCTGTCTCTCACTATTTGGGTTTCCAACTGGGTTATTAGATATTTTATACATTTTAACCAAAATCATTACGTTGCATATAATCAGAATGATAAATGGAATGGTATGTGCGGACAGTATTTGAAACCAAAGAAAAGTTATTTCATGTGTCTCGGAGAAAGAGCCTTTAATAACGACACAATGTTCAGATTGGACACTAAAATCAAATAAATACGACAAATGTACACTAAAGGACACCAAAGTCAGTATGAGCACAGTGATATAGATACGCTTATGGGATTTCTGGTTTGTAAATTTAAAAGGCATATACAAACTACACGTCTTTTCTATAGAAAGAGCTACTGTTACCCAAACAGAAAGAGGGAAAATAGAGAAATATATAAAAGCATACAATTTACATGAAGTATCGTTCATATTGCTTACGGCAAAACGAAGTGGTAATGCCAACAATAAAAACTCCGTTGCAGGAACCAGTAGTATAATCGTGTCGATGATTGCTAGTGGTTTGAAGTAGCAGCTGACTGGAAGATGTCTACATCGTTTGCCCACTGACCACGTCACAAAGGAAAGTATGTTTCCAGCCACTCCAAATGGTATGATAACTGCCAGAAAAATAGTGATGAACCATGCGATTGTTTCCATCTTGTTTAGTCGAACCCTGATAATGAAAGGTAGATTTTAGGTGTTTGCACTTTGCAAAATAACAAATATTTAGACAGACCTCATTTAAAAACTTATACCGAAAACAAAATACATATTTGAAAACGATAAAATTAGTGTATGAAACAACACAGAAACATTGAGACAAAAAGGAGGAAATGCTAATGACCTACATTCAGAAAAATCATGGCGTTTTCCAGCCTTCTCTCCTTCAAACCCCTTTTCAAATTAGCCATGAAAAAACTGTGTCATAGATGCAATCGGTATATAATATGTAAAATTTGCCGGTCAGATGGCATTATCTTTTTCTTAGAACAAATGCATTACATGCATTTGATTCGTCTTGAAATAACAGCAGAATCCATCTTAATTAACTGGCAGCTAAAATATTAGGTGTTTAAGTTTTATTGAGGAGACTTACATGTCACTAAGAAGGGAAAAGCAAAGCTTAAAACAATGCAAATATGCTTACCAGCAAATAATGTAGGGTATCCTCTACTCAAACACCGCTTATTATTTCTTTAATATGCAGGTTTGTTACGCTGTATCGTTCAATCGTTTTTCACGTATCACCTGGTGCAAATAGCTGGAAAAACCGTTCAAAAACTGAAAAGCAAGTGGATTAAAAAAAAATAAAGTAACACATTTGCCACTATTAAAACGATATTTGAACGGATTATATCATTGGAGTTATTGAAAAACTTCGTATATACAGCTTTAATCAAGTTTAAGACACATGGTTTTGCAATAACACAGACAATTTTTAAACAAAACTTAAAAGGCGTTCTCCTTTAAAAGCCTCATTGCAGAAAAACAAGATTGGTGTTAATGAAGATAGATATAAGTATAATAGGGCCTATTACGCAGAAAACATAGAGAACAAAATGCATTCTTAGGTGTTGTATTTTTCCAACGAACCGAATCCAGATCTACATCATATAACATATAAATTCACACAATATTGTCAACAGTTGATAGTGAATAAAATTTTCATGTATTTCTTCCAATACCCGCATTCTTAGTTTGTTATTTCATATTCAAACCCTATGTTGTTGGTACTCATTGTGGCAATGAAGCAAGATTCATAAGATAATGAAATAAGCTTACCGCCGAAAGGAAAAAGTATCTTCTACACAAACTCCGTTATATACAATAGTTTTCACTTCATTTCATCAACCGTGTTACTTTAATGACATGGTCAAAATCGCTGGAAATTTAGCTGTTTCAATACAAAAGAACGGTAATTCGAAGAAGTAGATTTGGTACTGGATCAATTAGATTAATATTTGAAATGACATTTTCTAAATATCACGATATTAAACAAATGTTTCACAAATGTCAAAAATTGATCATTTCAATTTGAAAACTACACTGCAAAAAACTAATTTAATGCCCACGAGGGTAGGGTGAATACAAAATATCACGGAAAACATCGAAACAATAAAAGATTGGATTGAAATACAAATATCACAGAAACATCGAAAAAATTAAAGATTGGGATGAGTACAAAATATCACGGAAAACATCGAAACAATAAAAGATCTGGATGAATACAAAATATCACGGAAAACACCGACACAATAAAAGATTTGGATGAATACAAAATATCACGGAAAACATCGAAACAATTAAAGATTTGGGTGAATACAAAATATCACGGAAAACATCGAAACAATAAAAGATTGGGATGAACACAAAATATCACGGAAAACATCGAAACAATAAAAGATTGGGATGATCACAAAATTTCACGGAAAACATCGAAACAACAAGAGATTGTGGTTGACACAAATTATCGCAGAAAGCATCGAAGCAAGAAGAGATAATGCTGGAAATAATCTGACAGACATTTTCAAAATTTCTTTACCCTAACTCGGCATACAATGCATGTAAAATGATACCAAACCATTTCAGTGCCATTCTACATACATGTACAGTCGACTTACTTCGAAGTCAGAGGGGCCATCAAAATATCTCGACATATCAAGAGTTCGATTTATCCGACTTTTATTCGTTTCGATTTATATGACATTTGACCATTTTGTTGGCCATCAAATCGTTCATAATTGAAATATAGTAGGAAATGGAAAGTTTCTCGAAACGAGCAATTTCTATCATTATCCTTCTAAATTTCAATGGTTATATTTATTTCGAAATTATTTCGTTTAAACATTTTGATATCCGTTGGTGAGGACACGATCTGATATTCATTTCGACTCAAGCGGACATTCGACTTATCCGATGTCGATATATCACGAGTGTCGATTGTATATGTGTCAGGATAGAATTCACGATGGCTGTTTGGTATTTAACATTTTCCCAGACAGCATTACTTAAGACTGTTCCAATTTGAACACTGTTGCAGACGACAATTTTGGAAGTAAAAATACCGCTTGTGCACAACGTGCTAGAGGAAATATTGCGGCAAAAGTGGAAATGCTAATTTAATCTAATGGTCAGCATTTTCTTCTTTTGTCTCAATATTCTAACAAACGTATCCTTTAAGATGTGTCAAAACCTGCTTTTTGGAAAGGGTTAAAGCCATAATAGCTGTGAAAAGGGAAGAAATACCACAAAAAATGTTTTTGTGTTATCGAGGTCTAATCATCTGATATTATGAAAGAAGTCTTTTCCGCCTGTAACAGAAATGTGTATTTGCGTATTTTCCCACTTTTACAATGTATGTCAGTAGGTAATGTTTACAATTTCAAGTGCGAGTCGGAATTATCCGAGTTCTGAACGGTAAAATACGAAAATCAACGGAATCTATTTTCAAATCGTGTGCAAACATTGGAATGACGTCAGAGAATATAAACAGTAATATTGCAAAATGTGACCTGTCTCGGTAAAAGGGATCTTCTGGTAATTGTTAAAGTATCAATCCTTGTCAATCTATGAAGACTGCAAAGACTACCCAGGATCGGAACTTTTTACTTTAAGTTAGTTTTCTGAATCAAGATTGTTCTTCCTATCTACCTGTAATATATTAAATATTCGATTTCAAAATTCGAATGAGGTTGGTGTCCGATAGATGTTATCTCAAAAGTCAGTTTTCAACTAACTTCATAGAAGCACGCTTTTAGCGTGACGGGACACGTTAATACGGATAAGCACTGACTCTTTCCCAAACATGACCTTGTTTGAATGCCCTTACTAAAAAGAGTTCAAAAAGCATTCGTGCAATCTGAGGAAACGCTGATAACCAACATTTCCTCCTATTGCCTAGATATTTCACCAGCAATATTTTACTAAACCCTATGTTTATATATTCATTTTGTCGTCTACAAAACATTCAATGTTCCAATTCATGAATAGTTAAAATTATTGCCGCATAGGAAAGGGTTAAGTACAACAATTTACTACAATTTGAGGTTAACCCTTTTCCATACAAAACATGATTCGGACGCCCCTATTTACTAAAGCTGAGGAACCACCGTGACAAAAGAAAGGAATGCTTATGATTAGCAGTTTCTCCTTTTGCCTTTATATTGTCTAAGCTATTTCTTAAATATTTCACATTTTCAATGCCATTTATTTTGCAGTTTGGATCCGATTTCAATTGGAAATGGAAACAGTTATCTTTGTCGTTTTGGGAAAGGGTTTAACATTATTCATAAGAAAAAACGCACTGGAATCCCGTGGAAATCGAAATGTTTCAAACTTGTGAGCCGTCATGTTAAAAGGGACCGTATGGGAAGCGTGGAAAGTATCGACCTAGGTCAGTCTCATCTGACTGCGCATACTGGCTAGGATCGGAACTTTTGATTCAAAGGTTATTTTCTGAATCTAGAATGGTTTATACATCTTACCATATTTACATTTTCCAGAAACAAAAAATGCTTGACATCTGTTAAGACTGGTTCATTTCGCGAAATTTGATTTTATAAACTTCCCATTAGGCCCTTTTCTGCGTGACGGGCAACATTCATGAAATAACGGGAACTCATTTAAATTTGTGACGCACGCTTTCCTGTGTATCACATGATCAACCGACTGTATACGAATGTTCACGGCTGTGACAAGTACCCGTTATGCTATATATAGCCACGAATGTAAAAATGTTTTGAGCGCCGTGGAAATGTGAGAATATCAACATTTATACGCTCGTTGTGGGTAAACCGCGCCTGGTTACTCGCTTGAAATACGGTCTTTCTGCATCTTTTTGTTCATACTTTAAAAAGGTAAACCTTTTTTTAAGCAAATAGACAGTTTTTTCACAGCTATTATGGCTTTAAAACAAAAGTCGCAATGTGTTATTCAACATCTCACATTGAATAAAATGCTTGTGATTGATCTGATCTACTGCAAAAAATGAAGAGCTTGGTAGAGAAGACGAGAATCCTGATTAATCTGTTGTTTGTTACTGTTACGATTTGTCATTTTGTTATTTTTAACCGTTTCCTAAACATCGAAAATTTAATCCAATTTGAAAGGTGCTGCTGAGGACAAAATGGGTGAAATAATTTGGTGAGGATTAATACAGAATTTGTGTACATTATTGCCTAAAAATGTTATCATGTCTTGTTTTGGAAAACGATAGTGAAGATATGATAAGGTGTATCTCATAAAAATGATTTAAGCCTTTATGATGACGACAACTTGATTAAGTCCATTTCCGATATGATTTAATAACCCGTCCAACCCAACTTCGCTGAATCTTTCGTTCTGATAACGGCCAATATATGTCGAAACCGACTCTCCGTCGAAATTAAGTCTTTAATAAGCATAGTAGATTGATCAAGGCCTACGCGTATAGGGGAGACTGATGGGGTCGAATGCCGAACCAAAAGTACAGCTGCTGTTCTCTCTGTATTACAGTTCATGCTCTTCTCAACACTTTCCTAATATTTTGACTGTTCCAATTTGTAAACTGATACATGTGACTAAATCCAATTTGATAGAAAATGTATAGGATGTGTGTACCAAAAGCATAGAAAATACCAAAACAAAAGAAAAAATGTTTTCTCAATGTTTACCCAAGCCAAAACTATTACGAGCGTCAATTGAGTCTTTGTTTTGGAAAGGGCTAAGTTAAAATGCCCCTTTCAGACATTTGGTATAAATACCAAGTCTTTGCAAACGGAATAAAATAAATGAATATGTTGGATTAGGACATTTAATGAAATTAATATTTAATGTGTTACATTTTAAAGTTCTTTAATCATCAGATAACAAATTATTTGACATTTTCCCAAAAGAATCCATTGGTTTTGGTATATCCAATAGAAAAGTTTTGTAAAAGATGGAAACAAAGGGAGTTAATATTTTACTTTATATCTTCTTTCTCTGTCACAATTCTTTTTCTTGTGTTTATTATCGACGGGCACCGCGCCATAACACATTTAACCCATTACCACACAGTGACTCCTTTTGACTACCCACAAGGTAATGGCTTTGGAAAACATTGTGGGAAATGAAGAAATTGCTTGTGACAAGCAATTTCTTCATTTCCTACAATCTTTTCCTCTTAAAAAGACAACAAATGTAACATTTCATTCACTTGAAATTGTCGTCTGCAACATCTTTGAATTTGGACTAGTCTCATTTTTTGCTGTTTGGTAATGGGTTAAGTCAAAAACTGAAAAAATGGTCCTTATACAGGGCATAAATTCCCAGGGGATAGAGGCATTCTAAGTTTATTCAAATCCAAACCCTATGTAGTGGGTAAACATTTGAATCTTCTTGATGACACGATCTCAACGAGTACTCAAAAATAGGGTTTGATGAACAATAAAAGAAATATCCCATTTTAGGAATTCATCCCCTCTCTTATCTGTTGTTCTTCTTATAGCATTTGAGACCACAATGCATCTAGATCAGCATGTGCCTGAATACCGTCTGTCAATGATCCACGCTGCACGCAGAGTTGCTACAGATATTGAAGAAGAAGTTAGAGAATGATCAGCCTGAGTATAGCTTTTGAGACCACAATGCATCTGGATCAGCTTGTACCTGGATACAATTTGTCAATGATCCACGATGTTCTCAAAGTTGCTACAGATATTGAAGGAGTAGTTAGAGTATAACATGGGTCTTGCTCAGACTTTGCGTGTGCACAGGCTGGTCTAAATCCAGGTTGCTCTCAAACGAAGTGCAGTGACTACTCTTCTAGGCTAGTTTGTGTCTGGATTAGGCCCGTCAATGATCCACGCAGCACACAGAGTTGCTACAGATATTGAAGAAGTACTTAGAGAATAACATGTGCCTTGATCAGATTGTGCGCATGTACAGGTTCGTCTAGATCCATGTTTGTTTCAAATTTCATAATATTCAAATTAATGTTGGACTTTTTATTCGAATTATTGTTCAATTTACACGCTGTTTCTTTACAGCCATGTCAAAATGCTTAATATCATATCCAAATGGTACTAAATTTCAAAACAAAACGCGTGATATCAATGGACTTGAACTTTATTTTATTTTATATAATAATACAATACAAAATACAATTATAAGTAAAAAGTAATAAACTTGAGAATTACATACTATACAAATTGAAATCACAATCATAATACAGTGCTAAAAAAAGAATTTTATGAAC
The DNA here is from genome assembly GCA_963680895.1 of Fragum sueziense. Lineage (NCBI taxonomy): Eukaryota > Metazoa > Mollusca > Bivalvia > Cardiida > Cardiidae > Fragum > Fragum sueziense. The sequence continues at coordinate 6,910,254 of OY804603.1, forward strand.
AACATTTCTGTTTTTTATTGTGTGCTTTATATACTAAGAAAACCCTTAAATGCATCATTTACTACTTTTGAATATTTCTTGAACGAAAACGTTAAAAGTTTCCACATGTCACGAGCAAAGTTTTCCGCGTAAACTTTTGTTTTGTTGGAAAAGGGTTTGATTAAATGTATCTTTGCCTTTTATTAGTCAGTTAAGTAGCTTCCAAATTATATTCAAACAAAAAAATATAAGTCATAAAGATAAATGTATATCACGAGTTATTCGTGCCGAAAAACTGTTTTGGTGAGAATAACGTGTACATGTAGGAATTTTCGATTATCAGCATATTTAAAACTAAGTCAGCAACTTATTTTTATGCTTCAACAGTCATCACCAGAACCTTAATAATTCAAGAACTATAAAGTCTTAAATACGCAAAAAGCCCTGCATTCTTTTACACAGTGTATTATCTCCCAAATAAGAACCGGTTGCGAGAAACATTGAGAATTAAAATTCTTTGTTCCCAAAATGTTCTTTTATGTTTTAAAATAAAACATTTTCTAGGTTTGACACTAGCTATTTCCCCATTTACTTTTTTTTCAAATTCAAAAGGTCAAACACATTCAGGTTTGGGAAAGGGTGGAATTCAAATTACAATACCGTATATAAAATTCTGTATAGTGACGTTGTTTGGCATCCCATATGTTTTTTCTTATGAATCTTACTTTTATATTTCTATCTAAAAAAGATTTCTTTAAGTTTTAATCTTCAGCTTCTAGTAATCCACTATTTTTCTGTTTTAGTCAAGCAAAGGTGATAATATATTATATGGGATTATCATGTTATATTCATCTCAACCGTAGGTCTATTTTAAAATATGCACTCATCTTCAATGTTTCATATCACGGGAATTAGAGTAGACTTTGCATAGATTTGTGCTAAGTATGAATAAATACATACATCTTATTGCTTTTATGATAATTCTATGCACAATTCATGACACTTAAAACACAATAATACAAGCAAATTGGCACTTTTAAAAATCGTGTCTAAATTTCAAAACACAATAATGCAAGCACACTTTTGTATGGTACGTAAAAGTGTCTAATTTAAAAGAAAATGGATGTCAAATGTTGTATGGCACTGAAATACAATCTAAATCTTAAAACAAAACAGTGCAAGTACATTGTTGTATGGTACGTAAAAAGTGTCTCAATTAAAAAAAAAGACAAATGTACAATTGTTGTATGCTGCTTAAAAAATGGCTGAATCTTAAAACACAAAAACTTAGCTTCATTATTCCCCATTTACAGAACATCAGTATGAAATATACAACGTTACTAAAACAATTATAACACATAATATTAAACAATCTGAGACAATACAAATAGAACATGACAATAACTACAAAACAAACGTACAATTGAAAGAAAATCAATTCATAATAAATCCTTTCCCTAACAACAAAATGGTAGACAGGCCACAATTACATACAATTTCGTATGGCATTTCAGTAGTGTCTAAATCTTGAAACACGAAAACACAAGTACAATCAAGGTCGGGAAACTCCACAGAGTCAATGGTTACGCGCAGAAAATCCTCTTAGGGCGCGTCTTTGGATGCACAGTTTTTAGGACATATTTCACATTGTTGTCAAAATATATTTGCTTTTGGTTATTAAATGCGAAATTAGAAGAATAACTTGCTCGGCTTCAACCATTTATCCGCTTGCTTTATTTATTTCGGCTCCAAAAGTGGCCGCGTTTTTCACAGGATCATTGTTGTCATGAGTTGACCCTATTTCCACACCGTTTTTCTTTGGGTATCTAATATTTCTTAGACATTGTTATCTGGAAAAGGATTCTCTTATCATTAGAAGCTTTCGATCGCTTTATAACATGATTGTTTGGCAGTTTTGGGGCATTGAAATGCTCATAAATACACGATGTATACCTAAATGCTCATAAATACACGATGCATACCGATACACGACAACGACACCGGGTCAACTCACGGCAACAATGATCATACGAAAACGAGACGAATTTTGTTGCCAAAAGGATTACAACAGACATATAAATGGTTGTAAAAAAGAATGGCATTCTTCCTTGTCACTTTTAAGCACCAGCATAAAGTAATTGGACATCAAATGGAAATATGTACCAAAAACGTATCATATTTAGACCCCACAGAGGATTTTATGTGCGTTAACTTTCGCTCTCTCACAATGTTGTATAGCACTTAAATGGTGTCTAAATCTTAAAACACAATGATACAAACACAATGTTGTATTGCACTTGAATTTTGTTTAAATTCAAAAACACAGTAATAAAAGTACAATAATGTATGGCACTTAAGTATTGTCCAAATCTTGAAACACAATAATACAAACACTATGATGTATTGTTAAACCGAAGTTACCGTGCGCTGTGAATATGTATAAACAAACGTAATCGTTTGCAATATTGATAATAATTAGCGCACGGTAAATTCGGTTCAACAAAAAGTCACTTATATCATATTGACCGACTTTATGAAAACAATAATGAAAATACAATGCTGTATGACACTTTAGTAAAGAAATATTGTTCAAATCTCTAAATAAAAAGATACACATACAGTGTACATGCATTGTTCGGTCACTATTTCATGATAGCTTTTGCACACGATACTCATATGTGAGTAAACAAAGCAAAAAGTGTCTATAATCCCAATACAAATAATTTGACAATGTATTTAACAGCAATGATGCACAGTTTGCAGGCTACTTCTTAGTTTAAATAATGTATTCACAAACTGTTTTCAGTCTTGACCTGATTTGCGGTGACAATTCCATTTAATTCAATTCAATTTAAATAAAAGAACCCAAACAATTATTGACAAGGTATAATAGATTCGCTATTAAACGAGAATAATTACAGTTGAACTGCTTTATCAAAACAACTGAAATTATTCTCGTTTAATTGTGAATCTATTATAGGAGTTAAACGGAAAAAGCCTAAACAGATTCAACTATTAACACTGGTTTGAAAAGCATTGGGAAAAATGTAAACATGTAGACCTAGTTTTGGGTAACAGTTGCTCCTTCTTTCTTCTTTCTAGCAGGACCTCTCAATTGACCAGAAAATCATTGACATGGCTAGAGTTTATGGAGATTTAAACGCACAAGCTTGAGCAGAATCAAGTTAAAACATTTTGGAAAATATAACAACATGAGGGATCAAATATAAATTGAAATGTATTTCTTATACTTTGTTTATTTCCACGCCAAAGTTATCTAAACTGACACTATTTTAAAAACGCAAAAAGGTACTTTTACAGATGGTATCTACTACAGTCTACAAACCGATGTATAGCCATGTTTGATACTATATGTTACAATTGTTAACATAACAGGACAGAAAATGACCTTTAAAGTCACGAATAATACCGGAAAGGACGTAAGATTATGCCAAAATGTACGTTGAGTCAAGAGCCTGAATCGAACAGGACGACGACAGCGAACCCCGTGTTTTCACATGCGATCATCGACGTGTCACGATGTATAGGCCGCCAGCGATTATCAACCATAGAATTTGCTACATACACTAAGGCATCACAAATCTCTTGTGTTAGTGACGTTGACGTATACAACTGTGTTGACCTACAGTTATAACACGTGGCTGACCGGGACGTGGGCGGTCTGTAAATGTTCCTACGTCGTTAACACGTCTCATTAACCGTGGAACTATCGATTCTACTAAATTAAAGCGTCTAGCTACCTTCATTTGCGAAACACCGTCAATCAAAAGCCCCAAAATTCGGATTCTTTTTTCCAAAGTAAGCCTGAGCATTTTGTACACACACTTTTTTCGTTGCTCTCGTATATTTGCAATAAGTAAATCAAAGTGACATTTTGTACACAAAAAGTCTTAGTGATTTAATACGTGGTCTGAATGCACGAGACACACGAACATTTAGTGATGGCCGGTTCAGATGTCCGGATGTGCTCCGAAAAACACAAAATTGACGGGGCGTGAAACTTACTCATTACCTTATACATGTCCCCAAATATGGTGCCGATCGAGGCAATAAGAAAGGAATGGTTAATGAAAACGTGCTTTGTGTTTTTAAATCGTGCCAGTTTACATGTACACGTTTCCGAAGAAAAATCGCTATTACTCAATTCGATCTTAGTATGGCCAATTGAAAAAGTAATAGATGAACAGTTAATTTATAATTGGTTTATTGGAAGTTTTCGTCTCTTTTTCCTTTTTATAATGATCTACCCCCAAACACAGAGCGGAATGACTTAGAACCAGCAATTATGAAGTATATGCCTATATGCATTGCAGAAACGTGTGTATGAAATAGCTTCTTCAATTAAGATTAAAGTGACATTTCACGATTATATTAACATAAATTTTACTTTTATTCTATCTGAAAGAGCATGTCTTCTCATGAAAATTCAGAAAATTTCAAGCCAAAATATTGAACCGTTTACGAGAAATATATATTTTTGTGCTAAAATTAAAAAAATTGTTGTGGACAACAGTTCAGATTTATATAGTATTTGTCATTTCTGTTTCAACTTTGAAGGCGTTGTTTTCGCTTATAGATAGGAACTTAAAAAAACTGATTGCGTTTCTACTCATTAGAATAAACAGTCTTTGCATCAAGACATACTTTTAAAAAAATGAAATAAATGTGAAATGTCACTTTAAAGGAATAGATCTTAGTATGTTCCGTGGTTTGGTGATGCAAACACGCAAAAATACAATTTAACTCTGAAAATACAAATAAAAAGCAATGAAAAATTGAAAGAAAAAAATAATAAATTAATTACTTTTATATTATGGGAGTATTGTAATTAGCATGATCTACACGTATGCGAAATTTACATGTAAATTTTCTGACAGTATCTTCCCTTAGTCCAGATTTGCGCTTTCCGCTTTAATTATGCGGAACAAAATCGGAAATTCTGTGGAAGTCCACAGTTTCCAAAAAGCAGTTTCCGCATATGCGGAAAAAGATATGTGGAAAAATGCGGAATAATGACACTTTGAACTGAAAATTTGCGGAATTCCAGACTTTGATTTTTTTACATGGAGAAAATGCGGAAAAATTGCACTTCGATTTGTTTTCTGTGGAAAATTCTACTTATAATATTTCTGAATGCAGAAAACTCATACTTCAACTTTTGATATATTTTTAGAAATAAAATATGAACACACATAAAATGAAACTTTGTTCACTAATAACAGTTATTTACAGTTCATAATTTAACCAATGCTAGACAAATAAAATGAAACCTAGGATAGACCTTCCAGTCTAATTCCTGTTCAGATCCAGTCTATTTATGATGTCACTTCCTCTTTTGAAAATTGGAGGAAATTTTACTTGTCTGACATTTTTCAAAGAATATGTTTAAGAGCAGTAGTTCCACTCCACATTCATATTGATGAATTGTGATGATATTAAAGGACTTACTAAATGGTAAAACCAAGTAGAGATCTAAGGCAACTTTAGTGAGTGTTTTTCTGACTAAATTTAACAAATCTAAATGTTCTATTTTCTATACCATTCCCCACCCACACATAATTGTGTAGTGAACATCTCCCCATCTGTGCAGAGATCATCTTCGCATCTATGCGGAGTTGTTTTTCGCAGCAGTGTGCAGAAATATTCCGCATTAAATGCGGAAAAACATTCTGTATTGCATGCGGAATTGTCCGAATACTCCGATTTCCACAAAAATTCCGCTTCCATAAAAAATCCGCATGTTGGATGCGGACTTCCGCGTCCGAATACTCCGCATTTCTTCCATATTTATTGCGGAAATATTTTGTGGAGAAAATGCGGAATTCCACCTTATTTGCGGAAATCTGGGCTAGGGGTTGTCTTGGATTAATTTGAATTAACCACTGCCACGACAACAACATGCCCTCAATTCTTTAAAGTCTTGTCTAAAGTCACTGCCAATGATACAGTACAAAATGAAATTAATAGCGCTGTTAAGGAATCGTAAAACATGAAGTGCATGAAATATATCAAGTGTCAGATTTGTGTAGCTAGATTCTGAGTATTCTATTAGTATGCTAAAAACGATATACGGGACCGTGGTCACACTATGTACAATGCAAACAACAACCACTTGGTAGGTTGTATACTTAAGCTGTGTTTGTCGACGTGCCTGTCTCTCACTATTTGGGTTTCCAACTGGGTTATTAGATATTTTATACATTTTAACCAAAATCATTACGTTGCATATAATCAGAATGATAAATGGAATGGTATGTGCGGACAGTATTTGAAACCAAAGAAAAATTATTTCATGTGTCTCGGAGAAAGAGCCTTTAATAACGACACAATGTTCAGATTGGACACTAAAATCAAATAAATACGACAAATGTACACTAAAGGACACCAAAGTCAGTATGAGCACAGTTATATAGATACGCTTATGGGCTCTCTGGTTTGTAAATTTAAAAGGCATATACAAACTGCACGTCTTTTCTATAGAAAGAGCTACTGTTACCCAAACAGACAGAGGGAAAATAGAGAAATATATAAAAGCATACAATTTACATGAAGTATCGTTCATATTGCTTACGGCAAAACGAAGTGGTAATGCCAACAATAAAAACTCCGTTGCAGGAACCAGTAGTATAATCGTGTCGATGATTGCTAGTGGTTTGAAGTAGCAGCTGACTGGAAGATGTCTACATCGTTTGCCCACTGACCACGTCACAAAGGAAAGTATGTTTCCAGCCACTCCAAATGGTATGATAACTGCCAGAAAAATAGTGATGAACCATGCGATTGTTTCCATCTTGTTTAGTCGAACCCTGATAATGAAAGGTAGACTATAGGTTTCGCCCTTTGCAAAACAACAAATATTTAGAAAGTCCTCATTTAAAAGCTTATACCGAAAACAAAATACATAGATCTATTTGAAAACGATAAAATTAGTGTATGAAACAATACAGAAACATTAAGACAAAAGGGAGGAATGCTAATGACCGACATTTAGAAAAATCATGGCGTTTTCCAGCCTTCTCTGCTTCAAACCCCTTTTCAAATCAGCCATTAAAAACTGTGTCATAGATTCAATCGGTATATAATATGTAAAATTTGCCGGTCAGATGGCATTATCTTTTTCTTCTAAGAACAAATGCATTACATGTATTTGATTCGTTTTGAAATAACAGCAGAATCCATCTAAATTAACTGGCAGCTAAAACATTAGGTGTTTAAGTTTTATTGAGGAGACTTACATGTCACTAAGAAGGGAAAAGCAAAGATTAAAACAATGCAAATATGCTTACCAGCAAATAATGTAGGGTATCCTCTACTCAAACACCGCTTATTATTTCTTTAATATACAGGTTTGTTACGTTGTATCGTTCAATCGTTTTACACGTATGACCTGGTGCAACTAGCTGGAAAAAACGTACAAAAACTGAAAAGCAAGTGAATTTAAAAAAGAAAAAAAAATAAAGCAACGCATTTGGCACTGTTAAAACGATATTTGAACAGATTATATCATTGATGTTATTGACAAACTTCGTATCTACAGCTTTAATCAAGCTTAAGACACTTGGTTTTGCAATAACACAGACAATTTTTAAACAACACTTAAAATACGTTCTCCTTTTAAAGCCTCATTGCAGAAAAACAAGATTGGTGTTAATGAAGATAGATATACGAGTAAGTATAATAGGGCCTATGACGCAGAAAACATAGAGAACAAAATGCATTCTTAGGTGTTGTATTTTTTCAACGAACCGAATCCAGATCTACATCATATAACATATAAATTCACACAACATTATCAACAGTTCATAGTGAATAAAATTATCATTTATTTCTTCCAATACCCGCATTCTTAGTTTGTTATTTCATATTCAAACCCTATGTTGTTGGTAATCATTGTGGCAATGAAGCAAGATTCATAAGATAATGAAATAAGCTTACCACCGAAAGGATAAAAGTATCTTCTACACAAAGTCCGTTATATACAATAGTTTTCACTTCATTTCATCAACCGTGTTACTTAAATGACTTGGTCAAAATCGCTGGAAATTTAGCTGTTTCAATACAAAAAAGCATGAATTCGAAGAAGTAGATCTGGTACTGGATCAATTAGATTAATATTTGAAATGACATTTTCTAATTTATCACAATATTAAACAAATGTTTCACAAATGTCAAAAATTGATCATTTCAATTTGAAAACTACACTGCAAAAAACTAATTTAATGCCCACGAGGATAGGGCGAATACAAAATATCACGGAAAACATCGAAACAATAAAAGATTGGGATCAATACAAAATATCACAGAAACATCGAAACAATTAAAGATTGGGATGAATACAAAATATCATGGAAAACATCGAAACAATAAAAGATTTGGAAAGATACAAAATATCACGGAAAACATCGAAACAATAAAAGATTGGGATGAATACAAAATATCACAGAAACATCGAAACAATTAAAGATTGAGATGAACACAAAATATCACGGAAAACATCGAAACAATAAAAGATTTGGATGAACACAAAATATCACGGAAAACATCGAAACAACAAGATATTGGGTGAAAACAAAATATCACAGAAAACATCAAAACAATAAAAGATTTGGATGAATACAAAATATCACGGAAAACACCGAAACAATAAAAGATTTGGATGAATACAAAATATCACAGAAAAAAAATCGAAACAATTAAAGATTTGGATGAATACAAAATATCACGGAAAACATCGAAACAATTAAAGATTGGGATGAATACAAAATATCACAGAAAAAATCGAACCAATTAAAGATTGAGATGAACACAAAATATCACGGAAAACATCGAAACCATTAAAGATTGGGATGAACACAAAATATCACAGAAAACATCGAAACAACAAGAGATTGGGGTTGACACAAAATGTCGCAGAAAGCATCGAAGCAATAAGAGATAATGCTGGAAATGATCTGACAGACATTTTCAAAATGTCTTTACCCTAACTCGGCATACAATGCATGTAAAATGATGCCAAACCATTTAAGGTAGAAGACCCCTAATGAAAAACAACACTTTCTAGCCATAAGAAATGCATCAAATGACACACACTTGTAAATACACTTCACATAAGTTGATTCACCGTGCCGGATTTCACGATTATGCTTCAAGAGGAAAATAATTTACAAATATCATTTTACTCTATGTTCATACGGAACATTTCTGTCAAAAATTTTCATAAGTATGCACGAAATCAAAATTCTAAACCGTGCAAAATGCTTATGTTTATATTTGGAATGGAAATGTAACACAGTTTAGGAATTACTGGCATTTTTCAAATTTCGCCGATGGCTCTTTGGTGCTAATAATGGGTCTTCTACCTTAAATGCCATTCTACATACATGTACAGTCGACTTGCTTCGAAGTCAGAGGGGCCATCAAAATATCTCGACATATCAAGAGTTCGATTTATCCGACTTTTATTCGTTTCGATTTATATGACATTTGACCATTTTGTTGGCCATCAAATACGTTCATAATTGAAGTATAGTAGGAAATGGAAAGTTTCTCGAAACGAGCAATTTCTATCATTATCCTTCTATATTTCAATGGTTATATTTATTTCGAAATTATTTCGTTTAAACATTTTGATATCCGTTGGTGAGGACCGGATAAGATATTCATTTCGACTCATGCGGACATTCGACTTATCCGATGTCGATATATAACGAGTGTCGACTGTATATGTGTCAGGATAGAATTCAAGATGGCTGTTTGGTATTTAACAATTTTCCAGACAGCATTACTTATGACTGTTCCAACACTGTTGCAGACGACAATTTTGGAAGTAAAAAATACCGCTTGTGCACAACGTGCTACAGGAAATATTGCGGCAAAAAGGGAAATGCTAATTTAATCTAATGATCAGCATTTTCTTCTTTTGTCTCAATATTCTAACAAACGTTCCTTTAAGATGTGTCAAAACCTGCTTTTTGGAAAGGGTTAAAACAAAAGTCACAATGTGTTATTCAACATCTCACATTGAATAAAATGCTTCTGATTGATTTGATCTATTACAAAAAAATGAAGAGCTTGGTAGAAAAGACGAGAATCGTGATTAATCTGTTGTTTATCAGCCATTCCACGAAAATTGACCCATTTACTGAAAATGCATGTCGCCGACCTTCATTGCATTATTTAACACCTTTATCAATTAGGTACAACAAAAAGCAAGATATCTTTTATCACGGGACATAATTTGCAATAAAGTAGTATGATTTTTAAGTTATTCAAACGATTTTATGAATGTGTTTGGTTGTGTTGAATATTGCAAAAACGTCAAAATGTTGATGTCGCCGAACAATTTTTTGTTCTAAACTACCGTCCCAACCAGCCGTTTTTTTACTTAGACTTTGTTCTCTTGGACATTATTTTCCCCAAACCCTACTACAACGACTAAATTAAGTATGATTCCATCATCATACATGAAATAGAATTTAAACATGTCTGTTTGTATGTCGCCAGATTTGCCTATGTGACCGTAACGAACTTTCAAAGGCATGAAAGAAAGTCAACTTTTCTCTCAATTTGCCGATTTTCAAACTATTTTGGTCCGGGAATGGCTTAGTTTAACTATCAAAACCCTAATAGTTATGAATATCTTAGTATTTCTTCACTAAAGCAAAGAACATGGACAAATAGAATTTGTCGCATTTCGTTTACTTTGCTTCCGTTACGCCCGTGTAGCCCGCAATAATGAACGGACATTCCTAAATCTGTCAAATTTTGACAGAGTGGTTGCCAAACTGTTGAAATAGAGGCGACTTTTAAGTATAATCAAGAGTATAACATTTTGAGAGACTTGAAAGTCTTTTGGTCGCTATGCTTCCGTTACGCATATTTTTCCGTAACGTACTTCAAAGGACGCCCTGAGTTAAACTAACAGGAATATGTCAATACAGTGAACAATATAATACACTGCAGTTATCAAAGATTCATTATATCGGCTACTGCAAGTAGAAAAATGGAATGTTGAATGAGAAATTAGACGTGGAAGTATGCAAATATAGTATTATACAAATTCATTTCCAGATTAGCAATACAAAACTTCTTTATTTATGCTCGATTCTTTTTCAATTTGACGTGCAAAAGCTGGAATCTCAAATAAAAAAAAGTAATGCGGGATTTACGTATCTACCCTTTTTGTTTTAAGGTCAAAATAACTGTTACGGAGCATATATTATTTGGTAGTAGCATGTCCTGGATTATTTGCATGAATCAAATGGCATTTTACATTTCCGTATAGTTAAAATTTGTCTAAATAGAGCTTATTATATCATGTTTTGCCACATATGCTATAAGAAAATGTTACGGAAGCATATATTTGGGTACACTATTTGTGCGTAAATTACGATACATAAAACATTTTGATGTCAATTGATTATGATTAACTCAGAAAGTATATGAAGTAGGAATACTAACAAAGCCGCTTAATTGTGTTTATCTGTGAATTCACATAGTAATATTCCGTTACGAAATATAGACTCTTCGTTACGGAAGCATATACTATATTTTATGGAATATTGAGCATACACTGCCATATGTGGGCTATAGATTAGCAAACATACCCCTTCAGGTTCTATCTAAGTATGTTACACAACATGTTTGAAACAGTTTGTGGCTTCTCAAGTAGACAGACATGGTTACAGCAGCCTATTGATGATTTCGAGCGAAACACCTACTTGTCTAGGCCATAAAATATGCCCCTTTTGGTCCTAACGCCATTGCCATTTTCTAATTCCATCATTAGACATTTTTCAGCTTTGTACTGGTTGTTCTTAGAAAACCTGCATACATCGCTTTTGTGGCAAATAGAAGAAGACACAAACATTTTCCTTTTCAATTGGGCCAGACGATAATGTTAACAGGAAAAATTTTCTACAAACGTGGCTTGAAACTCACTTGTCACAGTATAGTCCCCAAGTTTCAGGAGCAGGGTGCATTTTCCCTTCTTTTTTGTAATGCTGATATCGAAATAAGACACACCAAGGCTGTGTTGTTGCACATTCTCTTTAGTTTTCATCAATCCTGACGTCCTTTTTTCCCGAAACTAAACCTAGATATTTGTATTGTCAGGTCTTGAATAGTTTGTGAAGAAAGGGCTCCTCTATATCTCTTTTCCGAAAGCTGGTGTTCCCTTCTACAAGGTAATAGGCTAAGACAAATTACACCGCGCTTTCACCATTAGAATTACAAATACTAATCCTTTGACACAAGTTCACACGCTAAAAGCCTAAACCTTGTGTCAACCATGGCCAATCCAATCAATCACCAGGGGGTATGACAGTCTAAGACGTTGTGGTTTTGGGTATCAAGCTTTGGATCTAGTCAAAGTGACTGTAACATCCCAACATTTATTCTACTCCCAGTTCGTTTGCTACATTTTTATTGTCAGAATCAACATTCATCTACTTTCAGAATTCGTCTAATTCGACTTGGTCTACAATATATCATACATTTTTCATTACTAGACCTATATGATATATAAATGATTTAATTAGAAATAAAAGAAATTCAGAAGAGAAGGGGACGAATAATTGCAACAATTGCACCGAAAATTGTTCAATACAACACCCCTTCAAACTGAAGCATCCTTACAAATTTACACGGCCAATGCACACATGTCTAGCACACCATCGAATTATATATTTCTAGATACACCCCCCCCCCCCTCGAAATTCATATCTTATAACATGTTCAAAATTAAGAAAAACAACGCATTGTTTTTTTTTAACAAGAAATAAGATATCATACTGAAATATATAGCAGACTAATTTAGACGAAATGGAAACGGTATACAAAACCTGAGTAGACAAGGTGGCACCGGTTTTCAAAATAGACGAATTGGGAGTAGTTGTTGTTGGTTGGTTAGTTGTTGTAGATCAATCGAAATTGAACCCTAGAAATTGTCCGTGGTGGTACCCGGTTGACGACTTTGTGGTGCATATACAGACATACATGTATCTGTGCAGACTGTTGTGCCCGATGCTTACCATGTAATTGTTACTCTGAGTGTGATATTAAATAATAGCAAAGGTACCAGTTCGGCAATTTTGCCAATGAGATTAATAGTTTAAGGGTACTAAAAGAAACGTTTATTGATTCATTCGTATTATTGAATTTAGTATTTGTTTTATACCAATTTGTTGTTTCTTTTTTGTAAGAACCTTTGCGTTTAGCGTTTAAAATTCTTTGAAAGAAATGACACTAATTGTAATAAGGTTATGGAAATTATCTATTTTCCGTAACACAAGGGCCATTTTTTCCACGATCATACATACTAAGAAATAAAAGCTCGAGAGCCAGATGCACTGGAAAAGATAATCTGAAGAGGCATTACTATCGGAATATTTACTTTTAACTTTACTTTGCAAGATGGCTTCAAAAAGAATACAAACGATCACAAACACTTTTAAAATGCTCGAATATTGCGTTAAACAGTGAAATACTCGTTTTGATATCACCACACAGGGTTACAGCTGAATTGTTATCATTTTGTCCTTGTAAGTTGTGCAAATCGTTGATGATGGTCCAACAAACAATCTTTTTGATGTTGGGTTATAACATTGGCCACAGCTCACGCTATATGTACCTCGAGTTGCTTTATATGCTCCGTAACAGCTAGGTTATAGAGGTATATTTGAAAATGCGGTAACTCAACAGGGCTTAAAATGTTATGGGTAAAATTTTAACCATACATTGTAGACATGTGACACTTTATTCTAACATAAAAACTGTGCTCATGTAGAAAAGTTCATTTTTCAACATTTTCGTTTTTGTAAATGAGTCAATTTTCGTGGAATGGCTGTTATTACTGTAACGAATTGTCTTTTTTTTAAATTTTAACCGTTTCCTAAACATCGAAAATTTAATCCAATTTGAAAGGTGCTGCTGATGACAAAATGGGTGAAATGAATTGGTGAGGATTAACCCTTTCCCAAACAACAAAATTTTAGGGTGATCCAATGTGAGAGCAGCTGCAGATGTTAAAATTGATGATAATAAAGTTATGGTTTGTGTAAAATATGACACAGAAAATATTGAGACAAAAGGAGAAACTGCTGGTTATCAGCAGTTTCTTCTTTTGTCTCAATATTTTCCCAAGCCTTTTCTATTAGGGACGTAAAACCAGGTCTTGTTTGGGAAAGGGTTAATACAGAATTTGTGTACATTATTGCCTAAAAATATTGAGGTAAATAAGAAAATGCTGATTATCTGTATTTCTCCTTTCGCCTCAATGTTTTACCAAACTCCTTCTATGTGACTCGACAAAATCATATCTTGTTTTGGAAAACGATAGTGAATATGTGATAAGGTGTATCTCATAAAAATGATTTAAGCCTTTATGATGACGACAACTTGATCAAGTCCATTTCCGATATGATTTCATAATCCGTCCAACCCAACTTCGCTGAATCTTTCGTTCTGATAACGGCCAATATATGTCGAAACCGACTCTCCGTCGAAATTAAGTCTTTTTATGCATAACAGATTGATCAAGGTCTACGCGTATATGGGAGACCGATGGGGTCGAATGCCGAACCAAAAGTACAGCTGCTGTTCTCTCTATATTACAGTTCATGCTCTTCTCAACACTTTCCTAATATTTTGACTGTTCCAATTTGTAAACTGATACATGTGACTAAATCCAATTTGATAGAACATGTATAGGATGTGTGTACCAAGAGAATAGAAAATACTGAAACAAAACTAGAAAATGCTGTCCTAGTGTTTACCCAAGCCAAAACTATCAGAAACGTCAAATTAAGTCATTGGAATATAATAAATGGATATGTTGAAGTATGACATTTCATCGAGTTACGATTTAATGTGCGACATTTTGAAAACTCTTAAATTATCAGAAAACTAATTGCTTGGCATTTTCCAAAAAGACTCCAA